>CM074739.1:40232816-40242816 GCA_037367245.1 Phrynocephalus guinanensis | reverse complement strand
ATGCTCGAGCAAAGGAAAAGAAATTCAAAATTAACATAGGGAAGCCATTCATGATCAATCAGAACTCAACTGATGGATCAAGACCAGAGTGTTCTCTGTGTGGTGTGAAATACTCTGCACGTTTGTCCATCAGAGACCACATATTTTCCAAACAACATATTTCAAAAGTGCGAGAAACTGTGGGAAGTCAGCTGGACCGGGAAAGACTACTTAGCTCCTACAACTGTTAGACAGTTGATGGCACAGCAAGAATTGGATCGTATAAAGAAAGCGACAGATGTTCTGGGCTTGACAGTACAGCAGCCAGGCATGATGGACAACAGCCCACTTCATGGAATCAGTTTGCCAGCAGCTTATCCAGGACTTCCTGGACTTCCTCCAGTTCTTCTGCCTGGAATGAATGGTCCATCTTCCTTAAGTGGATTTCCTCAAAGTTCAAATAGTAAGTAAATAAGAAAAAGAAAGAAAATTTTGCTGTGGTTGAGATAAGAAATATTTCATATTTCAGGTGCCAGAGTTTCTGTATTTGTCAGTTTTGTAGCTATGAATTAGAACAGAGAATGGCTTGGGTCCAACACTGGCTTTTATGAGTGGAATTCTGGAACATTTCTGTTCCAGTGGAACATTTATTCTGGTGAAATAGAGGAAAAGACTGGCTTCACTAATTCACCCTCCTCTACCAATTACTTATGCCTTCTGAAAATTGTTTCAGATTGCCACAGGGGTGGAAGTCACAGAATGAGAGGGAATTGGTCAAGATCATCTGTTCCTCTTCCACTTTTTCCCTCAGCGCTGGAGGTCCACGCAGAGAATGCTCCCGCTAGTGTGGGGAAGTTTCAAGCACTGTTTGTAAAATCTAGATTCATTGAAATGTTGTCCATAACATACCCAATTAAGACAAATGAAAACTAACATGTCATTCAAGTAAGAAATTATTTGTAAATGCAAAATAATATTGCTGTTTATACTGGCCAGATTCATATTGAATGTTTACACATGTGCAAGAAAAATAGATGGAGTTCCTCTGGAAAATTGATATGGTGCCAATCACATTGTCAGCCAAGTGTTTGATCTCATGCCTGGTCAAACCCTTGACATGTCTGTGCCATGTGCCCAGCACTTCATCAGTTAGACATAATCCCCCACATCAGCTTCCACAATTGCATTTGAGCACATAAAAACATATACCAGAGTTTTGGCCAATGTTTAAAAAAGTACCATTACCCATGAGGGTCTTTATATCTTATACTGCAACCCTATACATAGGACTGCAACCCTAGGACTATAACCATGATAGATTCTCTGTAAACTTCAAGGCATACATTGCCAATGTAAAGTTAAATGGTAATAAGAGCTTGTGTACTAATACTGTGTGGTACCTCTACTTACGAATTTAATCCATTCCGAATGCATGCTCATAACTCTTAAGTAGAGGAGCCCTATCTAAAATATCAAAAATTAAAAAACAACATTTGTAAGTAGAGCAGACTGCATCTAAAATTTGTAAGACAACAGTTAAAACGCCAACTGTTTTCTGCTCTTAGGTTGTATTGCTCTTAAGTCGAGCCACTCTTAAGTAGAGGTACCTCTGTGTGTGTGTGTCTGTGTGTGTGTGCATTCCAGAGTCATTAATTATTTAAATTGTACTGATGTCACCTTATATCTAAAATTTTCCAATAACTATTCAGAGGCCCAGATATTTTAGCAAGAATATATATATGGCTGGAGTCCTAAAAACAAATTCTTACTAAAATATCAGGGCCTCACAATGTTTATTGGAAAACACTGGATTTCGTTCCTGATCTCAGTCCTACTGAGAGATAACAGTTAAGAGTTTAGAGACGAAAGCATTTGACCACATCACGTTCATTTAAACACAAACTGAGGCTTTCCAGCTAGTAAGAGTTATGTAGATACAAAATTTAAATAGAAATGTTATCTGTCTTTTAAATGTCTGCTTCCTAGGCATCTGGAAGTTGAGTCATGGTAACTGGACTTCTTTTCTTGAGAGACTGAAACATTTCGCTGCTCATCCAAAAAAGCTTCGTCAGTCTGAGGAAAGCTAGTTGCGAATCCTCCATTTTTGTAGTTCACTTTGACCTCATGTCACCCTGATCTGAAATAGGCTCATAAGATGAACAATGGCCTGAATAGGCTCATTAGGTAGACAGTAATCTCAAAAGGCCTTTAGGTGAACAATGGCTTAAGGTGCTGAAACCCATAAACCAGATAAACTCACCTGGATGACTAAGAATCTTCACAGACATATTGCTCCCTGGGCAGTTTGTCTCAATTTGTGATTGACTTGAAGGTTCAGTATCTCCTGTTAGGTTAGTTTTAGAAGAGGTACCCATGTTAGTCTGTGCTACCATATCAAGCAAAAACAAAAGAAAATAAAAATTAAAAAGGACAAAAATGTTCCACCTTGTTAGATTAGCTACTGTAATTAGAAAGTCTGTTTTATTTCTATTGGTGACGACAATCTTTATTCTTCAAAATACTAGTTCAGAATGATAGCTTACCAGTGTGTACTCTCAATTGTGAGGACTAAGACTGTAGTAATAATATATTTCCAATACAATACAGCTTTTTCTAATTGAGATAAATAATTCTGTTGTGCTTTGTGATGACCAGCATCTTGACTTGAATGTTTCTGGATAATTGTTTCCTTTCAGAATGTAATTCCATAGTTTTCAAGCCATTTTTGTAGTGATGGCATTAAAAGATACAACCTTTTAACAAAGATATATTAAAAGCTAATGGACAAGAAGTTAAATCCAATTGTTGGTTCCATATAAAGAAGACCCATTGGATAAATGGACCTTACACTATAAATGACTTACAATGTCCCATTGATTCAGGGCTTTGCTGGGGTTGGGATGAGTAACTGAGCTAATGCTCACCTCCCATTTTAAATGTCCTAATCCTTTGATTATATGAAAAAATATTAAATTTAATAAGACTTAATTTGACAGAAAACTAAGATACAACAAAGAAAGGTTTTATCCAAAGAGCTTTCATCATCTCCTTATTTTTATTTTTATTTTATCATTTTTATTAATGACTTGGATGAAGGAGTGCAGGAAATACTTATCAAATCTGTGGACTGCAGAAAGTCCAATTCCATTCCATTCCAATTGGATGGAATAGATAATACCTTGGAAGACATGAACAAAGTTAGCACTGTGCCTCTGTGAATGCAGCAGCATACACACCACATGCTGCTGCATGTCAGAAAAAGGGCCCAAGTCTATAAACTACTCTGCTTTTATGTTAACAACAAAACTTGCAAGTAATTGAATTGCTTAGCATTGCTGACAAGGAGGAAATGACATATTCATCAGGTGCCATATGCAGATGTTGAGTTTAATATGCAGGCCAAGCTTATGCTTCTATGCTATTTCTGATGATATGGATCAACCCATTGAGTTAACAGAACTTCAAATCATTAATGCAGTAGCATAATCTATGAAGCATTAGTTCAGACTGGCATGCAGCAATTTCACCTGATCCAGCTAATCTCTCAGTATAAACACAAAGATATACCCTCAAATGGTTCATTCTTCCATATGCTAAACAGTCTCCCTTCCATTCTGTATTTCTTGCCTAGAAATATATATGTTTCTAATTGTTCTTAATGGACTAACAGAAGTGCAGGGAAAAGAGTAGATTATATTAATCTTTCATTAGTGAAAAGTACTCCTTCTCAAAAGTTATTTAGTACATACTTTGTGCTGGTGCACTTCTTATCTTATTAACCCACTTTTAACATCTCCTTGTTTGCTGTAGGCAGCAATTCACATCTGTTTTGGATGCAAAGAAATGTTTAACCAGGATCTGCTTTCTGAACTGATCTGTTGTAAGCATAGAATAGTGAAGTTGGAAGGGGACTATAAGGCCATCAAGTCCACCCCTCCCCCGGTCTATGCAGGAATACAAATCAAAGGCTATCTGCCAGGTGGTTGTCCAAATTTCTCTTGAATTCCTCTAGTGTTGGAGCACTCATCATTTAGTTTTTAACCTTGTAAAATAAAATTCCTCCTGCCTCCTCCCAGGGGCTTTTCCTATACTGTATTTTAAGCATGATACATGACACTTCTGATTTTAATGTATTGTGTTCTTGATAGTTACTCTTTAAAGTCATGATCAAATAGACATCCAATTTTCAAATTATCTTTGAGCATGTTCTTCACATGCAATTAGTATTTGCATAAATGTTTTCATAATTACCTTATACACCTGATTATAAGCCGAGTTCTTCAGCCCATATTTTTGGCTGGAAAAATGCCCTCGGCTTATACTCAAGTCAATAAGTTTCCCAGGCTTTTGGGGTAAAAATAGGTGCTCAGATGGCTTGGGGAGGGCAGCGGAGGGCAAGTCCTGATCAGGCAAGCGATAGCAGTGCCTCTGCTTCCTATATGATTCCAATGAGAAGGTTTAGGGGCGCCCCTTTGGAGCTTCATCACTCAGCCCCCTTATCCCCAAATGTTTCTAAATTTCAGGGGATTCCCTAAAATTGCTTTGTGAAGGTACCCCTGCTACTTTGGTGCCCCCAAATTAAGTAATTTTTGAGTGCATGTTTTAAAAATATATACACTCAGAAATTATTGTAAAAATATGCAATCAACATTTTATTTATTTATTTATTTATTTATTTATTTATTTATTTATTTATTTATTTATTTATTTAATAAATAGTGAATTCACAATGATGTTTTGTACATAGGAACACAACTACGTTCCAGAACTCCATCCTTAACATATCCTGTGGGTGTTCCAATATATGTCAACATCATCTTTTTGTTGAACTGGGATACATACTGGAAATTCACAAAGAATAGTAAAATGATTTGAAATGAATAAAATACAATTTGTTGTATCTATATTATTTGTAATGTTGTAAACTGCCCTGAGTGGCCTCCCTGCCAGATGGGTAGTATATAAATTCCATCCATCCATCCATCCATCCATCCATATATATACATACAAGAATACTGAGACACTAGGAATTAGATTCTGTAAATGTGAGTCCACTGTTTATTGAAATAGCGTAAGGGTCAGCCAGTAAACCTTAAAAATACAGATTAACTGGAGGTAAATAAAACCTTAATTCATTTCAATTGCAGTAATACCTTCGTTTAAGTGTAACTTGTTTTAAGAGCATTTTGCAAGACAAGCAAACATTTTTTCTAAATTGTGCCTTAATCAACAAGCAATGTATTAATATACAAGCACTAGAGTAGGTCACATGACTACGAGTGAGCCAATTGTGTCTCTCTCTCCCTCCCTCCCCCTGCTGGATAGTGGGGGATTGTCTGGAAAGTTCCATCTCAGGCAGCATCCAAAGCAGAGGGAGGAAAGAGAAAATAGAGGTCCCCCTTGCACCAGCCAGGAATATTTTCAAAGGGGAGTGCAGGTTAGGGGTTTATTTTTCTTTATATTTATATTTTTATTTAATTTGTTTTCAACATTCTTATATTTTCAAACCATTTCCAGTAATGGGGCAGCTATTCAAATGTGTATAGGGCTACAACTTGCACTTTATTTTTTTCACATAAAAAACAAAGAATAAAATCCAGTTAGTCCCAAGTAAAGCAGATTCCTCAGCCAGGCAACCTAAACCCTGGTGTAGACATGGATTTCTAGCCAACCTTTTTAATGAGTTTTGGCATTTTGTGTGTACAATATGTGGTCCATGAGACCCAGAACAAATCATCTGAGTTTCCATTATTTCTTATGTGGAAATTTGCTTTAATACAGGTGTGCTTTGGTTTACAAGCATTTTCCAGAATGAGTTATGCTTGTAAACCAAGGTATTACTGTATTGTAATACTTCCTTTTATTACATCATCATCTGTAATAATGTGATGGAACATAAGACAAAAATATTGATGCAATAAAATGTGTCTGGTTACTGAAGATTTTAATTCACATACGGCATACTCCTTTAAATAACTGCCCAGAATTATAGCCTATTGAATTCAATTGAGTTTAGTTCTATCTTATTACAGGACCTCAGCCATATATTGCAGCCATATGTGGATTAATTTGGAAATGATTATATCAGAATTTAAATGAAATTGTTGGGATTTAAATTTTGGCAAACATGTGTACTGTATGATGGTGTTTTTAGGCTTTGATGTTTCTTAGTGGTTAACATGCCTTCCCTTTATTTATCCAGGTCTTCTACCATCTAGTTCTTCAAACATATGATCTATTTTTACTGACTGCTTAGGGTTTAATTCAGTTGTTGGTACGTAATAGAATAAGCTGACTAAATAAATGAAACTTATTTCAACACTTACATAAGGCCCACTAATTCACTATGTCTACTATACTTAGGACTAACAATTCGGTTCGGGTCTTAATTTTTACCATCCTTTAGGATTCTGGTTCTTTACTTTTAACAATAGACTGGGGTTACTTTGTCACAGCATGGACACAAATACATGATATCCATTACTCAAAAGTTGAAAATATTTGATTTTTCAGTCCACATGCACATTATACATACATCCCTAACAGAGATTTTCCCTCTATAGGTACTGCTTCTAAATCTTGTGACTGTTTTTTAAATTATTATTACATCTAAGGATATTTGAACAGTAGATGACTTTTAATGTTGCATAACTTTTGAAAAGAGGTCTTAGTTAATATAATTCTATGACTGTGTCAAAGCATGTCATCTAATGAGTAGAGAGAGGAACATTCATTGCTCCTTCCTTCCCATTGCTCATAAAGGATACCACTGTAAGAACATAGGAATAGCCTTGCTGGAACAGGCCACAACCCATCCAGTCCCCCATTCTGTCTCACACATTGCCTCACCATTTGCTTCTGGGTATTCCCAAGCAGATGTCTTCACCTGCTTAAGATTCCCTGCAAATGGCATTGAGAGATATCCTGCCTATCTCTCCAACCCTCTCTCTCTCCAACCCAGAGGTTGTCCTTAGGTATCCATAATGATAGCCATTGATACCCTTGTTCTCTATGAACTTGTCCAATCCTTTCTTAAAGCTGTCAAGGCTGACAGCTGTCACCACTTCTTCTGGCAGGGAGTTCCACAGACCAGTGATCCTCTGGGTGAAAAAGTACTTTCTCTTATTTGATTGAGATCTAGCACCTAAAACTTTCATGGAGTGCGCCCTAATTCTCGTTTTGTGCGATAGGGAAAACGGTTTTTCCTTATCTACTTTGTCCATAATGTGTATGATTTTATAAACTTCAATCAGATCACCTCTTAGACGCCATCGATCAAGAGTGAAGAGGCTCAGCCGTTGCAGCCTCAGATAGTTAGGAAGGTGTTCAGGTCCCCTAATCATTCTGGTTGCCCTCCTCTGCACTTTTTCCATTTCCATAATATCCTTCTGGAGATATGGTGACCAGAACTGTGCACAATACTCCAGATGGGGCCTCACCATAGATTTATAAAGAGGTAAAATGACACTTGCTGACTTATTTTCCATACCCTTCCTAATGATCCCTAGCACTGAGTTTGCTTTTTTCACTACTGTGGCACATTGGGTTGATGAAATCTGCAACAAACCAGGAAAGGAACCTTGGTGTCCTGGTGGACAGCTCAATGAAGGTGTTAACCCAGTGTGCTGCAACAGTGAAAAAAGCAAACTCAGTGCTAGGGTAAGGTAGGTGAGGTAAGGGGTTGAGCCAGAGTGACCTAAATCTTGCCTTCCCAGCTAACTCACAGCTTCATTTCTGCTTCTCCATTCATTACTAGAGTAGTCCATTGAATCAATAAAACTTTTTGGGTCTTGATTCACAAAATCACCACTGATTCAATAGGCCTACTCGTGTTGTAGCTTACTACTGGATTTTAATTACGGTTACATACGGTAGATGGTATATCAAATACGAACATAGTGAATAATGATCAACTAAGTACAGTTCTAAAAAAAGGCCACCCCAATTTATTAGAAAGTATCTAATCCTTGTCTGTGAAGATTCTCAATCATCCAGGTGAGTTTATCTGGAAGTGCTTGGATGAGTAGCAAAATGTTTCGATCTCTCAAGAAAAGAAGTCCAGTTGCCATGACACTACTTCCAGATATCTAATCCTTGGTAATATAATTTAATATAAAATATATAGTTAAATACATTTACATAATATAAAAATAAAACAGTTGTAACAAACATTAAATGGTTGTCTTGTTAAACCTGATAGTTCATTTTTATACTACTAAATGTTTTTCCCCCTTCAAATTTCTAATTTTCAGCAGTGCTAAGGACCTGGATATTGGTGAATTAATCATTTTTCATGCCCACTCAATTAATGCATGCATGTTGTTAACTAATACAAATCTATACTATTGAGTCTAAGGTTATCATTCTTATCCTCTATCCAGTGATGCTAAAGAATATTTTAAGCCAACCATCATTTGAACAGAGCTTATCCAGCTCTACCATCCTAATTTGTCTCTGCAAGAAGTGCTTTAGAATTCTGTTTTTACAGTGAGATAACAATCAAATATATCTTAGGAGTTGCTTATCAATAGTTGACTATATCAAGCATTGCCTATATCTAATACTTCAGGTGGTAAAGGAATTTTTCATTATGTACATTGATACTCCAAATAGAGATGTCACTCTTAGAATGTCTTTCTCTGCTCAGTAATAATAATACATAGCTTTGTATCAGCATTAGCACACATAAC
This sequence comes from Phrynocephalus guinanensis, assembly GCA_037367245.1. Lineage (NCBI taxonomy): Eukaryota > Metazoa > Chordata > Lepidosauria > Squamata > Agamidae > Phrynocephalus > Phrynocephalus guinanensis. The sequence goes on along the minus strand of CM074739.1, from coordinate 40,234,147 downwards.
ATGTCTAAATCCTATATATGTTTACATGCCAATAAAAAGGTAAAGATCCCCCCCATGCATGCTAGTTGCGTCCGACACTAGTGGTGGTGCTCATCTCTGTTTTCAAGCCACAGAGCCAGTGTTGTGCAAGTCTTTGGTCATGTGGCCAGCATGGCTGAATGCATTTCTTCACAAGGAACACAGTTTCATGCCATTGCAAGCTGTTAAATTCAGTGGGATTTTCTGCCAAATTGTGGCTAGGGTGACACCTTTAGCATTTTGCCACAAGCGATTCAACGTCAAGACCTGATTCACAGTAATCAAATTACATTTCTCTTATCTTGAGTCTCTTTTGAGGAACTGATTGCATTCTTCTTTATTTTAAAAATGGGGACATTTCCCGTAATGCTGGGAAGCATGGAGAGTAGATGGTAAAGGATGCTTAAATGGCCAGATCTGTGTGTACAATATCATAGTAATGAAGAACAGCTGGGCCATTGTTATCCCTATTGACGCCATTAATTTTCTGTCATTACATTTTCCTGCTACTGGACAGAGATCCCATTTTGTTAAGTCTGAACAGGTTACAGAATTATAGAATATCTCAAATGAAAAGACACTGGTATATCAGCATAAAAAATAAGCTGTAATGATAGAGACAATGGTATATTAGATTAAAGTTAAGCTGTAATTGAAGAGAGAATGGGGGAAATGTTCAAGTTTATCCTGTTACCAAGGTTTTGTATTAAGGAACAGTTACCTATATTTTCCACAGAATCTTAAATGTTGATACAGTATACAGTATACTAACATACTTAAATAGAATAATGCTTCAATCATGGTGGTTGATCAACTAAAATATTAAACAGAATGGCAACTCTGAATATTATATGCACCTTGAGAGCCATACAGACTCAATGGTTTGATAAAGGTAGACTCCAGGTAGACTGAATATTTTGTGGTCAATAGGTATGTGTTGATTGAAACAGGAATTACAATAATATTTAGTATTTATGTACCAGATGTAATGCATCTCAAATGATTCTTCAGCAGTCTCTAAGCATCTCATAAATAACCTTGTAATATGGCTTTTATGCTAAGACAAAGACAATATTGGCTTTTATGTTACCAAAATGCTGTTTGTAGTTGTGAAATTTGACTTGGTGAGCTCTCTAGTGATAGTCCTCCAACTAAAGTCAAACAGAATAATTGCTTTTATAGTCTGGTAAAAATCGTAAATAACTCTTGTTTGCAAGTTTTGAAATTTGCTCTTGTAATTGTATCAACAGGGGTGTTTTTAAAGTGCAGGACTTATACTGGTTATATTTCTGTTGTGTTTGCAGCGTTAACAC
>CM074739.1:37345001-37419816 GCA_037367245.1 Phrynocephalus guinanensis | reverse complement strand
GCTTAGCAAACCCTACAGCTAGCCCTTCTCTGTTCACCACAGCTAAAGTCTCAGGTGTATCACCCATCTATCTGCCCAGAGTGACCTGATGGCTAGATGAGTGGGGTATAAATCTAATAAAAGAAGTGAAAGGAAATCACATTCTGGGTGGTGAGAGAAGAGGAGACTAGCAAGCAGCCACAGATAGGCCATTATTTCTAATTTGGAGGTAAAGTCTTTGCCCTTCAGCTGAGCAGAGTGGAGTGAATAAATGTGTTTTCTTTGGACATGTGAATGCCTGCATCTGTGTGTGTGTTTGTGTCAAAGCTCTGTGTGTGTGTGTGTGTGTGTGTGTGTGTGTGTGTGTGTGTGTGCGTGCGCGCACACACACACACACATGCACACACATGCACATGCACACACATGCTTCTGTGTGAATACTGGCCCCTGGGTCAGCCTGTCACCCCTGTTCTGCCCCCCCCCACCACATCAATCAAAATTCTCACCAGCCACCACCGGAACAAACAGAGGTGATGCTGCCACATTCTGCCTTGAAAAATCTCTTGCCTTCTACCAATATTATATTTTGGGGGGTGTGAGTGGCAGCTTCAGAATGTAGAATAATTCGTATGTACAATCAAAGCTGTCTGCCAGTATATCAACATGGATGTTTGTGTGTTCAGTACAACAGTATGAAAAAAATGAGGCCTCGCTGCACTACTAGAAAAGAAATATTTCCCGGTTTTAAGAATTACTTGCTTCCCTACATGAAGTTTTACAGTGACATATGCGTTTCCCCCACCGTCTCCCTCTTTACCACAAAATTTGCTATCAGCAGAGAATTCAAAGTCAAAGTTAGTCTTGCAACTTCAGAGCCTCTGAAGTTAAGAGATACGGCTATATTGTTTGTGTACAAAAATTCAGCAATTAAGAAGAAATAAAATTATTCTTAACATCTTCAGTTTCCGTGGCAACTTGCCTCCAGTCCATTTCATTTAGTTAAATAAATCTGGAAGCTAATAAGAATAAGCCATAGCAAGTTTGTGCCAGGCAGAATATTTGGAATGTTATGTGCTTACTCAAATTAGTATTAGATAAATGAGAAAATTAATACTGTAGTATTTCTTCATTAAACGAAAGCTGCTGACTGGTTTTATTTTTAATTTATTTATTTGTTTGTTTTTGGCAGTATTTTAAATAAGGGGTGGAGGCAGGGAGGAATGGCAGGATTCAAAGTGTCATGTAGTTCTTCATGTCCAAAGATAGAATTACAGCTCCATTTCTTTGACAGCTGCGGCTTTTTCACTGCATGTGCCCTGATAAATTTCTTTTCGAGGAATTGTCTATTTCAAAAATTGTAAAAAGGGATGAGAAATTAGAGATACTGCTAAAATTCATAGTCCTTGGTTAGAAATGAAAATTTTAGATGATGTAATGATTGCATCATACAGCGCACAACTGGAATACTTCAGTGTGGGCAAGGTGTTCCTTGCAACACAGGAAGATAACAAACTGTGGGTTGTAGGCTCCCAGACAGGTGGGTTGGGGAGGATTCCTGTCCTTCTCATGAACTCTGCACAGCTCTCCAATTAATTACTGTGTAAATAAAATCCTGGAGTTTTTAGAATCTGGTCTTGATTAGCTTTCCATTTGATGCATAGGGCAATTCTGTTCTTATGCCCATGCTCCACTGCATAGCAAGGTTTGCTGATTAGCCTTTAGATTGGACAAAATGACCATGAAAATATCTGCTGCGTTATTAGTACATTTGAAAAGTTGGGACCAGACTGAAAGAGTTATCTGTTACATATTGCTACATTATTGTCATGTACAGTATTAAAAATGATAGCATTAAATGTTATTTAAATGTGTTAAGTGCAAAATGTATTGACTCCAGTATAGGTTGAGGGGTTAGATTCAGGTTGGCTTATTTTCCTTGTCTGACACCAGGCTCGCACGTTCGGTGACCCAGGGAGTGGGCTGTACTCACCTCACCACCGAGGAGGCCTCCAGTGGGCCCAGCATGGACTGAGCCTCCCAGACAAGTGCTCGTGAGGCAGTGGAGGGGGCTTCCAAGGCCACAGGGAGGCCTCCCGGTGCCCGGCGCCACTGCAGCCACTGATGAACCAACTGCTTCTCCCTCTACGTGCCCGATGTGGGGAGAAGCAGCAGGTTTTTAAAACTTTTTTTTCTCCAGAAGCAAGCTGCTTCAGGAGAGAGAAAAAGGTTTTAAAATCCACCACTTCTCTCCCCCCCCCATTGAGCCTGGCACCACTGCAGCCATTGATGAACTCCCACGGAGGGGGCATCCAAGGTCATGGAGAGGCCGCCTGGCACCACTGCAGCCACTGCAGAGGGAGCTTCCAAGGCAGTGGAACAGCAGGAGTAGCCCTCCGCCACCCTCCCCAAGCTGGCTGAGCGCTCAGGAGGCAGCAGAACAGGCATGACTAGCCTTCCACTGCCTTCCCCAAGCTGGCTACCATATTCACCAGAATATAAGTCAAGGGCATTTTTTCAGCCAAAAATAAGGGCTGAAAAACTCGACTGATATTCGTGCATATATGGTAACATGATTGTTCTGTGCTAATAATGCAAGTGGTAGTTTTGATGGTTGCAGGAATGGAATAATGTTCTCTGAATATGTTATGATAATAATCAATGCATTGTCCCTCTTTCTTTTGAATACCTCTGTAAAGAAGACCACAGCTACTGATTTGTCCAAAATGCATTTGACAGTTCTTAAAGTATAATCCCACCCTCTTTTTTTTTTAGCATAATAAGGTTTTCCTTCTCCTTCATGTTCAGTTGGTTAATAAAATCTTTGCAATGTAGGATGCAACTGCCCCATTTAAATTAATGGCCGTGGCAGGTAGTTATCAAGGGTATTGAGTATTTATATATACAGTCATTTATCATTCTTTCACCACACAGTGAAGAATGAGGCTACATAGTGTTTGTAACACACACACACACACACACACACACACACACACAGAGAGAGGGGGGACAGAGAGAGAGAGACAGACAGAGACAGAGACAGAGACAGAGACAGAGACAGACAGACAGACAGACAGACAGACAGACACACACACACACACACACACAGAGAGAGAGAGAGAGAGAGAGAGAGAGAGAGAGAGAGAGAGAGAGAGAGTAATCCATGAGAGAGTGAATGGCAAGTTATAGGGTGTTGAATATGCCTTTGGATGGCACTTGTTTGCCTGAAGAGAAAAGGCAGAGTTTATTTGTCTGACTTTTAAATGTAATAGTACATTCTGATGAAAAGATGACTTAGGCTGTTACTTCACATCCTTCCTTGTTCCATGACTAGTTTTGTACCGTGACAGCGTTGGTCGCAATCATATGGTTTTGTCTCAATTTAGTCCCTGTTTCCATTTTTTCATGGTCATGATAACTTGTCTCGTGACAACTGTTACTTCATGGTCTTGTTCTGTGACAAATTCTGAATTTGTCCTGCTTCCTTAACCCTTTTTTTAAATATCGTAAATAAAACTTTTTTGATATTTCGATTTACTGGTCTTCCGGGATTTACACGTCAATTTTCAGTACTTTCTTTAATAAACATTTGCGCTGCAGGTTGTTTCCTGTAGGGAAACTAATGTTGAATGCCGCTTCAGCCGCTGACCACTAGGTAGACACTGGTTGTTGCATGACAGTTGTTACCACACAGTCCCTTGTCTTGGAACAGGAACTGGGAACAAACTGTGACAAGAGAATACCCCAACCTTGTGCCAGTTACGGTATTGTCATGCTCTGATCCTGCTCCGGGGCTGTGGTTGAGACAAATTTCAGCTGTTGCGTAAAAGACGTTAAGTAAGATTTTTATTTTTTGTAACTGTCCGAAGTGCAACACTTACAGAGACAAAACGGACATGAAGTAACCACCTTAATAGAAATTGTGCTATGTTATCAGCAGATAACTGGGGTTCTTAAATAGGAAACGTCTGCAGCCACTTTGAAAATAAAAAACAAAACCCACACATTTTACGTCTGTAAAAACAAACAAAAAATGTTCTGAGAAGAACCAATTCAAATACTCTTGCTGCTGCCCTGTTCTTTCACAGGATCATTTTTCTTCCTACCCTGCTCCCAACAGCTTTCAGATTCATGACACACACTCATATACAGTATAGGTTCCCCTGACTCCAAGCACCACATGGAAATACAGGAGAAAAACTATTTAGAATGTACCCAACTACATCCCTGCTTCTGTCTCTTGATTACCAACAACAGCAAACAAACTCCCTTCCCTTATCTCAATTGTTTTTCATTTATTACACAACAGTTTCACTAGGTTTTCACCTAGGCCTTAAGCTCCCATTGCTCTGAGCAGTTGCATGCAAATTTTGAAAAATACAGAGTGAATGACAAAGGATGCTGTGAAATTCCATTGAGTAAGATAATATTTATAGACTGAAAAACATCTCCTCAGAGCTATCTTTAGATACCTGCCTCCATGAGATCAAAATGAAGCACACCAAATGGGCCTCTCTACTCCAAGTGCTGCTAAGGCACTTCAAAACTATTGTGTATATTATGTATAAGGCTATATTTTTATCTAAAATTGTTTGACTAAAATTGAGGGTCATCTTATACATGGAAATAAGCTGAGGACAGAACTGTGTAGTTGCAAAACTATAATTTGGGGTTGGAATATGGGAGTCATTTTATACATAGGGGTGTCTCATAGATGGGAAAATACAGGTACGATGATATTGAAAGCTGCAGAGGTATGACGATCCTCTGCCTATCTGCTACCCAAGGTTGTCCACCAGCATAACTAGAGGGGGGTTGTTGTCAACCCAGACTTGAAAGCATACTGAATGTCATTGAGAAAACCAGTCTCATCCAACACAGGCAGTTCTCATGTCTTGCTCCAAAAGAGCAAGTTGAAACTAGTTGATGATTTTTTTAATTTTTATTTTTTATTTTTTGCTCCCAGGGATGGAGAGAGTATCTGGAGTCTTCCTATGTATTTTTGCCATCTTGCTAACCAAGATTTCTTAAAACTGCCCATAAGAATGGGCCAGTTGGTCATGACCAGGCTCTTTCCGTTTTATATCATTTTTCAGGAAAGGAAAGCATTCCAGGTTTTTGGTCCTTTGTCCAAATGACACTCCACCTTCATGCCTGTGATACTTATCTCAGAAAAATCAATGGGCTGAGAGATGAGTCACAGAGACAATCAATGAAGAGAACCCAGGAGAGAAACTACTTGAGAGATTTTGTCTCATGTGTCACAGCAGTCATTAACATAATAAGATCAGGGGTAGACAGAAGATGAGTCAGGACTGACTCATAGATCTCCTTGCAATGTATCTGCAAGGACTTCTGCTAGTTATTTAGCAACAGCAACTGCTTTTCTATTCTCAGTTTAAGAGTACTGTATGGGAGAAAGCTTAGGATTTTTGAATGAAAGGGCCATGAGCTCCTGTATGGTACTGAAGAAAATTCCAGGGCCAAGATGTTCGAATATACGCAACTCCAAGTGTATAGCCTCCAGTTTTTCTCGGCTACTATTTTGTCATTTGTTCCAGCTGCTGGATCTCATGGTTCTAAAACCTTGCAAACAGGAAGTCTACCCAGTCCAGCATAAAGAGATGCTTGTGGTTTAATTCAGCAACATCAGTACTCAGAAACATTCTCTTGAATATCAGTGAAAAGTGAAAAAAAACATGCAGTTAAGTTCCTTTTTGCCAGTGTTATGCCATTCACACGCAATGTTTCTAAGTTATAAATCCATGCCATTTCAAGAAGCAGACCAAAAAATGAAAGGCAAAAATAATTAACTAGAATAATGACCTAGAATTTAAAAGGTGCTATTTCTGCCTTTCCTCTGACATGGACACCCTTTGTCTGACATTAAAAAACCTTGCAGAATATTATAAAGGTAGCACATTTCTTGCTGTTGCAGATGCAGAACTCAAGTTATAGATGGCAAAAGTCAGTGTGGTCTGACACTAAAAGCAACGAAAAGGTGACTGAATGTTGCCCCTTTTTAATTGCCTTTAAAATGAGAACGTTTTGTCCCTCCACCGTGAAATATTCTAGGAATTATGCCCTGGGGGAGTAGACTAAGGTCAGTATTTTTCACACCACTGATTTGAAATGTTAAAGTTGTAGAAGTCAGAATAGAGCTTGGTGCTCCCTCAGAAAATAATCATTTCTGAAAAGAACTGAAAACCAGAAAATGAAAGGAAGCTTTTCAATAAAGAAAGAAATTATGGAAATATGTCAACATTGGAGAGAAAAGAAAAACATCAGAAAGCATGTGCATCCATGCCCTTCTATCAGCTGCAGTAAGAGCAGCCAGCCAAGATGCTGAGTGAATGGAGAATAAGGATAGCAGACAGCGGCTGGGTGTTGGAGCAGTCAGGCAGGTACATCACTCTCTCCCCTGTCCTGGCTCTGGTCTCCTCTCACTATTAAAGTTCAAGCTAAGGATTTTAATCTTTCAGACTGCCAGTCTTGGAGAGAAAAGAAAAGGGAGTGTCTCCTTTTCCCCTTTTAGCAAGATTTGATGATCTTTCACATGCTTTTTCAAAAGTTTCATGGTCATTCTGTGGGAGAGGAATGCTGGACTGTGGAGGATCAGTCAGAAAGTGCAAAAGAAATGTCAAGCTGCACATTATAGTACCCAAACAGAACCGCAGTTTTCATGTCTATGATTCACTGGAAAGGCCATCGAGCTGGAAAGATTGGGCGTGTTCCTGCACACAACAGGTGAAAAATGGAGAGGGGAAATGGAGAATGATATCAGGTCCTCTTTCTTACAGGAAGCAGAGAAATCTTGCTAGTGAAAGAAGAAGTCTCAGTGGGGATTCTTTCCATAACAACACTAACAAAATCTACAAAAATCACATCCTTAGTTGCAACCATACTGCTCTTTAAAAAAAACAGTATTGACTTCCCAGCATTCTTTCAAAATGATATAAAGAGAAATATCACATTCTGGTATTTTGTATAACTTTCAATATACAGAATATGTTTGATATGTCACATGTTCCTATCTACCTTTAATTTGATTTGATAGATACACGATGCATTCTTACAGTACATGAATGAACTCAAAATGTGCTAATACACATCTATAAGTGATCTTTGAACCATGGCAGTACAGCATGTAATTACAAATTGGACTCACTGAATCATGTTCATCAGAGTTACTCAACAAGATAGTTTTTTGTGTGTTGTGTCATTACAGTTGTGATCAACTCTTCATCACCCCATATCCATGGAGTTTTCTTGGCAGGAATACTGGAGTGGCTTGCCAGTTCCTACTCCAGGCACCTACAGCACCTGGTATTCCCTGGTGGTCTCCCATCCAAGTACTAACCAGAGCCGACCCTGCTTAGCTTCCAAAATCAGGTGAGATCGGATGCGCTTAGGGCATCTAGACAGCTACCGGCATCCAAGAATCCAAAGACACACAATGATTGTGTGGGAGGAATCGCAAAGATTAAAGTACAGGTTTATAAATGGCAAAAAGTAGGTGGATAGAACAAATGACTATAAGTATTACACTACACCTAGTGTTGTGTACTAGATGGAATGATGAACTGGAACTCAGGAAGCCTGAGTTCAAATCCCCACTCAGTTATGCAAACTCACTGGGAGTGTGGACCTGGTAATACCACTCCTTAAATATTTCACTTACTTTGAAAGCCCTGTTAGGATTGCCATAAGTCAGTTCCATCTTGAAGGCATATAACAACAACAGCACTATATTATACCCTAAGTACTACTATTTCAGTAACAATAAGAGAGAAATTAGGGTCCTAAGATCCTGCTTAGGATGTCCCATACTGCATTGCAAGAAGGTGGTCAAGAATCAACAACATGGAATTGTGGAAGACAAAATCGCCAAAAAGTAGGGCAATGTTTATTTAAAATTTCACATAATAATTTAAGTTAATATATGCAGATAAGAAATTAGATCTATCTTCTGTACTTCATAACTCATCACAGAGGGGGAGACTAAGCAGATTTCCACTTTGGGTCCTAGTATTGGGACAAAAGATAAATCAATAAAACATAGTGCCTCTTAATGTTTTTCTGCTTATTACTAAACATCAATATGCTTTGAAAATAATAATCATTTTATATTTAATATTTTCAATCACTGAAGTATATTTATTAAATAGTCGGCCATCAAAAACTCCTCTGCACAGTCAGAATTTACAGATAATATGTTCTTAACTGATTGAGATAATTTGTTCCTTAAACTAAGTGCATTACATAAAGGGTTAAATGTAGTGAAACAAATTAAATTACCTTTATTCAGTCAAATTCATCACCATTTATTTAATTTACTCATAAATAAAACTGGTAGCCCAAAGCACTGATTATAACATGGTGGCCCATGTTTTCCCACTGCCCCTATTTTGAAGCAAAATGCTGCCTTCCCAGTGCTCTCCCATTGAGCACTCTGTACTTTGAATGGCTTTTTCAAAGCACACAGTGCTATGGTATTTCCCCACAGTGTGCACATCACAAGAGAAAGAAGTTGAGAGAGACACACTTTAAGTAGTATTGGCATCTCTCCTTTAATGCCAGTTCCAAAGGAGAGTCCTTAGAACCCAGAGATTATGGGAAGAGTAGTCTCTGAGGTTCTATGTTCCAGAGACAACCATTCCCATCATGCACTTGGCCCTGAGTACTGCCCTCTAGGAAGCTTTATGGCCAGGTCTGGACCAACAGGAAGACAAGATTTTTAATTTTACATATAAACCATTTATGAGTGGCAAGATTTGTTCTTAGTCATCCCAGCGAGTGTGTCACATAATAATTTTTCTGCATCATCAACCAGATATCGATGCATGGTGTAAGGAAGTAGATGTTGACTGACAAAAGATCACTGATTTTTAAAAACTTTTTAGAGATCTTATAAAGGTATCACCTGCCCCTACATTTGCATTTTTGGACGACGACTCCCAGAATATCTCAGCCAGGGTGGCCAGTGATTTTTTTACCCCCTATACTTTAGTGGACAATCAGTAACAGACCTCTGCGATGTTCTTTGTTTTTTATTTTTATTAGTGGCCTTTAAAGGTATCACCTGTAATCTATTTTTGCAGATGTGTTTTGTGATGGCCACATGGCTCAACCTCCTTTTTGCTTTGATGGAATTGTGAAGATACCAAGAAAGAGCTGGCATTCCCCCACGGTCCTGGAATGAGGCACAGGGACTCTCAACACCAAAGGGCAAGATTTCAACCATTAGGTAATATCACTTTCATTCAGTCTGGTTCCAATTGGCAAACCTAGTGGATTTACAAAGTTTTACCCCAATCCCAGAATGAAGCACATGGGTCTCCTGCATCAACCCTTTTATCTCCCCTTCCCCATCTCTGGCCATAGAAGCCATATGATGAGGGGTGAGGGAGTGGGGCGCTATATGACCCATGTTCCTTTGTGTCATGAATGGGGGTGTGAAACCCAATGCTTAATCAGCTTTTACAACTGCCCTCCAACCTCCTGCCTGTAACCAGACTCCTGCCCTGGCTCCAGCATCATCTAGCCATGGACTCTCAGAACATCATCTAAACAAGGACTTTAAAAGTAACCCCCTGGTAAAGCACATCTTTTATCATGTCAAATCTGGGACCTGCTTTGAAGAAAAGTGATTTACACTCAAAAGCTTGCAATGTTCTTTGTTTTTAATTTTTATTAGTTTTTTATTAGTTTTTTTTTAATTAAAGGTATTGCCTGTAACCTATTTTTGCAATTGTGTTTTGTGATGGCCACGCGGCTCAACCCCCTTTTTGATTTGACAGGAAGAAACCCCCCCCCATTCTTTTATGCTGTGGTCTTCAAAAAAAATAGGGCCCTAGAACTGCTCTCCTATAAGGAAAAGGGAAGATTGCATGGGACAAATACATTATTACCATCTTACCTCATAGTGTGATTTATGGACACTCCTAACTTCAGTGTGCTTTATGGAGTGTCCATAGGTAAGGGTCGTTTCTGTCAATTTCATTTTTACTGCATCTACTTCATTTTAAAGCAATGTTCTGTGCCTCAGTTTATCTGTGTGAAGTTATTGGAGGAAAAACTCCATATTGTAGCTATTGTTATTTAAATGGGCAGGGGGGTGACAGATCATTATCCTATTGTGAAATCAGTGGTGATTCTGGATAGATTATCCTATCTCTGGTCCATTACTTTTGCAGGATCCCCACCTCACTCTATTGCAGTGACTTGATCTGCTATAATTAGTTTTAACAGTATGTTATGGTGTTCCATTATTTTCAATTACAGGATGAAAAAGCAGCCATTTCAACAGTGCACCACATTAATACGTTATTCAGGGACTAGGTCACCAAAAGCCTCAATGACAGAGTCTAAAAAGCAGAGGCTACATTCCTTTTATTAAGTTAAAAGGCACAGAATCTAAAATGAGAAACTGTCTACTGCCAGTTTACTAATTGCTGCTGGAGTGGCTAAAACTGCTCATTTATCTTTCGCCAATCGGAGATCTGTTTGAGATATTTGCTGCATTTGTAACATGCCAGAGGAAGACTTGAGAACCAAGGGAATGCAAGTATTTCGTCTTTAGAAGCAGTTCTGTGAAACTGTTTCTCAGTTCTCCAATGTATTAGAAAAGATCTATAGCTATAACACCAACTCTTCACACATTAAATAGGCATAAATCGGACAGTGTTTCCAATAGAATCCAGCCCGTATAAATGCACATGGATATGCACATAGAGGGTTGCATGCAGACATAAGGATTGTCCCTATCTACTCTTTTTATAGGCACTTTTTGAAGCCTTAAATGCTTTTAAATGGTTAAATCATACTAGTTATAAAAAGTCCCATCATGATGCTTTGATTCGCCTTCTCCCCCCCCCCCCCCCCCCCGTCCCCAGCCCTTCTGATCAATGGAGACTGAACTGAGCTTGGAATGTTTTTGAGAACAATACCCAGTAACTGCCATCCATAGGGCCTCCAACCATGCTTGATGGGAAAACTAGAATCTATACTCCATTGTGTGTGTCTGTGTGTGTGTGTGTGTGTGTGTGTGTGTGTGTGTGTGTACACAATGTTGAGAGAGAGAGAGAGAGAGAGAGAGAGAGAGAGAGAGAGAGAGAGAGAGAGAGAGAGAGAGAGAGAGAGAGAGAGGCAGATGGACATGTCAGGGTGGGATGTCATAATAAGATTTGCAGTTTGCCACTAAATTATCTTGTGGACACTCCCTCAAAGCTCATAACAACTGGAGAAAAATACATTAGAATAAGTAGAGAAGGGGTTTCTTCTTCTAGATGCTCCTAGATGCTTCTAGGTGCTCAGTTTGTTCCAGCAACACAAAGTGTGATGTTTCAAAGTTGGGTGAGGTATTTCTCTTTCCTTTCTAAGGAAAGACAGGAGAAAAAGAGTGAAGGCAAAAAAGCAAAAATGCAAAAGCAAAATGTTCTGCTTATATACTGCCCCATACCACTTCAAGTAGTCTCTGGGTGGATTACAGTTTTTTAATTACAGTATGCAGGCTACACATTGTCCCCCCACCCCCACCCCACCCCCACACTTTACCGACCTCGGAAGGATGGAAGGCTGAGTCAACCATGAACCTGCTACCTGGGATTGAAACCCAGGTTGTGAGCACAGTTTTACCTGCAGTACAGGTGCCTCACTGCTTCTTATCGAACAATGATAAACAACGATGTATGTGTGTATCAGTCAGGCACTATTACAGAGATCCAGTTGACTGTACACATAAAACATGTGAGTGTCTATCTTCTGATTCACATCAGGAAAACACAAGAGAACCTTGCTTGTACATATGCATCACTTTCTTTGGATGGGGCTGAATTGCAGTGGAGTTTTTATACAAAATTGAATGTTTACAGCATTTAGACTAGGTAACATTGTGCATGTCTAGTACACATGAATGCAACATCTCTTTTAAGTGTGTTGTGAACACATGGGGATAAGAAGGCCTGGAAGAAAGCTTCAGTTGCTATAGTAGCTTTCATTCCATCTTCTCTCCAGCTCCAGAATCAATTTGTCTGTGGTAAACAAGGTCAAAAAGAGAACTGATCTTTTTAAGAGGAAAATTCCCCATTCACTGATGTTTGCACTCTGACCAACATCATAGTTTTATGTCTATTCATTGTCTGGTTTTGCAAGCACAGGGTTACAATTCTATTGAGACCACCTCATGTAATTTTTAATAGGACAATCAATTAGCAATATTTAAGGTGCTCTGAATGATAGGCCCTTTCCAGTACAGTATCTGTAAACCATTCCCATGAAAGCCAAGCCAGGCCCAATCCTGGTTAGCTTCCAAAATTAGATGAGAGCATGAACACCTGTACAAAAAGGTGTGGTGATCTATTTGGTTTGGATCTCTTTTCCCTTTGCTTCAAATATTGATACATTGTCTTCTTTCAGCTTTTAGTAAAATCTTGTTCCTGATTTATCCTTGCATGAGGGAAATCTAACCACCCAGAGTGACCTTGCTGCCAGAGAGAATCATAGAATCATAGAGTTGGAAGGGCCATCCAGTCCAACCCCCTGCCATGCAGGAACCCCGTCACAATATTTCTGACAGATGGCCATCCAGCCTCTGCTTAAAAACCTCCAAAGAAGGAGACTCCACCACCCTTTGTGGCAGCATATTCCACTTCCAAACAGCTCTAACTGTCATGAAGTCCTTCCTAATGTTTAAATCAAATCTGTTTTCCTGTAGTTGAAACCATTGCCCCGGGTTCTAGTCTCTGATGTCATGGAAAACAAACCAGTCCTCTCTTCAATATGACATCCTTTCAAATATTTAAACATAGTTATTATATCCCCTTCAGCCTTCTTTTAGAGAGGCTAAACATTCCCAGTTCCCTAAGCCATTCCTCATAAGACATTTCCTCTTATAGGTGGTATAAAAATAAAAATAAAAATAAATAAATAAATAAATAAATAAATAAATAAATAAATAAATAAATAAAAGATAAATAAAGTGCTTTCAAACCATCTTTTAAAAAAACTAAAAAAAAAACAGTGACTGGCATCCTGCAGTACACCTTTACATACTATAATATATATATATATTAAATAGCATGAAGGATAGAAAACAGGCACAGGCCAATGCCCAGTATGTTGAACAGGATATCTCCAGCACAATTAAGATTGCTCTCTCCAGAAAGAACAGGAGCCACTGCAAAATAGAGCTTCCAACCTCTACCCCAGAAAAGTGACCCAGAAGGACGTCATTGTTTATGATATCAAAACTAGCTAAGAGATCAGTCAGAACTTGGAATGTCTAGAACTATCTCCATCCCATTACTAGGCCTGAGGACACACTTAAATATACCAAGATCATATATCTCATCCTGAAATCCCTAGAGCTGAAAAGCTGAGAAGCCACCAGACAGAAAAATACCTTGCCCAACATTGGATACTTGCTGATGGGTGAGGTTCTCACTAGTGCCTCTTTACGGCACTATAGAGCACTGAATTCTACATGTACCTTCACTGACTTATCTCCACAGGCTTTCTGAGTTAGGACAGGCAGTATTCTAGAAATCACATGGTACCTCTCACCTCTTCAAGCATCCAGTCCATATCCTCAGACTGCTGATTATCCCTGGATCAGGCAAAGCCAAATTTACACCCACTGGATTTTCTGATGTAGAGTATTCCAGTAAAAATGGAGTATAATCTGATAGCTGCAGATTGCTGAAGACTCTGCCATCTTCATCTTTGAACTCAGTATTCCAAGACCTCCCATCTAAAAACATCTGCCCAGTTTTTGACTTTCACATGTCATCTCTTCTCTTTCCCTCGCTTACCACAATGAAGAGTTAGGTTACCTGACCGACAAAAGAGGTATGAGGATTTTGAAAGTTCTTGTAGAAATTTTGTTGTTCCTAACAATGGTTTTCCATTTTATTTTATTTGAAGGCATTGGCTATTTTTCATTTTTATAATGCTATAACTGTTATTCATGTTATATAGTTCCTATAAATGTTATGTGACAATTTCATTTCCCAGTGCTGTGAGCAGCAATTCTCCATCATTTAAAAAAAAAAATATCAACTGGACAAGGCAAATCAATATCCTTTTGCATTCCAAGGCTGCAACACTACAATCATTAACCCAAGAGCTATTGTGTTCAAAGTTAAGTAGAGCTAATCCACAGAGAGTGTCTTGGGAGAAGCAGTCTTAAGATAATACTAATAATGTATTGTTAGTACCGTAGTTATGTGTTTTTGGTATCTGGCTGTAGAATCAGAGGTTGAGAGTTCAATTTTCCACTATGCCTCCTAGGAAAAGAGCCAGCCTGTGTCATCATGGGGAAACTGCATAGTCCCAGAATGCCTCCAGAAGAAGAAGGGAATGGTCAACCATTTCTTTGCATTCCCTACCTAAATAACCCTAGAAAGGTCACCTTATGACAGAATTGACTGGACAACATGCAGTTGTTACTATTATTAATATAGAAAACAGGTCTTGTGCCAGGTAGCTAGCTAGAACACCAGGTAAACAACTTATATACACATTTAAGAATAGGATTGGCTAACAATGGGGGTGGCTTGAACACCCCCTTGAACAATGTGATAGGGGGCTTATTTACAAATTCAGGTATACAAAGGATACAAGATTAATGAATGGCATGAGTTGTTAGGTACACAAACTGGCAAATGGGGCCAGCTTCAAATAAACAAAGGAATATAAAATGAGCCAAGCTCCAGACAATGTATCAGAGGGTGAACAGATGACTCACATTATTGACAATTAGTTATACAGATGAGCTATAGTGGCAAACATATTGTACAAACAATGGGTATCCCATTTTGGGTGAAGGGCTTAGGCAGAGTACAAAGAAAGGAGACTGCTTACTCTAGGGTAAGGAAGAGGCCTGGAGGAATCAAGGTGTGCCAAAACAATGAGTGTGCCATCTCATGTTGTATTCCTTTGTATATTGGAAGCTGGCCCCATTTGCCATTTTGTGTACCTAACAACTCATGCCATTAGTTAATCTTGTATCCTTTGTATACCTGAATTTGTACCTTTTGTTTTAGCCTTTTACTGTATGCCTCCTCCCCTTATGCATAAGAACCTATAAAGCAGCCTTGACCCCATTCTTAGCAGCAGATATCCGTCTTTCGCCTCTCAAAAGGCAGGGTCTGTACTTCCTTTTTGGCCAATAAACCAATAAACAAACCATTTATTTGAACTCTCTCTCATCAGATCTTTATTGGGAACTTAGATCTGGTGCGTTTCTGGAGGCTAGCTCCATGACCCAAAATACTTTTGGCTCCCTGGACCCAGCAGTCACTTGCTGCTTTGGCATAAGCAGTTCAATCCGCTGTATCACTTTCAAACTGAACAGCAGCTCCTCACTCCATCCTATAGTCCTCCTGAAATTCCACATATAGCCATGATTCAGGATATTTTTGCATATTTGCCCAAAGATCATACATGCCTAATTCCAGCTATTGTGGTACTCATATCATGTTTGTTTTCATCTTGTGCAGTTGCAATTTAAATCTCAAATTGCTTCTTGACAATAAAACAGCATCAGGGAGGGATGAACAGCAGCACAATGATAATGTTAACAAGTTTTAGTGAAAGTATACTTGCAGTATACAAATTGTCACATCAGTATTGCATAATGTAAAATCTGATGGGCCTACACTGTAATTATTAAGTTGCTATTCTTCTAGGAGGTTTTCCATAACCTTTTGATCTGTTTTGTTGTGTGAATCTTTTTAGAAATGTAAAGGCAAAGAGATCATATATTCTTATAGCTCTAATAATATTCTGGAATAGAGGTGGGAACGAAACAGAAAACCAATGGTTCGGTTGATTCTGTTTCGGGCCCACCCTCAGTTCAGTTCAGGTTCGGGTTTGTACGTTTTTTTTAAAAAATTGTATGAACCCGAACTGAGCCGAACTGGGCCAGGTGGCAGTAGACTGTCCCTAAGCCACTACCGGAGGCCCAGCAGTGGAAGGCCTCATTGCCACCCAGCCCGTGAGGCCTCCTGGTAGACCATCCTGCCTCTGCATTTTTTTCAGCTCTGACAACATGGCCCCAGGGGCTGGATCCGTGCTTTTTTATTATTTTTATTATTATTATTATTTTAAAAAATTTACAGTGCCGACCATGTGGCTCCCCAGCCAGTTTGTTACTTTTAAAATTATTATTATTATTTTTTTACCGCCCTGCAGCCGGGATGCACCATTTTTTAATTTTTATTTTTATATCCCTCAGGACCGGGTCAGCACTTTTAATTTTGTTATATTTTTTAACATTTTACAGTGCCATCCATGCAGTTCCCCAGCCAGGTTGGCGCTTTACTTTTTTTTTACAGCCCCGATGCCGGGGCTTCCCCCCCCCACACACCACAGCTGAGAGGCCCTTGCTTCCCTTGGAGGCTGGGGTGGTGCCTCTTTTTAAATTTATTTCTAGCACTGCCGAAGAAAAGTGTCCCCCAAACAAAAAACGGAATGAACGAAATTTCCATTTCATTTTGTTTCATTTTTCTTTGATGAGTTGGTTTGTTATTCATTTTGTTAGATAACAAAATGAATAACGAATAACAAAACAAATTAAAATTTTGTTTCATGCCCATCTCTATTCTGGAAGTCTGAGAAGTTTTGCACTCTGCAGAAAGGAACATTTGCAAAATACTATGCACATTAATTATTCCTCTCTCAGATAATTAAGCCAAAGCATGCAGACTCTAGTGAGAGTTAGCAGTTCTTAGTTGAACAGGGTCTGAGTGGTGCTTCCAATATGTGTACTTAATTCAACCATCTGTATCCATACATCCTATGCTGGAAGGCTGGCTGCATTAGCCCAGAGGGAGGTCTGGAGAAAGAGATCAAGGAACAAGGCCTTCTCTGTGGTTGCCTCTTGGCTTTGGAATGAGATAGCACCTAATATTCACTTAGCCTCCTCCGTGGTAACTTTTAAGCATTTCTGAAAGTAGAGTTTTAGCCTATCATATTTAACTGCTGCCTGTTTTAAAATGTTAACTTAGTTTAATTTTAACTGCACTTTGTCTATGTTATTTTATATTATTGTCACTGTTGTGAACCACCCAGAGAGACCATTGGTCGGATGGGTACATAGAAATCCAATCCAAGCCAATCCAATCAAAGAGTATATTAATACTTTGTTTGTATGTATGTATGTATGTATGTATGTATGTATGTATGTATGTATGTATGTATGTATGTATAGAGATGGGCACGACTTAGCGGTATTCCCGTTTCCGTTTCCGTTACTCGTATCCGTTACTCTACGGAAACAGTAACGGGAATTACTCCGCCAGAATTCGAACTCGAACCGACGAACGAACAATTTGGTCTGATTTGTCGTGCTCGTTACTTGCATCGCGGCGATCGTGCAATGCCAAGCGGCACAGAAAAAAAGTTTTTAAAAGTTAAAAAAAAACGATTCCCGGCCCTAAAAGTAGGCAAAAACTGTCTGAGGGCACCTACCAGGCCAGAAGGGTGTTTTATTTGGGAGGGGGGTTTCCCTGCCCCTCTCTCCTTGGCTATTGCTACTGCTGCGCTGCTGGTACCAGGCTGGGAGGGCGCATCCATTTGCCATGCAGTGCGGGGGATCCAAAATGGCGACCGCAATATTTTTTTTGAAATCGTTGCCCAAAACCCCACCAAAGCACCACAGAAACATGCGAAAATTAGCTATTTTAAATGCTTGAATTTTTACAGTAGCAGCAGTGGGTTTTTCTTGCAAAAAAAAAGTCTCCGTTGATTTTATTTTATTTTATTTTATTTTATTTTATTTTTTTACACCTGCACATTCGCAATGATGGGATGGGAGTGGACCATGCAAATTTTCCACCAATCGCATGGCCACTTGGCCAGGTTGACCACAGAGACTTCTGGGATGTGCCAATCGGGCATAAACAGCCCACTAATCGTAGCCCAAACCCAAACCCTAAGCCTAAGCCTAACCCATACGCCAGTACACTGTCCTTCTAAGTGGGTCAGAGAGGCACCCAGAGGTGCACCCCAATACTCACCCTAACTGCACCCGTAACTAGCCTAACCCTAGCCCTTGCGCTAACCCGTCTTAACCCTAAGCCAGATCTACTTGCATTGCACTACATGCAAGTACGTGAGACACAGCGGGTGCAAAGAGTCTGCCAGTCCGTCACTTGTGGCTCTGGCTGACTCCTGCAGCTCCCTCCAGGAGCCCGCTACCCCCCCAAACCAGTACTAACGACAACGAAAAAACGAAAAAAACGAACCGACTAATTTTTGCGAAATTTCGCGAAAAACGGAAACGAGCCGAAACGGACTGCCTCCGACACACGACAACTCGGAAACGTCATTTTCCCTAGTGGTGCCCATCTCTAGTATGTATGTATGTATGTATGTATGTATGTATGTATGTATGTATGTATGTATGTATGTATGTATGTATGTATGTATGTATGTATGTAACACACATTTAGAACCACACAATCCTTGCATGTAGGAATGTCATAAAATTTCCAGGTTTCTAGATCAGGCCCTGGGATGCATAAGGACAAAACAATTGACATTTAGTCCATATATTTTTAGCTGTGCCTTCACTTACCGTATATCAGGATGAGCTTGCCTGGAAACTTTGAGGGTCAATTGCCGCCTCTGATGACACA
Organism: Phrynocephalus guinanensis; assembly: GCA_037367245.1. Classification (NCBI taxonomy): domain Eukaryota; kingdom Metazoa; phylum Chordata; class Lepidosauria; order Squamata; family Agamidae; genus Phrynocephalus; species Phrynocephalus guinanensis. Next base: position 37,401,199 of record CM074739.1, on the reverse strand, counting down.
TAAGAGGCTGCATCTGGCACCCCTTAAACAAAACTGGACATCTGTAGAGAAATTAATTTGCAGCATTGGTAAACCTCCTGTCACAACTGGGGAAAGCAAACCAATTGATTGGCACAAAGAGCTGTCGTCTTTTGTTTGACATGTTTTGGAACTTCCAACATTTTATGTCAAAAATGTCTTACTCCAGAAGCACAACATAGCCACAATTTTTAAGTTTATTATTTCAAAAATGATGACAATGAGTGTTCCAGAGTCCATGCGTTTGTAGGATTATTACTTATTGTATTAATAAACTGACTTTTCTTTTGACCTTTTGTTAAATCTAAGGAGATCCCTCCCCCAAGCCGGCACACATAAGGAATATCTTTTTGCAACTCCATACTGGCTTTAAAAAAAAATCTGGTGACTGATGCCTCTCTATCTGCCCTCTTTCATTCTGAACATAGATGATAAGTAATTTTATTATATAAGCCATCTCTGCCAAAGGACATAATTCACTCAAGGGTAACATTTCTGAAGCTGTTTTTAAAACCTCTGGAAAAATCAGAAATCCAATGCAATGAAAAGTCTGACTTGACCTTATGGCCACAAATCTTTATCATGAAATCCATTTAGTGCTGTCAGTTTGGCTCTTTTCACTCATTTATAACAAAAGAAAAGATAAATATAAATCATGTTCCATCAATGTATAATTTGGTAAGATTTATTGGTGGCAAATACACTCCTTGGATTAAATAGATATATATATGGTATAATTAAATTAAGTACCATGACATCTTTGTATTAAACAGTTTAGAATTGTTATTAGTGCTCACTCACTAAAATAAAGAAGTAAGATTTCATGCCATTCCCAGAAGACTGACAAAGCTGGTGAATGTTGATCCTGTCACTGTTCTAGCAGTGGAAATAGTGGGTCTGGGTGAGAAGACCTCGTTCACAGGAAGATTAGGAAGACCTTCTTTCACTTACAATGTGTGTGGGTCCAACTTGATAGCTTGGGCACTAGAGATGGGCACGACGAGGAAAAATTGCGTTTGGAGTTGTTGTGTGTCTGGAGCCAGCCCGTTTCGGCTCGTTTCCGTTTTTCGTGAAATTTTTCAAAACTTTGTCATTTCGTTTGTTGTTGTTTTGTCTGTCGTTAGTGCTGGTTTGGGGGGGCTCCTGGAGGCACCTCTCTGGGGTGGGTGCCTCCTCTGGCCCGCCATGAAGGGAAAGCGGGCTCCTGGAGGCACCTCTCTGGGGTGGGTGCCTCCTCTGGCCCGCTACAAAATGGCATGCATAGCCAATTGGATATGCATACCATTAAGTTGCAGTTGCACTGCAGTAGCAGGCAGAGGAACCTCTCTTTCGGGTGCCTCTGTGACTCACTGCCTGCGGTGCACTTTGGCTGGGGAACGAAGTGAGAGAGGACCCCTACGGGCGCCCTGTGACTCACTAAGAAGGGAAGTGTACTTGCTGTAGTGCAATGCGAGTACACATCTGGCTTACTGGTTAGGGGTTAGCACAAGGGCTAGGCTTAGGGTTACGGGTAAGGTTAGGGTGAGTTACTGGGGTGCAACTCTGGGTGCCTCTCTGACCCACTAAGAAGGACAGTGTACTGGCGTATGGGTTCGGGTTAGGGTTCGGGTTAGGGTTCGGGCTAGGGTTAGTGGGCTTTTTATGCCCGACTGGCACATCCCAGAAGTCTCGGTCAAAACCTGGCCAAGTGGCCATGCAATTGGTGGAATGGCTCCAAAAATTTGCATGGTCCACTCCCATGGCCAGCCCATCATTGCGCAGGTGTAAAAAAATAAAAATAAAATAAAATAAAATAAAATCAATGGAGACGTTTTGTTGCAAGAAAAACCCACTGCTGCTACTGTAAAAAATTCAGGCAGTTTTAAAATAGCTATTTTCGCATGTTTCTGTGGTGCTTTGGTGTGTTTTTGGACCACGCGATTTCAAAATAAATATTGCGGTCGCACCATTTGGATCCCCCACCCGCACCGCATGGCATGGCATGGCGAGTTGGCGAGACGACGAGGATGCGCACAGCCCAGGAGAGGAGAGGGGGGGAGGCCGGGGACCCCCCCCCAGAAACCACCCTTCTGGTAGGTGCCCTCACTGAGGCAGGCATATTTTCGCCTGCTTTTTTGGCCGGGAATTGGGGTTTTTTTTATTTTTAAAACTTTTTTTCTGTGCCGCGCCGCTTGTCGAGTTGGCATGGCAACTCGACGAGGATGCACACTTTGCGCAGCCCAGGAGAGGAGGGGGGGAGGCCGGGGACCCCCCCCCCCATAAACCACCCCTCTGGTAGGTGCCCTCACTCAGGCAGGCATATTTTCGCCTGCTTTTTTGGCCGGGAATCGGGGTTTTTTTATTTTTAAAACTTTTTTCCTGTGCTGCTTGGCATCACGCGATCGCTGCGATGCCAGGAACGACCACGACAAATCAGACCCAATTTTTCTTTAGTCGGTTCGAGTTCGAGTTTTGGCGGAGTAATTGTCGTTACCGTTTCCATTACTTAACGGAAACGAGAAACGGAAATGGAAACGAGAATTTCGCCAAGTCGTGCCCATGTCTATTGGGCACATTTTTGTGTGGGTTTTTTTGGTCAACTTAATAAAGAGATCACCACTCTACAGGTTTTGGTCTGTTAATGCATTTCATATGAGTGTTGTTTTATATCAGATGGCAAGTAACATAGCAAGAAGAGGCAAACCAACCAGGAATGGGTTGAATGATCCACGGTGAAGAATGCAAAGTCCATCATTCAATTTCACCCAGCTAGATTTCAAAAAGCAATGAAAAACAAGGATCTGAAATGGCCCATGTAAATAAAGAAACAAAGTTTACTGACATTGCAAGACTTGGGGTCAATCTCACTCTCCACTTTCCAATGTTGCTGCTTGACTCCTGACACAGGTCCAGGTGGCAGGATGTGTCACTAATGTCTGACACCTGTGGTGAGTGTAACCACAAGTATTTAGATATCAAGAAAGTTGAACAGAAGTGCCTAGTTTCATATTTAATGCTCATGTAAATATAATGTAAATATAAATATGAATCCTGAATGGGTCAATCCTTATTTTTAGTAAATAAAACAATGCTAGAATTGTTATCCTTGTGCAAGGCAGCAAGATTATTAGCGAGCTTGTTTTTGTTTTCATTATCATTGATAATCTAAGAGAGATTCTGCACACTTTCAAGACCAGTTCTTCATTTCTGTCCAACTGCAAAAGTAGAAATGGGCAACTGTTGTCCTGTTGTATGGATAGTTTAAAAATAGCAGCATGCATCGATTGTTTGCATCCATTTGATCAGTCAGATTATCCCTTTGTACTTCTTGTGTATGTATGCTTAACTGCACCTAAACATTTCTCACAAGTGGCACAAAATATGACCCAAAAGCAGTTTTCTTCTGGGACATGGTGAATTATCAGTAGGTGATTTACCTATCATCTCAATCAAAATTGAGATAATTTTTTCTATATCCATAGTAATGCCTAAATTCCGCCTTTTTCTCACACAAGAAAGGGATTCGAGTATGCATTTCTCAGAACAGATGCTTAATAAAGAGTTTTGGGGCACTTTCATAGGCATCCTTCTGCACTTGTAATAATTCCTATCAATTATCTGTCCAGCCCAAAGAGGTGGGACTAAGAGCAGAGCTGTGAGTAAAACTGCTATTGCTACTCAGAATGCTTAGGCCAGGCATGTCCAAACTTCGGCCCTCCTGATGTTTTGGACCGCAACTCCCAGAATTCTAAGCTTAGATTGCCAATGGCAAAGGACTGTGGGAGTTGCGGTCCAAAACATCTGGAGGGCCGAAGTTTGGACATGCCTGCCTTAGGCCCTTGCTCACTTGAATTCTTATGTGTTTGTGTTGAAGGGAGGAATCCACATAGTGAATTCATGTGTTTGTTGTTGTTCAGTCGTTCAGTCATTTCCGACTCTTCGTGACCCCATGGACCAGAGCTCGCCAGGCCTTCCTATCCTCCACTGCCTCCCGGAGTTTTGTCAAATTCATTTTGGTTGCATCGATGACACCGTCCAACCATCTCATTCTCTTTCGTCCTCTTTTCCCTTTGCCTTCGATTTTTCCCAGCATCAGGGACTTTTCCAGGGAGTCCTCTCTTCTCATGAGGTGGCCAAAGTACTGGAGCCTCAGCTTCAAAATCTGTCCTTCCAGTGAACATTCGGGGTTGATTTCTTTCAGAATGGATAGGTTTGATCACTTTGCAGTCCAGGGGACTCTCAAGACTCTCCTCCAGCACCACAGCTCAAAAGCATCAATTCTGCGGAGATCAGCCTTCTTTATAGTCCAGCTCTCACTTCCATACATCACTACTGGAAAAACCATAGCTTTAACCATCCTGACCTTAGTTGGCAAAGTGATGTCTCTGCTCTTTAGGATGCTATTTAGGTTTGCCATTGCTTTCCTCCCAAGAAGCAGGCGTCTTTTAATTTCGTTGCTGCAGTCGCCATCTGCAGTGATCAAGGAGCTCAAGAAAATAAACTCTGTCATTGCCTCCATTTCTTCCCCTTCTATTTGCCAGGAGGTGATGGGACCAGTGACCATGATCTTAGTTTTTTTGATGTTGAGCTTCAGCCCATTTTTTTCACTCTCCTCTTTCACCCTCATTAAGAGGTTCTTTAATTCTTCCTCACTCTCTGCTATTAGAGTAGTATCATCTGCGTATCTGAGGTTGTTGATATTTCTTCCGGCAATCTTAATTCCGGCTTGTGATTCATCCAGACCGGCCTTTCTCATGATGTACTCTGCATATAAGTTAAATAGGCAAGGTGACAGTATACAGCCTTGTCGTACTCCTTTCCCAATTCTAAACCAGTCAGTTGTTCCATATCCAGTTCTGACGGTTGCTGCTTGTCCCATATAGAGATTTCTTAGGAGACAGATAAGGTGGTCAGGCACTCCCATTCCTTTAAGGACTTGCCATAGTTTGTTGTGGTCTACACAGTCGAAGGCTTTGGCATAGTCAATGAAGCAGAAGTAGATGTTTTTCTGGAACTCTCTGGCTTTCTCCATAATCCAGCGCATGTTGGCAATTTGATCTGTAGTTCATCTGCCCCTTCGAAATCCAGCTTGTACTTCTGGAAGTTCTCTTTCCACATACTGCTGAAGCCTGCCTTGTAGAATTTTGAGCATAACCTTGCTAGCATGTGAAATGAGTGCAATTGTGCGATAGTTGGAGCATTCTTTGGCGTTTCCTTTCTTTGGGATTGGGATGTAGACCGATCTTTTCCAGTCCTCTGGCCACTGCTGGGTTTTCCAAATTTGCTGGCATATCTTATGCAGCACCTTTACAGCATCCTCTTTTAAGATTTTAAAGAGAATTCATGTACAGTATATGCAATTGAACTGATATTTTATTCTAGGGGCTTAAAGACTCTGCATGTGGAGCTGATTCTTCTATGTTACCGATACCCAACTCAGGTGAGGAAGATAAAATATCTTGGATTTTTGTCCATATAAGAGCTTCATAGGGCACTTGAAGTTTGCAATTCTACAAGCAACATCTGTGTTGGTGTTGTTGCCAAAGTCTTGGATATGCAAATTGTAACTTTTTGATGTCATAATTCCTGATGGTGCTTATTATATAACTGTGAATAAGAACCTCATTTTGTGTTTACAAGGTTCATCAGTATATATCTAAGTAAACAAATAGCCCCAGAGAACTTTAAAGTGTTACACACTCATTTCTTTTTCCTTTCATCCCACTTCTCTCTCTCACTCCTACAGAGTCTCATTTAGGACAAACTTCAAATAAGACAAACAGAATACAGCATCAGTTTCTGTTTTCATCTACTTCTGAAGAAGTTTTTCTTCAGAGAAAACAACAGATGGAGGAAGTGTAAAAAACAAAAAAACAAAGAGCAACTCCTGTACAGAAAAAAAAAAAGATCAGAACTTATTCATGTCCTTCTTGAAACTGCATAACCAGCATTTATTCCATATTTATTATTCATTATTTTCTATGCCAGTGGCCTTTTGATGTGAAGTACACTCCATTCAACTCCGTGATATTTGCTTTGACACAGGATTGGAATGTAAGTCATTTTGGTAAGTGAAAGATCAAGAGAAAAGTTAAGGTTCCTCACACAAAGGTTTAATAGATGTCAGAGATTGGGAATTTCCTCACAGTGCCTCTTTTGGCCTTGGACAAGCTGCACCATCCCAGGATGCCACCAGAAGAAGGGAATGGTAGACCACTTCTGAGTATTGTCCACCCGAAAAACCATGAAAAAGGACACACAATAAGTCTGAATCAACTTGATGGTACATCACCACCACCACCATTATAGCTGGACAGTAGACATGGGCACGACCAGAAAAAATGTTTCGAGTTTTCATTTGTCGGAACAGGTCCGTTTTGGCTCATTTCCGTTTGTCGTGAAATTTTTCAAAAATTTGTTGTTTCCGTTTGTCGTTTGTCGTTTCCACTGCGATTTAGCGCGATTTGACTTCCCAGAGCATAGGGGAATCCCACAATCAGGGCCGGCGCTTGGTTTTTTTGCGCCCTAGGTGGCAGGCGGGGTCGGGGGGCAGGCGGCGGGGGGGAGGTGCGGGCGGGCGGCGGTGGTGGGGGGCCATGGGTGGGTGGGGGCCACAGGCGGCGGCACGAGCCGCAGGTGGGTGGCGGCGCGGGTGGACGGGCGAGTGGGCAGTTAGGATATCACTTAGGATAGAGGTTCTGTTCTTGGCTTGCACCCCAAATGTGTGTGTGCAAGCAAATTGAAGTTGGGAAAATAGAAAATAAATGGTAGTATATAATATATTTTTAAATAAATCCACACCTCCCACTCCCAGTCGAACCTCCCCCTTTATCCAATATCAGAAAAAAATCCTCACAAACTGCCAGAGAAGAAATAAAGAATAAACTGCTATTCCCTTCAGCAGACAAAGCTGCAGGGAATCAAAGAAATTATTTTCTAAATTCAATTCCCTCCCTGCCTGCCTGCCTAACTTAAATCCTAAAGCCTCCAGCCTCCCTCCTCAGTCTCGATCGGATCACACCAGCATCAGCAGCCAGCCCTCCTCCCTCAACCACATCCATACACCTGACTGCGATTTCTGGAAGGTGCCTCGGCTTTTAATGCCCTCTGAGACATCCAGAAGTGTCAGTCAAAAACCTGGCGATGCCATTGGTGGAATGGTTCAAACAATTTGCATGGTCCCATCCCATGCCAAGCCCAAATGGGCAGGTCTAAAAAAATAAAAAAATAAAAATAAAATCAATACGACATTTTATTGCTATAAAAAACCCACTGCTGCTACTATTAAAATTCAGGCATTTAAAATAAATAAATTTCACATGTTTCTGTGGTGATTTGGTGTGTTTTTTGACCACGATTTCAAAAGAAAAATTGTGGTCGCCATTTTGGATCCCCCCCCCACCGCATGGCATGTGGTGAGATGACAAGGATGACACCCCCCCAGCCTGGTGCAAGCAGCCCAGGACAGGATAAGAGGGGGGGAAAGGCCAGGGACCCCCCAGAAACCACCCCTCTGGTAGGTGGCAAAGCCTCAGGCAGGCATATTTTCGCCTGCTTTTTTGGCCGGGAGTCGGGTTTTTTTTAAAAAAAAAAACTTTTAAAAACTTTTTCTGTGCTTCGCATTGCGCGATCGCTGCGATGCCACAAACGGAAATGAAATTTTTCTTTTTTCGGTTTGAGTTCGAGTTCTGATGGCTTAATTATCGTTACGGTTTCCGGTACGTAACGGAAACGATAACCGAAAACGGAAACGACAATTTTGCCAAATCTTGCCCATGTCTACTGGACAGAATGAACAGGAATGCCTATTGAGAAATAAGCAGCACCCTGCCACAATGGGGAGTGAGGGTCTTTTAATGTGTTTATCTTCTAATTTTACTTTTTACACTCTGACCTGATTTATATGATCTATGATTTTTTTTTAAAATCCCATCTGAAAGTCTTCAAATAGCTTTCTGATCCATTTTTTGGCTCCCTTTCTAGGACTACAAAAACCTAGGCATTTTAAGAAACATATAATTTCAGGGGTATAATAATGATGCTTTTAAGGATGTAATCCTGAAGAATTTTAATCTATTCAAAGGCAGACATCAAAGGATGATGACGGCAGCACAGGGCTTTAACGCTGCACATAGTAGCACTGGCACATCAAGAGATGAAAATAATACATAAGATTTACTGCCCAAGAAGATGCTAGAGTGAGCTTAGAGAACGATTCCAGCCCCACATTAATTTTTGGTGATCCAATAGATTAATTCAGTACCTTCAGTCATTTTATTCAGCGTATATGGCCCATTTAAAACGCACTGTCTCTCCCTTACAGTGATTAATAGCACTGCATAAAAATGGGTTAAACATCATTCTTGGTTGTTCCTTTCATCTTTATTCATTAAAAGGATGCTTCTTTGCACAAAGATTTACACACACTGTCAGCATTTATAATCGTTAGTTTTCAAGACAAGGGGGTTAATTGTCTTTAAGGTTACATTTTTAAAAAAATAGGAAAACTGGCATACATGAAAAGTGCACTTTAGTACCAAATTGCCATACACATTAACAAAGACACACATAAATACATATAGCTCTTCTATTTCATAAGGTATCCTGCCTCAACTTGGTATCCTCCATTTATTTTGGACTACTACTTCCATCATTCACATCTATCAAAATCACCTGGAGGATACCACATAAATATGGTAAATTCTACAAGAGCTGCCTAGATGCCCTAAGCACATCCGATCTCGCCTGATTTCGGAAGCTAAGCAAGGTCAGCCCTAGATAGTACTTGGATGGGAGACCACCAAGGAATACCAGGTGCTGTAGGCGCCTGGAGTAGGAACTGGCAAGCCACTCCAGTACTATTGAGAAAAACTCCATGGATGTGGTGTCACAAAGAGTCGGTCATGACTGTAACAAGACAACATACACACACTTACAGATTCTACAAACATGGAAGAAATTAAAATTTTACAATGATTTCTCTTCTGTATGTAATCCTATTGAAGGAAGATGCCGTATATCAAGTTAGAATATTTCTTTGTCTATCTGTGACTTCAGATGTTGGACCAAAACTTCCATCAGGCAACACCAGCTTCTCTAATGACTAGAGATGACAGGAGCTATATAATACACCAGGATTAAAAGACCATGGGGTACAGACACCCCATATTCGCTGATTCACCAACCTCGGATTCAGTTATCTGTGGTTGGTTATCAGTGGGTGCAGGGAAGACATGAGCCAGGTGACAAGTGGTGGGGGGAGAAGACTTACTGGTGGTGCACCAGCCAGCCACCCTCCTCGTCATTGCCGCTGCTGCCTCCACTGGCCAACCTCCTTCCGGAGGAGTGGGGTGGGGACTTTAAAGACCCACCTGGCCATCCAGCCTTTGAACTTCCCACTTGGGTCCCAGGCAATGAAAGAAAGTTTTGAACTTCCCACTCAAACTTCTGATCTGCTGCCCAGGAACCAAGTGGGAAGTTCAAAGGCAGGTTGGCCAGGCAAGTCCTTAAAGTCCCCACATCAACCCTCCGGAGGGCGGCTGGCTAGTGGTGGTGGCGGCAGCAGCGACTCTGAGGGCGGCTGGCTGGAGCAGCACAATTAAGTTTTCTTTCTTTTGCTTCTGTGCTGCCCCCCCCCCCGCCAGCCACCAAGGATGGCAGTGAAGAGGGTGGCTGGGTAGCGGCAGTGGCAGCACTGGTAAGATTGTTTTCTTTTCTTTCTTCATTGCCATTGCCACCACAGACTGGCTGCTAATGGCATCGGTAAGTTTCCCCCCTTCAAGGCTGGTGGTGAAGAGGGCTGTATGCTGGCAGTGGCGGTAAGGAGGTGGGGGGAAGAAAATTTACTGGTGCAACCGTTGTTACACTACCCAGCATTTGGGGGGCTGTTGGGGGTGAAAGTTTTTTCCCTGTCACCCCTGTCACCACCATTATCCTTGGATAAGATTTTGCTATCTGTGGGGGTCCCAGAACTGATTCCCCGTGGATACGGCAGTCCTACTATACTTCAGCTATAAGCAATGTGGAGCAAAATTGACCAGTGTTCTGAGCTTGATGACTTATAAAGCAGTGTCTGACTGAGACCAGCCTACAAATCAGACAAAGGCATTTATCTCAGATTACACAATCCTAACACAACCTTTCCTGACTCCCTGCATGGTACAAAGTGAATTTTCTTACTTGCTTCTCTATTTCATTTCACTCTATTCTGTCCCAATGATGCTGGAGAGCTTCTTTAATAATACCTAGCTGAAAAGGATCCTATAGCTATTTTTATTTTATTTTATTCTATTGGCCACCAGCCTTGTCTGCAAGGACCACCTTGACTTGCTGAATAAGGAAGAGAACACCAGTGGAGCTTAGTGGAGCGGCACAGAACAGGGGAGAAGTTTCATTTGGCTGCCACTAGTTCTGCGCACAATGGAGGGGGTGTGGGACAACATAGCAGCGATGCTGGGCCCTGGGCAGTGTGGAAGGTGATTCACTTCCTGTCTCAGGCAGTAGTGGACTTTGAGCTGCCTTTGCTTCCAACGTTTCTCCCTACAACTGTACATTATATCAACCACAGCACTTGAATATTTACCTTCTATGTTCATGACATGAACTGTTTATTTTTCTTCTTTGTATTGCCTATAACCTATTTTTGCTATTGTGTTTTGTGATGGCCATGCAGCTCAACCCCCTTTTTGCTTTGATGGAATCTTTCTTTCTTTCTTTTTCTTTCTTTCTTTCTTTCTTTCTTTCTTTCTTTCTTTCTTTCTTTCTTTCTTTCTTTCTTTCTTTCTTTCTTTCTTTAATAGAGGTTCTGCATTCTCCGGAATGTGTGGATTACAGTTATTCATCTAGTGTGGGAGTTTGCTGGGAAAGTGCCAAGCAAACTGATTTTAGGAGAGCAAAGAAAGCACACACAGAGAGAGATGCTGTTTCTCAGAGCCAGCTGAGATTCAGACACAGAACAAAGAAAGTCAGACATGTCTGCCTCAGCATCCCCATTTTATTGAGCTATCTAATGTTGATAAGTACACATTAGATTACTAATGAAAACATCACCTCTAATAGGATGCAAATGCCCTTTAGCCTTTGTCCTACCTCAAAGCAAAGCTGAAGAGGAAATAGAAGGTCACTTCCCCCTAGGGATGCAACGTGGCAGGGTCAGGATGGTGTGCCTTCAACTGTAACCCCCCAGGAAGCATACCCCACAGAGAAAGGTTCCAGAGAAATCTAGTCCAGAAATATTCCACCCTGGTTAATGCTTTGTCTTTAATGATATAGATGGGCTGCAATTGTCTCTACAGTTATCTGGAAATAAGCTCCATGAAACACATTGGGACTTCCTTCTGCACTTTCAGTATATAAATATACATGATTTGGACAACTACCTGGCAGATATCCTTTGATTTGTATTCCTGCATGGACCAGGGTGTTCGGTTTAATGATCTTGTATTCTTCACTTCACTATTCTTTGATCCTGTGATCCAAGGTCAGAAAAGGAGAGTTATATGTTGCATTTGCCAATCTGAAGCTGCTAATGAAATGCCATCAATTTAGAGCTTTTGTGGAGATGTCAAATCTGGCCATGGTGATACATGCCTTAGGGCGTTTATACACGACCCCTAAGCTCCGCCGCAAATGGCTGCAAGGTCCGGACCTTAAAAATGTTTACCCACCAGCTCCGGACTTTGCAGACAATTAAGTGCGACCCCGCCCACTTTAGCAAGACCAAATAGCAGTTTTCTTGTACCTGCTTTTTGGAGGTGACAAATATTTGATCCGGTGTAAGGATAGTGAGTGTGGGGCTCTCCTGGCTTCCGTTTGTTCTTTTTTTGCACCCCGCCCCTTTAAAAGATCTGAATGCTGCCCGGAACAAAACGAGGTAAACCGGCAGTCTTTTCTTTCTTTTTTCTCCGTCCCTCAGGCAGCCAGCAACCAGGAAGTGCCGAGGGGGGTACAGAGGAAGACAGAGGAAGAGCAACTAACCCCTAAGATCTCTGGTCCGAATTTAAGTGGCCAGCGGATCTTAGGGGTCGTGTAAAAAGGCCCTTAGTTACATCTCATGTGGATTACTGTGAAACTGCTATGGGGATGCCTTTGAAAGTGTTTAAAAACTTTAGCTGGTTCAGAATGCTGGCTTCAAGCAGCATAGAACAAATAACTCATTTATTACAATATCATCAATATTACATTACAATGCCAGCCAGTCTTCCAGTCTCAATTCCAAGTATTCAAAGCATGATACAACATGGGCCCATACTGTTTGAAGGATTCTACTACCCCATATGAGCCTCCTAGACTTTTAAGATATTCTAGAGGGGTCCTTCCCTCAGTTCCATCACTCATTTCACGCGGAGACAAGATATGACTTTCTCATTCCAGATTGGTCACTCCTTCTTTTCCGTTTAGCATCATTTAGCAAGGAGATTTTTTTTCAGGTAGGCTTTTAAGCATTAAGGGGGGGTAGTGAACACTATTTTTTGAAATTTAGATATTATATGTTTCATGTTTATTAAAAATCGGTTTAAAATGTTTTTTCTAATCTTGATCAATGATTAATCTCTGTGGCATTTTTAACTTACAGTATGATTTTAATTGTTGCAAGCTGCCCTGGGTCCCTTATGGGAAGAATGTCAGCATATAAATAATATGAAAAACAAAGAAATATTATTTAATATCACTGGCTAGCATCTCCTGTTTCTTGTTTTAAAAAATTCATCTTAATACTTCTCTGAGGACTGAAATTACCTCTCTTAGATTCTATCATGGGATCCATCTGAGCTATAGAGGTCAAATAAGGGCATTCATTAACACATTTTCTTTTCATGTTTCATTTCCTCAACAAAACTGGCTGAAATATTATTGTCAAATTATGGAAACAGCACAGTTTTCAAATGTGATTTGCCATAGGTTAAGAAGTCTTCATAGTCATCTGTTATTTGACTTGATGTGTAACAGATATCTGTAATAACAAAAGCAGTGGAGAAAGGGGAATCCTGTTGAGAAGGCAATTAAGACACATTAGTTTTACAAAACATCTACTCTTGGCACAGAAGTACAGTGGACCCTCGTATAACAAACGGTCTGTATAACATAAAATCTGTACAACATAAAACATTCCAGAGATAAGGGAATATTGCTCAACAGAATCTTCTATGGGGTGAATCCACACAACATTAAAATTGTCATGATTAGGGATTACCCCGTTTTCAATTAATTCCTACGTGAAATTTGTATAAAGGAAAATTTGCTTAACAGAATTTCATTTGGAATGAATTAATTCCTTTATACAAGGTACCACTGTATACCAGTGAAACAAATGAGAAAAACCTGCCCTATTATTGGTGGTGTGCACTGCACACACTCTTTCAGTTAACTTCAGGATCCCCTTTGGAGCTTAATAACTCAGCCCCTTAAACCCCAAATGTCTCCAAATTTTAGGGGCTTACAGGGAAGAATCCAATGAATCTAGACTGTGATTTCCATGCTGATACATGGATGCAAAACCCTGTTTTTGAGGACATAAAAACACGATATCCTCAAAAATAGGCTTCACAGCCATATATCAGCGTGGAAATCACAGTGTGGCTGCATTGGACTATTCCCTGTAAGCCCCCCAAAATTGTAGAGGCTTTGTGGATTAAGGGGCTGAGTTTTTAAGCTCCAAATGGAGTGTCCCTAGGAAAAAACATTCTAAATTGAATTGGGATTCAGAAGTGAAGCTGCTAATCGTTCACCCATTGGGGGGCTATTGTGGCTTCCTGATTCAATTTAGAATTTTTTCCCTAGGGGCATCCACTTTGGAGCTCAATAACTCAGTCCCCTGAGCCCCAAATCTCTCCAAATTTGGGGGCTTACAGGGAAGAGACTGAGGAAGCTCCCCTACCATTTTGGTGCCTCTAGGACTCAGGGGAGCACAGTAGTTCATTTTGTATATTTTTATAATGAAACTCCTTTAAAAATTGTTACAAATGAAACAAAATGAAGCTACTAAACTAAGAAACAAACTGAAACACTATATTTTTGTTTCGTGCCCATCTCTAATTTTAACTCTTTATTTCTTACAAGGGGCATACATAGTGCAAGCAGGTCTGGACCAGTAGTCAATTGACTTCCAGCCCGTGCCTGATTTCAGAAAGTTCCTTCTTCAGAAGAGTGCTGCACACCTGTTCAGCACTCTTCAAACTGCAAGGAAGCCCTGCCCCGGAGCAGATGTGGTAAAGAGCTTCCATAGACCTCACTCTTGTACAGAAATTCGGGAAGGCACCATTTTTTCTTCATAGCGATACTGCTCTATGGAAAAACATGTGGGGGAAATGCCACATTTCACATTGGTCTTACAATTCCTGAAAATAATGCCATCTTTCCAGTGCAGGCTTCACCTAAAAAAAAAGGACAAAAGGAACAGCATGTCAGGGGAGGATCTGGATCGAAATTATTGTGGAAACAAGATTTTAAAAAAGAAATAAGAGAAGAAGACTGGGCTAAAATATGGAGAATGAGAATACTTAGATCTATGTCTGTTAGAATAAAGGAAAATTTCATTAAAATAAGTTTAAGATGGTATTTGACGCCAGTGAAACTGAATAAAATGAATGCAAATTTTTCTAAGCTTTGCTGGAAATGTGATAATGAGATTGGTACCTTTTATCATTTGTGGTGGGAATGTAAAAAGATACAGAAATTTTGGAAATGTATTTTTAAAGAACTAAGTGACATACTAGAAATGACTATAGAGCCCAAATCTGAAATTGCTTTGTTATCAATATTTGTGGATCATAGTTATGATGTTAAAACTAAAGAGTTGATTACAAATTTTTTGACAGCAGCTAGAGTAATAATTGCTAGAAATTGGAAATCTAAATATGAACTATGTTTAGAAGAATGGTATAATGAAGTATAGAATATTGCTTTAAATGATAAATTGACTTGTTCTCTCAAGGTTAAAAAGGAGAGTTAAAAAGAGATATTTTCTATGATATATGGGGTAGATTCATTGAATATGTGCTTGTACGAGATAAGGGTAAGGTTTCCGCGCAACAATCGATTTTGTTCTGGAGGGGAGGATGACGAATGAAAATATGAAGAGTGATCCTTTTGGTGAAGGGGTGCACTGTTGTTGATGTTTGTCTTTTTTATGTAATTTGTATATGTTTTTAAAATAAATAAATAAATAAAGGAACAGCATGCTACCCAGGATTGCTGTAATTCACAAGCAGAATGTAATCTATCCTGCACAGGATTCATCAAAACAGCATTAAATTGAGGAGACTATGTTATGCAGTTTTCTGCAAAGAACAAGTACAAAAAGTAAAAGAGAGAAAATGAATTTGGCCTCATTTTCAAAGAAGACCAAGAAATCTTGCTGATACAGTGGGAAGTCTCAGCAGGATGTCTTGGTACGGAAAGACTCAGAAAATCACAGAGAATAAGACATTTCGTGAGCACTCATCACTTTCATATTATTCATAATACACACACAATGGTTCGCTGTGCTGAACCATCCCATAGGAGAATTATCTAGCTCAGCAGCATCAGCTCAACTCAAAATCTCAGCTCAGGTTTTCCCCCAACTTTGTTCCAACAGGAAATGTCAAAGATTCAATATAGGATCTTATGCATTGTAAAGCAAGTGGTTTATCACAAAAAAGAGCATTTACATTTCAAAGAGCCTAATGTTTCAATGCATTATAAAAATGGTTCTCCAAAAAGAGAAATGGATTGTGTGTGTGATGGATGGTGAAAGTGTTCCCCTGAATAGAGATCAAGAAAAAGAAATACAAGGGATGGAAGTGAAATGATTTTCAATAAGGAAGCATTTATACTTTAGTAATATTTGGTTTATCCAAAGATTCACTGAAAATAGCTTTTATTTCATTTCCTTAAAGAGCTAAGCTCACCAATAAATAGACTAGCTGATTGATTTCTTATCTACAAGCACTGTCTAAAACACTGCATGGTCTTTAATGCATTGTGGATCTTGAGACTTTGAGTACAATCATGGAATAAATTCAGTTGCCATAACAGTACAATGCAAATGTAAACTCCATTTCATTTACTAGGACTTAGTACTGAGTATCCATGTGTAGGACCTGTCATAACTTTCCAGAATGCCTTTACCTTATTTTATGATCAGAATTGCCATGAAGAAAGAGAAAGTCTGGTTTTAAATCACCACCATTTATACAATTCTGTAAGATGACAAATAATTTAATTGTGTAACTATTAAAAATGTACAGTTCAAAGAGCTACCCTTCTCCACATAATTTTCAAATTACATATTTCCATGCAATAATTAGCACATTGGTGAGATCTGGCATTTCAAAGTTCAGATAAAGGTCATATTTGCTTATTTTTCTTCACTTTCTTGTAGATTCCGTGCTGTTGTGAGACATGTGTGAGAAAACAATACATAAGGATATAAGAAAAGGAGACAATTAATCAATTCTTATTTCCTTAAAATAAAAAGTCATTTATATTCCACTGAACTTTAGAGCAGATGGCTATTTAATTAAAAAGTCCATGGAGAAAAAGTGAAGACTGTACCCCAATGCTGACATCTGGACAGAATGGAACAGAAAGGGGGGGCTTTTGGGATTACAACTCCCAAAATCTACATAGAAGCATGCTACTGAGAAGACTAAGAGAAGACAGCACCCTCACCTCCAGAAGCAGCCTCAACCCATACCAGATATGCCTGCTCCTGGATCTGTGTCTGAACACCACATATTTCATGTACGGAGGGGACTTCTACAGACAGAAGCATGGTTGTGCCATGGGTTCCCCAGTGTCACCCATTGTTACTAACCTATACTTGGAATAACTGGAGAAGAAGGCACTCAACAACTTCCCAGGGACAACACCATCCCACTGGTTCAGATGTAGATGATACTTGGGTGAAAATCAAGACTCGGGAAGTACAGGCCTTTACAGACCACATCATTGTGGTGGACCCTAATATTAAGTTGACTAGGGAAGACACCCAAGACAACAGACTGGCTTTCCTGGATGGTGCAGTCATCATCAGACCTGACCATGGCCTGGGAGTAGAAGTTTACAGGAAACCCACCCATACAGAACAGTACTTACTGTTTGACTCCCACCATCCATTACAACATAAATTAGGAGTTATCAGGACCCTAAACCACAGAGCAGAGAGGATCTCCAACTCCACAGAAGCCAAGGAGGAGGAGGACAGGCACCTGAAGACAGCACTTAAGGCCTGTGGATATCCAAAGTGGACCTTCAGCAAAGCAGTGTGTCAACCCAGAAGAACAAGGGATCAGCCTGAGACCCAGAGACAACATAAGAACCTGGTCATTCCCTACATGGCTGGAGTGTCTGAAAAACTTTAAAGGATTTTTGGCAAAAACCACTACCACGTTTATTTCAAACCCACAAACAAACTAAGGACCCAACACCAAAACAAAAAAGGAGCAATATAGTATGTGTGGTCCAATGCAGCAAGGAGTGCGCAGACCTCTACATTGGAGAAACTAAACAACCATTAAACAGAAGGATGGCCCAACATAGGAGGGGCAGCAGTTCAGGACCGGAATCAGCAGTACACCTCTTCTTGAAGGACAGAGGGCACTCATTCAAAGATGAAGATGTACACATCTTAGACAGAGAAGATAGGTGGCTTGAGAGAGGGGTCAGGGAAGCCATTTATGTGAGCACTGAAAACCCCTTTCTCAACAGAGGTGGGGGGCTCAGGCACAGTCTATCTGCCACTTACCTGGCAGGGATTTCAACAATACCCAGACAAAGCAAAAATGCTTCTTGCCTCCACCACCAAGGCCATAGCTAAAGACCCATACTTTATGGGTTTCAGCATCTTAGGCCATTGTTCAACTTAAAGCCTATTGAGACCATTGTCTACCTAATGAGCCTATTCAGGCAGTGTTCATCTTATGAACCAGGGTGACAAGAGGTCAAAGTGAATTATAAAATGGAGGACTCACAACTAGCTTTCATCAGACTGAAGAAGCTGTTTGAATGAGCAGTGAAATGTATCTATCAAGAAAAGAAATCCAGTTGTCATGACTCAGCTTCCAGATAAACTCACCTGGATGACTGAGAATCTTCACAGACATACAGCTACTGCCATGGCTTCTTGGCTTTGGAGTCCATCAATTTTCCTAAGCTGTAGGATGGAATTAGAGAGGGGGGAATCACATCCAGCCCAAGAAGCTGAACAAATTCTCACTCACCTAGCTCCTTCAACTGCTGCTGCCATCTTTATTCCCACAGTATATAAAAGTTTCCCAATGGCAATGTTGACAAAGATTGCTGAGGACAGTGGCAGTCCAGTTGATGACACCTGCCACAGTTTGTCAGAAGAAGGTAACAACATGAGGAAAAACAAGGTAAGAGAAGTGGGAAGAGAATATCTTTACTGCTTCATTCCATTCGGCACAGTCTGCCCTTGTCTAAAAACCAGCTGGTTGCATCTGAGATGCTTTGCTCTGAGGATGCAAGTAGGAGATGGAGGGGGGAAACTGTGCCATGGCATAGGAGTTTTTTCAGGTTACCCCTCGTATTGCCTGGGGGGCAGTAGACTTTTATTTTATCCAAGAAACAGTAAATACGCTACAGTAGTGAAGAAAACTCACAAACTTTATTTAAGACAGTAAGAAAACCACAACAGAAAGATCACACAAAATAAATGGTCATAAAAGATGCAATAGTAGCAGCAGTACAGTGCAAAGTGGTAGTATGAAATAATTCAGCAAGGAATAGCACTAATGCAAAAAAGTCTTATATAACAGAATAAAAGCACCCCAAAAAAGGAGATATGACATGCACCTTTTTGCTTGCTGAAACCTCTAGACCAGTGATGGCAAACCTTTTAGAGACCGAGTGCCCAAACTGCAATTCAAAACCCACTAATTTTTTTGCAAAGTACCAATACAGTAATTTAACCTGTATATAGGTGGCTATAAAGGAGCGATGCCGGGTGCCCACAGAAAGGGCTCCGAGGGCCACCTTTGGCACCTGTGCCATAGGTTTGCCATCACTGCTCTAGAGTACAGCAGTGGGTAGTTCCAAGTGGGTAGGCAAGTACTGTACTGTTTCAGCTGAGGAAAAAAAATGACAAATACATTTTTGAAGAGCCACCTTCACTGAAATAAGTGGATTTCTTAGTCATATTAAAAATTGATGTAATTTCTTTTGTAGAATTAGTATGCATATGAAAATAGTAAACTTCTAATATTACATGTGGTGTAACTTGACAAGAGTCTATGAAACAAGAAGTATAATATGCATGACCAAGATTATGACCAAGAAAATAAGAGCTTTAGTGAAATATATTTCTATTCTGGGGATAGGAAAAATGATTGAAACCATCGCCTTGAAGTTGTCGTTGGCCTCGCAAATTCTCCCCCAAGCATGGAATTAGTAATTTCTTGCATTGCAGAAATGTGGTGGTGGTGTTATCCAGCACCACTTTGTCATGCGATGACTGCCCCAGGAGACTATAGGATATCTTTTCTGGTTTGAGACCATCAGATAAAAATCAATTTGCAAGGGTCTTGTTGTTCTCTACAATTATGATGGATTTTTCACTGTAATATGATCAATAGCTATGCATTCAACTCCTTCCAAAAAGAAATGGTAATTTGTAAATGTCCATTTAGCATGAAGCATTACATTTCAATCAGTTGTAGGGTTTTACCACAGCCGCACACAAAATTCTGTTGTGTATTTCCTAACTTCATCTGCATTCAAGTGTGCCGATGCTGATAGGAAGTAAAAAAAAATGCAGAATCCAACAATATCTTTTAATAATATTTTTATGTAAAACTCGAAGGGTTACACAACTCTGTAAGTATAGGTATAATTACATTTCAATCAGTACCAGACTGGTCCATTCCATGCTGCATATTGTCTATGGGGATTCTCAGTCATCCAGCTGAAGTTATCTGGGAATTGAGTCTGACCTTGATGAAAAAATAGCTTGTTACATATGTAATGCCTTGCTCTGAGAGGGTCAAATTCCACGGCACAGGAATTTCTTTCAGGTTTCTTGTTGTCTTGCCTGGATGGTCGTAGATGTTTATGGATTCAGGGAATCCCAAGACTGCACAGGTGACAAGGCATCCAACTTCAAAGAAGAGCTAGGAGTGAATGGATTTTGGATTCTGAAAATCACCTCTTTCCTCTGTTTGTTCTGTTGTTTTTCTTTCCTTCAATCTAAGGGCCTTTTCACACGACCCCTAAGATCCGCTGGTCACTTAAATTCGGACCAGAGATCTTGGGGGTTCGTTTCTGTTCCTGCGTCCCCACCCCTCAGCACTTCCTGCTCCTGTCGGCGTGAGGGGAGGGAGGGGGGAAAAAGGACAAAAGAAGCCTTTACTAACCTGCCGGTGCCGGTCGAAGTTGCCACGAGCCCCGTTACTTCCTGGTTCCTTCTCAAGGGGCTCTTAAAGGGGCGGAAGGCAAAAAAACAACAGACAAGCGAGGAGAGCCCGGCACTCTTATCCGCATCAAGGAATTTTCATCTGCTGAGAGCAAGTACATGAAAGGTGCGCTGGGTCGCGCTTATGGGGGCGTGGTCGCACTTAATTTTCTCTAAACTCCGGAGCTGGTGGGGAAACATTTCTAAGCTCCGGAGCTGGGAGCCATTTGCAGCGCAGCTTAGGGGTCATGTATAAACGCCTTAAGTCTCTATGTGTTTCCTCTTCAAGTTATGTTTGTGTCCCACATACATCCCATTACAAGCTCAGAAAGTAGAACCTTCTCCTTCCGTTCAATTGGATTCCAGCAAGCTATCAAAAAGACTGCAAAGACCAGATTGGAAACATTCCAAAGCCTGTATTTTCCATGCAGAAGCAGCAACTTCATGCTTATTTTGTTATTCATTGCACCCTTCCCTTCTGGTTATTCAATTGTTGCTGTTGTCGTCTTGGTGACAGCATCTCTTTACTGCACTCTCCCTTCCCTGGCTAACTCTAATCCTAACATAATTTTAAACAAACATTCATGCAAAAAAGAGGAGGGAGAGAGAGAGAGAGAAAGAAAGAAAGAAAACCGGGGCAAAGTGTTTTTGTTTTATAGGTGTGTTGCTACTCACATTAGCAAACCACCAAAGTTAACTGATAGCTATTCATTAGTGCCAGTTTCTGACTCTGTCCAGTCAACGATCATGCTGTAGCATCCAGCAATTCATATATACAGTTGTAACTTTATTGTGCAGTTTACCGGTAGTGCAAAGCAATTTGAAAAGTACCTTCCCAAAATCACGTAAGAATGTAAGAACATAAGAACATAAGAAGAGCCATGCTGGATCAGGCCAAAGGCCCATCTAGTCCAACGTCCTGTATCTCACAGTGGCCCCACCAAATGCCTCTGGGAGCGCACGAGACTAGATCTCTGTCTCCTGATACCACTCCGCTGCATCTGTCCCTTGAAGTATCCCAGTTTTAAGACTGGAGATTACACATCTCCATCATGGTTTGCAACCTGTGATGGACTTTTCCTCCAGGAATCTATCCAATCCCCTTTTGAAGGCATCCAGGCCAGAGGCCATCACCACATCCTGTGGCAGAGAGTTCCACAGACTAACCACACTTTTTACTGTGTGACTTTTTAATATATGGTTAATTTATTTATTGTAAGCCCATTTAGCCTGACCTTAGAAACTTGATACTAAATGAACCATTTCAACATTTTTGTTCATTGCTTGTTATATGTGGACAGTTTCCTCGATACCTTAGTAGGAATGAAGGCACGATCAAACAGTCATAAAAGAATGCACCTGATCACACTGGAAAGGGTTAGGAGGCAGTGTGCCTCAAAGTATCCCTTCCATCTGCAAGGGAACTGCTCCAGCTTAGCCTCAAAAACTGTAAGTCCTACTCTGGACCACAAAGGCCCGGGTTGTCCACAGATTGGGGTTGGTCTGGAGCACAACTCACTGTACATCATGTGACTACCATGTCACACTAGACTGCTCCATAAATAGTTTAAATGGTGATCTATTTGTTCATGTGATTACAAAGTGTTGGGGGAGCAAGGTCTTGAAATTCAGGGTCAGTTTACAATTAGGTTACCTCTGTCATTTCTTTCAGGTGAAAATGATGGTGTCATCCATTTATCTCTTATCTATAGTAAGTTCTCCTAGGGAAATCCTGTTTGTTTCCTTTCCCTGCTATAGAAGACCTTGACTAGAAAAAGCATGGAGGGTTTTGAATATCAGAGTAAATGTTTCTTGCCCCAGGCTTCTTCATTCTGACTGGAATGGTTGAAGAGAGCTAAGCAGTTCCTTCAAATGAGTTATCAAGGCTGAATCTCCTTTCAGGCAGGTATAAAATTTACTGTTTAATTCTAGATGGTTAGTTGTGAAATGCTAATGGTCAACTACCCTGAGGCTGTTGGAATGCATTTCATCTTTTCAAGGCCATTAGTGGAGTCACTGAGTAGAAAAAGTACATAATCTCTCTAATATTAGCTGATCTCTCCCTCTTTCTTTAGCTATTGAATCATCACTAACACATCTCAGTTCTATTTTATTTCTTGTAAGCTTTTTCATAAGCAGGGGACTGTAATAATTTGGTAGTTTTAATGCATAAGTTTGTTTTTAACATTGCCTTTGATAATATTTCTGTCCTAATATTTGATTTTTATGTACTTTGTAAGCCAATGCATTTGGAGAAAATTGAAAGATAAATGAAATGAATGAATTAAGCAGAAAATGGAGAACTTGTAGTCTTTCGGATGTTTATGTATTTGTTTAAAACCTTTCTACAAGGATGCAAGGTGGTATAAATGATTCATTTGTACTTAATGAAGTTTCCAAACACATTCCAGACTCAGCCCCACATGGACCACATTACAGTAATCCAATCAAGATGTAACCAAGGCATGTGTCGCTGTGGCCAGATCGGATCTCTCCAGGAAGGACTGCAGCTCGTGCTCTAGCTTTAATTGTGCAAAAGCACTCCTGGCTGCCAATGAAACCTGGGCATCCAGGCTGAGAGACAAATCCAGGAGCATTGCTTGATTTAGATAGCCAGCTCTTAGGTCACTGGCCAGATTTTCAGGGAAATTCTATTCTTCCATGGGTCTACAGACAGAGATTCAAATAAGAGGGTAAGCACAATGGGAGGAAGAAGTCTGCGTGGCTTCACTGTTCTGGGCAGATACACACATGCACGTCATTTTTCAATTGCTACACGGAGAAGAGCCCATTCTCTGTAACATCATTATTGGTCTCCAGTTTTGGTCCTGATCAGAAGCTGCTGACCTGGCAACATTAGCTAGTTTACATCTTCCATCATCCTTGACCATCAGCTGAGGCTGATGATGGCAAGCTCTTAATGGAATGGGCTTTTTGAGTCTTGCACAAATAATCATCCTGTCCCTTCATGTGTGTGATTACTTTGCTTTTTTAAGGCAAAAACATTTTGCATGCATTGCAGAAATATTAAGAAAGAAATGAAGCATTTCTCAGTCTCACTCTGGAGGCAGAGGATAGCATAGTGTTAAGACACCCTAAACTAGCAATAATGAAGAATTTAACATTCCTCTTTCCATGATTACTTACACCCAAGGGGGAATAATCCCCTGGTAGTCTAAGTGTGCTGGAATTTCAGCCCTGTGATAAGCAGGGCTAGTTTATTTATTATCATCTTGAATTTTTATTAATTAATGTATTTATTGTTCAGAGTCTCATCCTTTTAAGACAAAAATGCTCTATAAATTTTTTTTGAAGTTTTGAATGGGCCAGTTTCCATGGATAGTGAAACAACAACAACAAAGCTCTTTATAATCAGATATATCTCCTCACTCCACAGCCCTTCAAATTGTGATCTGGCACAATTTTTAATTAAAAAATCATATCCCACAGAGACTGTTATGTTAATCTGCACACACTACCAGAGCAGAACGGCAGAAAATAATACAATGAAAATATTGATCAGGAAAAATCAACAGAATAGCATTTCAAGAATTGCTTTTCTTTCCCAGATTTTTGCAGTGTTCTGGAGTTAACCATGATCTATACCACTCTCATCTATCTTTATTAATATGTCAATGTCCTTGACATCACCAACTATGGGATAACATCCATTTCTTGTAAAGAGACACTTGTTTACACACTGATCTTGAGCTAGTCTTCCTTTTCTTATCTGTGCTTATCCTTCACTGAATGTTTCCCACTAGAGTAGAAAACATTCTGAATGCACACAATGGGGGAGGATTGTCTTCCCATGTCAGACTTGTGCCTCTTACTAATACTGTATTAAACTTTCCTCACAGTCTTCACAACACAGAAAACAAGAGGAAAGAGAAATCTGCTGCCTGCCTGTCTCCATCTGTTGTTTATCTCACATAAATAACTAGTCTTCTCTGTTTTCCCAGTCTTGACTCCTAGGGAAATATCAGCTACCACGGAGAAAGATAAGGGAGATAAACAGTGTAGAGAGAAAGACAGCAGTGCAAGTGATGATGAGTTCATATAGTCCCCAAACACTCAGCTCCTCCTCCACTTCCATGTGTAGTTTCTAACACCTCCCAGTTTCTTTGGCTTTTGTTAAGAAAGCCTTCAGAATTTTCAACAGGCAGGACCATCATAAAGGGAGTGTAACGATCAGCCAGGGTTAAAATCAGGCAGGTTAGTAATCAGTGGTACAAAAAGAGAGAGAGAACAGGTTGGAAAAAATTGATTCACTTTATGTAGCATTCATCATTTCTTCTCCAAACACAGCTAGATTCCACCCTGTTGTGGAATTTGTTTGTAATTTTTAAAAAAGTTAGCACGCAAAAACAAATCTTATGTATTTTCATGTGCATTTATCCCATGATCCACATATTTCCAAGCATTGCTCCCCTCCAAGAAAAGTAATTTGAATCACAACTGGAGGAAAACAACCAGGGAACTTCTTACTTCTTTTTCTCTTGATTCTGGAGCAGGCCTTCTGGGCTCTGGCATGGGAGAATGGTATGATACCTTCCTACACCATGGAATATTATATGAGGCCATAGGAAGTTGTCACTGTGGCTGCTGCATTCCAATGATTGACAGCCACCATTGGCAGCAATGCAATTCCTAGTAGACTAAGTTGCATGACCCCAGGAAGATGCCCCTTCTTGTTCTGTTCCTTTAAAAACCTATTCATAAGTGGAAACACTAAAATATTTGATTTCACATTCATTTAACAAACTATTGGTAGATTGAAGTCACCGACCAAGTTGAAAGTTGGATCATTTTTAGGAGAAAGGCAGGGTAAAATATTTTAAATAAATGAAATAAAATAAATCCCAGAAAGATCCAGCCCCAGCTATCAATTCATACATTAGCAAATGGTTTCTGAATGTAGAATGCTTACACATATAAGCCTGCATTCCCAGTCATACAACTAGAGCTGCAATATCATAATAGAATGTGGTGCAGAATTAGCTTAATTCATTAGTAGCATTCTTTTCTTTTCTGGGTAACATTGGCTAGATGAGGCCAAAGGAATTAAAGGTAATCCTCTTGTCCCTAGGCACTAGACAGAAACGGATTCCAATTGTAAATGTGAAATACTCAAATGCGACAAGTTTATTTCGTGATCCTGTTGTGAGCCTAAGGCTCTTCATCCCGAACATGTAAAATAATTGAACAGTAAAGTACTAACAAGACTTACACCTTAAATGTTGTAAGTTTCCCATTTCCTTTGACTACATTTGTTATGTCTGAGTGATAATGAAGTCAGTAATTATAACAAGCTTCTTTACATTAGCACTCAGGCAGATTGCTGTGCCTGTGCAGAAAACCACTTCCAGCTTTCCAGGTTCTTTGGTGCAGATTATAAATGTAAAGGTTGATGTTTCACCTTGTGTGTTTTGTAGTGCAGATGTTTCCTCTTCTGCCAACTGTTATGTTCTGAAAAATGTACAAAAAAAGAACAAACAAAACAGGAAAAGAAAGTTGTCATCAGGAAATCTGGACAAAAGGGCCATGGTCTAAGCACCATCATTTTCACGGCCTTTTCTAAATGTGTTCTTCTTCAAACAATGCTTTGAATATTTATAGCCCACCTTTCTCTGTTTTTCAAACAATTGACAATACTTCACATCCCTCTCGCTGCAGTTCGCGGCCCCGCTGGAGACCGGTTCGAAGGAATGTAACCTCACGTCCTTGTGGGTCAATCCGAGTTCAAAGGAACGGAACCTCACATCCTTGTCGGGTCAATCCGAGTTGTGCTCCAAGTGGGGTGAGAGATTCCCATCCTGGAGCTTGGGAATCTTTTCAATCCACTTCTCGATCCCTGTTGAAAACCGATTTCAACACAGAGGCAAGTTCACCTCGGCTAGAGGAAGGATGTGAAGTAACCACCAATGTCTATTAGGTTTTCCAGCAGTCTCCAATTCAGGCATATTGACTACAGCCAGGATTCACTTTATTTGTTTGGTGCTAGAGATGGGCACAAAACAGTGTTTCGTTTCATTTCATTTCCTTGCTCGTTGTGTTTAGTTTCATTTCATAATCAACAAATTTTAATAGAGATGGAAAAAATTAACGCAACACACTTTATGGTCTTTTGAAAATACAGAAAGGATTATTAAGAAATAAAGATGTAGAGTTGGAAACAATTAGAACCCCTTGGCTCAGATCATTGCTATTAAAATAGGGTCATATCTTTATAGGGAACTACCTCCATAACAAACTGGGAGCACTGGAATGAGAGGTTCTCTTATCACAAACAGCTTGACCAAGAAAATATTTTTATTGTCCTCAGAGGCATCCTTGGCAAGTTTATGGGCATTTATACACGATCCCTAAGCTCCGCCGCAAATGGCTGCAAGCTCCGGACGATAAAAATGTTTACCCACCAGCTCCGGAGTTTGCAGACAATTAAGTGCGACCCCGCCCACTTAGCGCGACCAAACTGCACTTTTCTTGTACCTGCTTTTTTATAGTGAAAATATTTGATTCGGAGTGTTCCTGAGCTCTCCTCGCTTCTTTCTGTTGTTTTTCTTTTGCCTCCGCCCCTTAAAGAGGAACCAGGAAGTAAACGGAGGTCGGAGCAAACGGAGGTAAGCCTTTTATTCTTTTGTCTCTGTCTAAGGCTTTTTTTCCCCCCCCCCCTCACGCAGACAGAACAAAGAAGTGCCGAGCGGGTGGGGAGGGAGGAACAGCAACGAACCCTCAAGATCTCTGGTCTGAATTTAAGGGACCAGCGGATCTTAGGGGTCGTGTAAAAAGGCCCTATGTTGCCATTGTGGACAATGGTGGACAAGAACATTGGCCATGCAGTCACCTGATGCATGTTGTATTAACAGAAGCTATTATTCAGAACCAAATAAATAAGTGATTGTGAAGACTATTCCGTCTTATTTATCTAACATAGGAACACAGAAGACATATAAATAAGTGATTGTGAACCAAATAAGTGATTGTGAAGACTATTCCGTCTTATTTATCTAACATAGGAACACAGAAGACATAGCTGTATTCTTCACTTTCTGTCATAATATGTAGAATTGACAAAATATATGTAATGTATATTTAACAGAGTGAACAGAGAATTTATAAAATGGAGTCAGTCAAAATGCAGTGTCATGATGTTAGCCACAAGTGCAAGGAATTAGAAATCACTAGCAGGTTAAGTGATTTAGCACAGGTGGAATAGTTAATGACATCATGGTGTGTCAGAATGTGATTCGTTAAAATCATGTCTGATGAGGTCTAAATGTGTATAAAAGAAATGGCTATAATAATGTTAAATTGGGACTGTTTATGGTGAGAAACAGTACCCCACACTCTGTTGATTTGTATATATGTTATTGCTTGGTGTTATGCTGTTGTTATTTGCTGTATATTTGCTGTATATATTCAATATAAGAGTTTTATTCTAAGTCATGTTTCTTTGTCTCTTAAGTTCTGATAATACTTATAACAATTATCTACACTTTATCTACATGCTACTGCTGCTAAGCTCATATTTTTCTCTGCTATACACATGTGTGTATTTCTTTTCATAATCCCTTAATTATTGTTTGATACTTTCTCCCTATTTTAGCAAGTCAGACTTTGTGACAATGATCTTGTATACTGCTTTGAGAAACTGCAACCCTTGTCAAAACTGAGGAAAGGAGGAATGTTCAAGGCAAAAGCTTTTCTGAATGAGGTGTTTGTTATATTGACTCCTATAGCATACAGCTTATAGCATGAGACTTATGAAAGGAAATTTATGTACTCTATATATTAAGAAGAAAAGTGGGGAGGGGGGAGATCAATTTTATATCAGGACTGAGGTAGGCACTTGAAATAATACTCCATTCCTCCAGATTAGAAGTAGGTCCCATTTAGGACTTGAAAGTTTGCATGCAAACAGAACTTTTGAAGTAGTTTGCAGATAGACCAGAAGCCAATTCAAAGAACAAAACACTATTTTAGCATAATCCAGCCTGTGAACAGTCTTGCTATTTTGGACCAGTAAAAAAAATCCAGTCTATTTTCAGAGTCTAGGTTGACATTTCTCAGTTCAAGTGCACAACACATTTCACTCATCTAAGAGGATGTCTCCAGAGTATGGCTAATTAAGGCACAGCTTTTCAGCTGGTTGCTTCCTTGAATAGGCAATAAGTGATTTGACTGGGAACAGGATCCACCTCATGGAAACTGACAAGCAAAAGGAAATTAGAAACTTCAGCCATCTCATGCCTTCTTGATCATGGGAGGAGTTCATTGGATACATCAATTTTATGAAAAGCTAACTGAGTTCATGGTCTTACCAGAGTTTTCTGTGTATATAAATTTCCTGCGTATTTTTTTTTCTGGGCGGTCACATGGTTTTTAATATGCAGTTAGTGTCCTCACTTCTGTGTCATATTTTCATATTCTGGTTCGATCTCTATCAGTCTACTTCACATTTTGTCCTTCTATCCAGCTCTAGTTTCCAAGCCTCCATGGTGTTAAAGGGGAACAACTGATTTTACTGTGTATTTTCAGGGTCCTGTCGTGGTTACAGAAGCAAAAAGTAAACATTTTTGAGCGAAGTTTCTAAATCCAGCCCCTGGTAGTGGTTTAGGAAACTTCGCTGAAACTGCTGTTCCAGGGGTGTGGTCGGCCAGGACCAGAATTTACTTCTCTTCCCAGTTAGCACACAATCTTTTACTATGCAGCTCACCTCTGGGAAACTACGCAGAAAATGCTGGTAGGACTGTGGCTTGAGAAGATCAGAAAGCACTAGCATTTACACTTGCACATTGTGGATGAAAGGTTACCCCACCCCAGAAAAAAGACAGGCATCTGAAGACAGCACTTAAGACCTGTGGATATCCATAGTGGGCCTTCAACAAAGCAGTGTCTCAACACAGAAGAACAATGGATCAGCCTGAGACCCAGAGCTGACGGAAAAACCTGGTCACCCCTTACATAGCTGGACTGTCTGAAAAGCATTAAAATATTTTTTAGCAAACACCACATCCCTGTTTACTTCAAACCCACAAACACACTAAGGCAGAAACTTGTCCACTCAAAGGACATGATACCAAAACACAAGAGGAGCCACACAGGAGTGTGCAGACGTCTACACTGGGGAAACTAAACAGCCATTAAACAGGAAGATGGCTAAACATAAGAGGGGCAACAGCTCAGGACCAGAATCAGCAGTGTACCTCCATTTGAAGGACAAAGGGCACTCATTCAAAGATGAGGATGTACACATATTAGACAGAGAAGATACGTGGTTTGAGAGAGGGGTCAGGGAAGCTATTCATGTGAGCCTCTCTGGAAGTTGAGTCATGGCTACTGGACTTCTTTTTTGAGAGATAGAAATGTTTCGCTGTTCATCGAGCTGTTTGGATGAACAGCAAAATGTTTCTATCTCTCAAAAAAGAAGTCCAGTAGCCATGACTCAACTTCCAGATAAACTCATCTGGATGACTGAGAATCTTCACAGACATATTCATGTGAGCATTGAAAACTCCTCTCTCAACAGAGGTGGGGCCTCAGGCATGATCTATCTGCCACTTACCAGGTTGTGATTTCAACAATAGTTAGACAAATAAAAATACTCCACATCTTCACCACCAAGGCCCTAGCTAATGCCCCATACTTAAGGGGTGTTGGGAAAGTTTGCATAGATGCATGGGACTAGGCCACCCTAGGCCTTTGCCCACCTAACAAGCCTATTCATATCATGGTCCACCTATGAACCTATTAAAGCTATTGTCAACCTAACGAGCCTATTCAGGCCTTTATCCAATTTACGAGCCTATTGAGATCAGTGTGTGTGTGAAATCAAAGTGAACTATAAAATGGAGGACTCACCACTAGCTTTCCTCAGACTGACAATGTTGCTTGGATGAGTAGCAAAACATTGTAATCGTTCAAGAAAAGAAGTCCAGTTGCCATGACTCAACTTTCAGATAAACTCACCTGGATAAATGAGAATCTTCACAGATCAGGAAATAATATCTGTCACTGAAGAACAGTCTGAATGTATGCATCAACAATCTACATAGCTATGAATTCAGACATTGCATACATCAAATGTGACTTAACCCCCTCTATATGCTAAATGAGCATTTTGCACCAAAGAATTTGATCCACACATAGTTATTCTTAGATTAGATCTACTGCAATTAGTTAACAATTATTAACTTTTCTTACTAATGTCAACAGGTCTATTCAAAGTTTGACAAAAGGTCAAATAACACATTACAGAAGATCTTTAATTTCTTGTGTTAAAACATCTCCCTTCCAATCACACAGTTCCTTTGAAATTTCATGCCTATGCAATAGGAGCATGATATGCAATAGGAGCATGATAACCGGATGGTCACTTGCCTGCCGGGTGCAAAGGTTGCAGACATCACCAGAAATATAGATAGCTTGTTAGAGAGAACTGGGAAGGAGCCAGTGATCATGGTACACGTCGGTACCAACGATGTCGGGAAGGCCAAGCGGTCAGTCTTGGAAGCCAAATTCAGGTTGCTAGGTAGAAGATTGAAGTCCCGGGCTTCCAAGGTAGCATTTTCAGAAGTGCTACCTATTCCTCGTGCAGGTCCCGCCAGGCAGGCAGAACTCAGAAGCCTCAATGCGTGGATGAGGCGATGGTGTCGAGAGGAGGGCTTTAGATTTGTCAGGAACTGGAGAACATTTTGGGACAAGCCAAACCTGTTCAGGAGGGATGGGTTGCACTTGAATCATGATGGGACCAGATTGCTGGCACTCAACCTCAAAAAGGCAGCAGAGCAGCTTTTAAACTGATAACTGGGGGAAAGCCGACAGGAGCTGTGTGGCATCCGGTTTGGAACACCTCATCCTCGGGGAATGAGGTTGGAGAGGGTAGAGAATCACATAGAGATGACATAGCAAGTATTAACACACTGGCAGAATAGCGGAATGTGACAGTTCGTCTACTGAAAATAAAAGCTGTGGGGGGAGAAGAACAAGGCAGCAGCTGTTGCGGGACCCACTGTACAAGTGCTTCTACGCCAATGCTCGAAGCCTCCGAGCAAAGATGGGAGAACTTGAACATCTGGCAGCTAGGGATAACATTGATATAATAGCCATAACAGAAACCTGGTGGAATGTGGAGAACCAGTGGGACACAGCAATCCCAGGCTATAAACTCTATAGAAGGGATAGAGAGGGGCGGGTTTTTAGGAGGAGTGGCCATCTATGTCAAAAGAAGGCATAAAATCCAGCAGAATGGAGATTGACAGAGGGTCTGACTCCGCCATAGAATCACTGTGGGTTAAACTACCAGGTCCAAAGAGTGATGTGATAGTTGGAGTATTCTATCGTCCACCAGATCAAAAACTTGAACTTGAAATGGGGACCTGAAAATGAGGGAGAAATCATGGAGGTGGCTAAGAGGGACAGGATAGTAATCATGGGGGACTTTAATTATCCCCACATTGACTGGGCCAATGCGAGCTCTGGGCAAGAAAGAGAAACTGGGTTTCTCGACTTGCTGAATGACTGTGCCTTAGAGCAACTTGTCATGGAGCCCACCCGAGAACAGGCAACTCTAGATCTAATATTGTGTGATACTCAGGACCTTGTCAGGGATGTGAATGTCACTGAGCCTCTGGGGAACAGTGACCATGCTGCAATTACCTTTGCCATGCATGTCGGAGGAAAGAGTGTCAACCAAATCAGACATAAAAAAAAACCTTGATTTTCGAAGGGCAAACTTCCCTCAGATGAGGAAACTAGTTAGAGAGAAACTGAAGGGGAGGGTTAGAAGAATCCAATCTCTTCAGTGTGCATGGAGCCTGTTTAAAAAACAACAATAATAGAGGCCCAGCACAAGTGCATACCACAAAGAAAGAAGAGCTCATTTAAGTCCATTTAAGTCAGAGGACACCGGCATGGTTAACGAGTTGAGTTAGAGAGGCTCTAAAGCGCAAGCAGAGGTCCTTCTGTAAATGGAAATCCTCCCCAAATGAGGAAAATAAAAAGGAACACAAACTCTGGCAAAAGAAATGTAAAAAGATGATAAGGGAGGCAAAGAAAGACTTTGAGGAACGCATGGCTAGCAATATAAAGGGTAATAATAAAAGCTTCTTTAAATATGTTAGAAGTAGAAAACCTGCCAGAGAACCAATTGGGCCTCTGGATGGTGAGGGAGGAAAAAGGGAGGTTAAGGAGGACTTGGACATTGCAGAGAAATTGAACGAGTTCTTTGCATCTGTCTTCACGACAGAGGACCTTGAGCGGATTCCGCTGCCTGAGCCGCCCCTCTTGACTAAAGAATTAAATCAAATACAGGTTAAAAGAGAGGAGGTTTTAGGACTAATTGATAAAAATTGAGGATTAACAAGTCACCGGGCCCAGATGGCATCCACCCAAGGGTTATTAGGGAACTGAGAAATGAAATTGCAGATCTCTTAACGGTTATATGCAACTTGTCTCTTAAAACGGCCACAGTGCCAGAGGACTGGAGGATAGCAGATGTCACACCAATTTTTTTAAAAAGGAAGGAGGGGGGACCCAGGAAACTACAGGCCGGTTAGCCTTACATCTGTCCCAGGGAAGATGGTGGAAGGCCTCATCCAAGAGAAAATCTTAAAACACATAAAAGAACAAACCTTGCTGAGAGAAAATCAGCATGGCTTCTGTAAGGGTAAATCTTGTCTTACAAACCTTTTAGAATTTTTTGAAAAGGTCAACAGGCACGTGGATTTGGGTGAACCGGTGGATATAGTCTATCTGGATTTTCAAAAGGCTTTTGACACAGTCCCTCACCAAAGGCTGCTGAGAAAATTGCATAGTCAGGGGATAAGAGGGCAGGTCCTCTTATGGATTGAGAACTGGTTGAGATCCCGGAAACAAAGAGTAGGTGTCAATGGGAATTTCGAGTTCGTCGGTTCGAGCTCGAAGTCTGGCAATTCAAATGGAGAGAAGTGAAAAGCGGTGTGCCCAGGGCTCGGTCCTGGGACCGATGCTTTTCAATCTGTTCATAAATGACCTGGAGACAGGGATAAACAGTGAGGTGGCCAGGTTTGCAGATGACACAAAACTTTTCCATGTGGTAAAAACCAGAGAAGATTGTGAAGAGCTCCAGAAGGATCTCTCCAAACTGGGGGAGTGGGCTGAGAAATGGCAAATGCGTTTTAATGTAACCAAATGTAAAGTAATGCATATTGGGGCAAAAAATCCAAACTTCATCTATCAACTCATGGGCTCTGAGTTATCCGTGACGGATCAGGAAAGAGATCTTGGTGTGTTGGTGGACAGCTCCATGAAGGTGTCTCCCCAATGTGTGGCAGCAGTGAAGAAGGCCAATTCCATGCTAGGGATTATCAAAAAGAGGATTGAAAATAAAACAGCCAACATTATAATGCCGTTATATAAAACAATAGTCATGGGGGGAGAGGGGTCAAAGTGAGTCTCTGACTTCTTTTTTGAGGCCCCACCTGGAGTATTGTGTACAATTCTGGTCACCGCATCTCAAGAAAGACATAGTGGAACTGGAAAAGGTGCAGAAGAGAGCGACTAAAATGATTACTGGGCTGGGGCACCTCCCTTATGAAGAAAGGCTAAAACAATTTGGGCCTCTCTTTAGTCTGGAAAAAAGGCGCTTGAGGGGGGTATGATTGAGACATACAAAATAATGCAGGGTATGAGTAAAGTGGATAGAGGGAAGCTCTTCTCCCTCTCTCAAAATACCAGAACTAGGGGACATACACTCAAATTGAGATGCTGGGAGAGTAAGAACTGACAAAAGAAAATATTTTTTCACACCAGCGTGTTGTAAGTCTATGGAACTCCCTGCCACAGGATGTGGTGATGGCATCTGGCCTGGATGCCTTCAAAAGGGGATTGGACAGATTCCTAGAGGAAAAGTCCATCACGGGTTACAAACCATGATGGAGATGTGTAATCTCTAGGCTTTAAACCAGGGTACTTCAAGGGCCAGATGCAGGGGAGTGGTATCAGGAGACAGATATCTAGTCTCATGCGCTCCCAAACGCATCTGGTGGGGCCGCTGTGAGATACAGGAAGCTGGACTAGATGGGCCTTTGGCCTGATCCAGCATGGCTCTTCTTATGTTCTTATGTTCTTATGACTTCCAAGTGAATCTGTGTTTATAACCTGTTCACCTATTACCAAACTGGTAACCAGTGGAACCTTAAAGGTGAATATTGTATCTAATAATCTACTAACTATATCATCCAGTTTAGTTCCTGGATCCAACATGATGGTGCCACTATGCCTGTTTCCATGTTTTTGTTAAATGAACTCACAATTCATGCTCCAAAAGAATATCACCATGACTCATGTTTTTCCTGTTCTCTAACACACACATTCCCAGCCAAATGCAATTTGTTGTTCCCTCCGCAACAAATTGCTGTCACCACCACCACCACCACCACCATCACCATCTTGAAACTGCAAAGTGGAAGGTATCCTAGGGATCATTTAATCCAGCCCTTGTCTGAGAGGCACAATGTCGAACTTTAATCCCAGCCTCTGCCTCACCACCACCATGTGGAGATGTAGAACACCAATATGTATCACAGAATTATAGAATCATAGAATCAGAGTTGGAAGAGACCTCAAGTGCTATCTAGTCCAACCCCCTGCTGTTCAGGAACCCCCATCACAGTATGCCCGACAGATGGCCACCCAACTTTTGGTTAAAAACATCCAAAAAATGAAACTCCACCACCTTCTCCACTACTGAACAGCTCTAACCATCGTGAAGTTCTTCAACAGAATCATAAACAGAAATCCTGAAATGCTTAATATTTTAAACAACAGCCTGAAACAATAATTTCTTATTTGACTGATAAGCATTTTTTGTTTTGTTTTTGGCCTCATGTCTCTAAAATGAAACTTTGTAATACATTCTTTTTAATCTAGTACCAGATATTAAAAGAAAGCTTTGGTAGATAAATATTCATAGATTCCTCTCCCCCCCCTCTTCCTTGGAGTTGTTTGTTTCATCTTGTTAGCATAATGAAGAGAATGTAGGGGGTGTGAACTTTGAGTTGGATAAGGTCATTTTCTAGGAGAATAATCTTTTTTTTAAATTTGGAATTAAAGCTGCCTAGACAGGTCCATGCAGCAGGCAAGCAAAATCTGTGGGTTGCACATCATATGTTAGACACAATATAGCTTTATTTAGATCCTGTAGCAAGTACAAATACAGACAGATTTTACAGATGCCCACTGCTTATATATTGGGTACCATAATTCCCTTTAAAAATTGCACTTAATTGTAAAGAACAGGAGCATAATATTAATCAGTGTTACTTTTGATGCATGAGCACACATGATCCCCACCTTATGAAATGTTTAGCTTCAACAAATATTTAATTAAAAGTAATTATTTTAACGACCATGAATTGTAAATAAAATAAATGAGGAGATTGTGCTTCAGAACCAGAAGATAGTTCCAAAGACAGTTGCTAAACTATTTTATGTATTTTTTTTCACAATGGTTTTTCTGGCATAACTAGGGAGGGGTGGAAGAGTGCATTTGCCACTGGGCATGCAGCAATCAGGGTGTACCTGGAGGGGGGATCAGGAGGAGCAAGCCATGTGCCATCCCACCAAAGTCCTCCTTGACAATCCTTAGTTGGGGAAAGGAGAAGAGGGAAGCAGGGAATGTTGTTTTTTCTAAGCAGCACCTCTGTTGATTGTTCCCCCACCTCCTTCCCCTCAGCCCCACTAAGGCTTGGTGATCCTTAGCCTGTGGAAAGGAGGAGAGGGAAGCGTGCAGCGGAGGTGCGGCTTAGAAAAAAAAAATCCCATCGCCTGCTTCTCTCTCCTCCTTTCCCAGAGCTAACAATTTCCAAGCCTTAACCAAGGGGAAGGAGGAGGGGGAAGCTTACTTAGCACTATCCACACGCTGTGTGGTTTGCAAAGGAAAGCCTTAACTGGAAAGGAGACCCACAAAGACGGCATGAGAAGGAGACAACCTTCTTCCCCTCCCCCACTTTTCCCCCAGGATCTGCTCCCCCTTGCTGGGAGGGTGAAACATGGTTGGGGGGAGGAGAAGGTGCAAAAACTGACTTTGTCCCCAGGCGCTCCAAACTCTAGCTACACCAGTGCTGTCAGTCCACACCATTCATGCCTGGGATCTGGATTTATTGGGGGGGTATTTATTTTCTATAAGGCAACCTACCATTGCTGGGATTCCCTGAAGTCTTCTTCTTCAATAAGAAAGCATGGCACACTTTGCTTACAGTGCTAGGTATCATATGCTTCTGTCTGCTGCCACTTCCTTTTGCTTCTTTTCTTCTTTGAACAGCAACTCCAAGATTGTGGTCACTCATTCAACTGTGCTGTGGCTAGTGATGTGAAGGTCCAGAAAAAATAATGGAAAAATGGGGGGGGATGTTTTCCTGAAGCTTTTTTGTTTTTTGTTTTTCTGAAAAATTGGAAAACTTGAAAAAAGAAAAAGAAAAAATGATTATGGAATGCTTTATTTTAACATGATGAATAAAATATTTTAAGACAGGGAGTTCAAATATTTTCCAAATCATTTCTAAAAAATACCACTGAAAGTTAGTCCCAATCCCTTCTATACATTTCCCCTCTGTTCAGTTCTTTTTACCAGAATGACATTTTTATTTTATTTTTATTTAATACTGTGGAGAGGAAATATGAATAATTGTTGTTAATTCTGGATTTTTAAACATTGTTCTGTAGAGGGTTTTTTTGTTGTTTTTCCACAAAAAGTAGTAAACAGCTCAGGAGATTGTTACTCCATTTGTTACTTACAATTACAAATATATATTATTTAAAAAGTAAATTCTGTTTGTAATAATTTTTGGATACGCTTAATATGCTAGTTGTGATAATTTTATATCAGGTCAAATTGTCCATAGTTATATGTTATGTTCCTAAAGTAACAGAATGACTTCAAGCTGTAAAAGGGGTGAGTGCTAATGTAGAATTTTTCAATATTTGTGAAAATTCCCATAATTTTTTTCTGAGCTTCAAAATTTCCGGAAATTTTACATCTCTAGTTGTGACCCGTGCTGTTGACACAATTCCAACCAATCACCGACTCTCTGCTGCTCCAATCTTCCTGCCAGTGCTGCCCTCATCTGGATAACTGAGAATTTCCAGAGATATTTTGCCTCTGTTTTTTTTTAAAGGAAAAATGATGACTATATAGGATTCATATTGACTGTAACAGAGTTCTGGATATCTAGAAATTCCAAATTTTTAAAATTCTTAGTCCTAGATCCAAAGAGCCATA
Source organism: Phrynocephalus guinanensis (assembly GCA_037367245.1). Classification (NCBI taxonomy): domain Eukaryota; kingdom Metazoa; phylum Chordata; class Lepidosauria; order Squamata; family Agamidae; genus Phrynocephalus; species Phrynocephalus guinanensis. Next base: position 37,363,547 of record CM074739.1, on the reverse strand, counting down.
ATTATAATCCTAATTCTTAATTTGAATTCTAAGCTTGATTTTTTGGTGTTAGTAGGTATCTCTAGTTTATCTTTATCTTTAGATAACTTCAGCAACAGACAAAAGGACACATTTTGCTTTATTTTCTAAATAAATTTAGAATCTGAAGCAGATCCACAGAAGAGAACAAAATTCACATGGCTTGATGTTCATGGGTTTTTGGCAACCTACTACTCACACTCACAAATATTAGAAAGACTCACCTCTTCTACTGAAGAGTGATTTGGCTGATAAATCAATCAAGCCAAGAAATCAAATCTAGAGAAGCTCAACAGGATAGAGTGAGAACACTTCCTTGGCATGCAACAGGTCTCAAGATCAGTTGCTGGTATCTCTAATTAGAAATGGAAAAGACTCATTTTGGAAATCATACAGTATTAGTTGTTATAGAGAATACTTAATTAGATGGGGCAATGTTCTAGTATGGAATAAACCAGCATATGTTCCTTCAAGCACAAACTCTGCTCTAATTCTTTATCACTGATTAGAGGGAAGAAACTACTCTCAAATCAGGTGGAGATTTGGCTGATTAGTGTTGATTCAGGGAACTCAAGTGTGGATGGGACATAGCATAAGAACCAGCAAATCTGATTTGAAAAAAAAATCCCATCTAGCCAACAGATGTACACTTCCCCATCTGTAAGCTATATCTAGTCACTGAGGGTGCTTTTCTTGCTTATGTAACCAGGCAAAGCACCTCTGTCTCTTTGTGTGGAACAGTTTAGAATCCTCCAAAGAGTACACATGCGGAGATTAGAATTCAGAAAAAACTTGAGTGGGACACTGAGTGGTCAGATAGTAGTATTTTTGCTCTGAGCCATTTCTTCTTTCTTCCATATTGTTATTCATCTTAGGGACTTGGCCCCTTGTAGATTCAATTCATGCATGTCAATATATTATTCAGAATCCTATTGGTATTCACATAAGGTTTGCATAACTTAGCATAGCTAAATGCAACTAATTGACAAGGTGCTGGGGTGTGTCTCCATCACACAACTCAGTGTGTGGACAAGTAGAGAACCATCACAACCCCCAATAACCACCCACAATTATGTCCATGAAGTTGGGCAAGTTGAGAACACCCATAAGATTCTGGCTAATCTGTTATTCTGCTCATGCTAAGAATTTGCAAATAAATAAATATTATTTTGATCATAGAACTGAGATTCTCCTGAATTGCTGTTCAGCGCCAAATATGCCTAGCCAAAATAGTCCATTTGTTATGCATTAGTGCTGCTTGCAACTCAGCTCATTCTTTAATCGCGTTTTTGATAGGGCTATGGCTCCTTATCCAAGGCAATACTTATTTTGTGACCTGAGGCATAATGAGTTTAAACCACAACTTGCCTGTCAATCATTCTACACTTCTCACTCTTTTGAATGAGCCTGATCAATATGTCACACTTTGGTTGCAAAGGGAAGATGCAGGGATCCATTAACAGGCAGGTAAAAGTTTACTTTTCAACCCTAGTCAACAGTTACAGTGGCAATATTTAAAATACTCACTTGCCTAGAACTAAAATTAAGTACTATAGGAAAAAACTAGTGATCCCTTTCTTAGGACAAAGTGAAATGCCACAGAAAAGGGAACAAGTCTTCGTATTCCTGGGACCTCTTTCTCAACCTAAATGTCAAGCCCAGAAGACAATACTGTACACTAAATTAAGGTGTTGGGTTGAGCCATAAAGTATAGGTCATTAGCTATGGCCTTGGTGGAGGTGTGAAGTATTTTTGATTTGTCTGGGGATTGTTGAAATCACTGCCTGGTAAGTAGCAGATAGACTGTGCCTGAGACCCCCTCCTTTGTTGAGTCTATCTGCTACTTATCAGCTAACAACCCATACTTCATGGGTTTGAGCACCATAGGCCATTTCCCACCAAATGACCAACTGAGGCTATTGGCCACCTAATGAGCTTACTCAAGCCATTGTTCATCTTATGAGCCTATTTCAGACCAGGCTGACATGAGGTCAAAGTGAACTATAAAATGGAGGACTCGCAACTAGCTTTCCTCAGACTGACAAAGCTGTTTGAATGAGCAGCGAAACATTTCAATATCTCAAGAAAATAAGTCCAGTTGCCATGACTCAACTTCCAGAACTTTTTATGGAATAAAGATGTCTGGTGTTCTTCAAATATTGAAGCATTAAGTATAGACTATGGATGGAATGTGGTCCAGGCAGAGTTACACCAACCCACCACTTGGGGAGGAAGAAACCACCACCCTTGCTGGGACTATCAGTTATCCTTTGTATACATGATGCTTGCCCATATAGAAGTATCCTCATGCACAGTCACCTCTAGAAATACTTGGCTTTGGGATGTTTTTCTTATTTGTTTTTTAAAGATCAACTATATAGTGTCAGATCTTGATGCTATTTCATGCTTTGAAAGCCTCTAACAGATCTTTCAGCTGCAATAAATAACAATCAGATGATGCAGCTAAATATATCCACCTTCAATTCACACTGTTTAGATAACAGTGTGCAACTTGCATACTAATACTTTATTATTATAGTGTAGGCACCAGAAAACTCAACTTTTTCTTATCATTCAGTCTTGATTCAGTGCAGGGTCCTACTTTAGAATTAGCATGCAACTGTATTTTCTCATTTTATCTCATCTACAATGGATGATGATGATGATGATGATGATGATGATGATGATGATGATGATGATGGCGACAATGACAATGATAACAACGAAGAATGAGGTGGAGGAGGAGGAGATGGTGGTGGTGGTGGTGATGGTGAAGGTAATGGTGATGGTGATGGTGACGGAAGTGGGACTGGAAGGTAAGTGTTGGGTTCGCCAGTAGGGCATGATTATTTTAAAAGGATTCACATTGCCACAAATCATATTAACAACATGTACATCCTGTATGGGAATTCATTTATATAGCATTTCAGAAGACTGATTCTATCAGTGTTTATTTTTAACACAAGAAGGTATGAGACACCCTAAGGCAGGAGTAGGCAGTTTCAACAATCTGAATGCCATAAGTATCCTGGGAGCTTGAAGGGCTGCATTGTTTCCTGTGACACCCCTCCCCCAATTTTCTTGCAAAATGGGTTGCTTGGTTTGTTTCTTTACTGAAAAAGCCCCCATGCATTCTCTGATTGCTGTGGATGGCCCCAGAGTGTTGGTGTCCCTCAATACAGAGCAAAATACCCACAACCACAAGAGGACACTTTTTAGGGGGGGGAATGAAGATGTGGGATGCAGGTGCCACATCTGGGCCCCTTGAGGGTCAAATATTGCCTCTGCCCTTGCCTTAAAAACTCCCACATTTACTAATGCACACACCTTTATATACAGTATTAGGCACAGGCCCCCAATTTCACACCTGCAGAGAGAGATATAAAAGATAATCAAGGGCTCTGTATGTCCATCCTGATTTGGTTTCAAAGTAAATTTGGCATTTTGGGATCTATTCTGATTAAGTTTGGAACACTTTGTGCCTCATACAATTTGATTTGCAAATTTGTTTGATCCATTTGCTATTAGATCTGGTCATTCCTCCTCAATGTGCAGCTCATACAAATTGATCCAAATCAGGTCAATTCTGTTCAGAAGTCAGGACCTGCCTTGGATGACTTGCATATGCACATGCCAAGCCAGCATGTACACATGTCCCTGATAATTCAAGTGGAGAATTTTTTTGTTTGGCAACTGGTGAAAGTTATGGAGTTATTTTGTGGACTGAGGGGCTATCTAGAATGGTTCTTTCAGTTCAAACTTAATTAGTTCAAGTCGCGGATGCTTTGTTTTGTTTGCAAGAAAAATAACATGGCTAAGATAATTTTAAAAGGGTTTGGAACACTCACCTCTAATGCAGCAGCACATAGTTCAGGTCCATGAATGGATTTTGTTTATTTTCTGCTAATGTGCATGGACAAAGGCATAAAACAGAATTCAAAAACTACATAAAATAGTTACCTCAGCTTCTTATTATGAGTTAATTCTTAAACAAACCATAGCTACAGAACTGTAACAAGCTATTGATGTGCCTACTTTCTTTTTCATTAGTCCCAATTTAGGAAAACAACACCTAAATTGTGTGTTCTTGCTTGTATTCCCTCAGGGATACTTCATTACACACGATATAAGACAAGTTTTACAAATGGAAAACTTCATTAAATGAATGTGGTTTGGTTCATAAGTCAGGATATGAAAAGGCCAATATTTTTCACATCTTGAAAAAAAAAACAGGAACAAATCATAACTAGAGATGGGCACGACTTGAAAAAAAAATTTTTCGATTTGTCGTTAGTCGGGCCGGTTCCATTTCAGGTTGTTTCCATTTTTCATGAAAATTCGCAAAAATTAGTCGGTTCATTTTTTCATTTTTTCATTTTCGTTAGTACTGTTTTTGGGGGAGAGGTAGCGGGCTCCTGGAGGCACCTCTGTGGGGTGGGTGCCTCCTCTGGCCTGCTATAAGGAGAAAGCGGGCTCCTGGAGGCACCCGTGGGTGCCTCCTATCCTCACCCACTAGGAAGGGGAAGCAGACTCCAAGAGACCCCTCAACATGGGGGTCTCCCCTCCTCACCTGCTGCTGCAAAATGGAATGCATAGCCATATGGATATGCATACCAGTTGCAGACAGTGAGACCAGTGAGTGAACCCAGAGCCATAGGGTGATGCCTAAGGCTCTCGCACCGCCATGCCTCACAAAGAAGGGAATCGTACTTGCGTGTAGTGCAATGCAAGTAGATCTGGCTTAGGGTTAAGGTGGGTTAGTGAAGGGCTAGGGTTAGGCTAGTGATGGGTAAGGTTATGGTGGGCTAGTGGGTTGCACCTCTGGGTGCCTCTCTGACCCACTAAGATGACAGTCTGTGACGTATGGGTAAGGAGTCAAGGATTAGGGTTAGGGTTAGGGGGCTAGGGCAGGTTTTAGGGGGCTTTTTGGCACATCCCAGAAGTCTCCATGGCCAAGTGGCCATGCGATTGGTGGGATGGCTCCAAAAATTTGCATGGTCGTCCACTCCCACATGACTGGCCACTCGGCCAGCCCATCATTGCGCAGGTGTAAATAAAATAAAATAAAATAAAATCAATGGAGGACAGAGGAGGAGAGGAGAGACATTTTGTTGCAAGAAAAAACCCACTGCTACTGTGAAAAATCTGGCAGTTTATAAATTTTCGCGTGTTTCTGTTGTGCTTGTGTGTTTTTGGACCACGATTTCAAAAACAATATTGCGTTCGCCGCCCCATTTTGGATCCCCCGCCCGCACCGCATGGCATGGCGAGTCTGGCTGCCCAGGACGGGGGGGAGGCGGGACCCCCCCTCCAGAAACCACCCCTCCGGTAGGTGCCCTGCGCCCTTAGTCAAGCAGGCATTTTTCCGCCTGCTTTTTTGGCCCGGGAATGGGTGGGGGGAGAGTTTAAAAGTTTTTTCCTTAGTTTAGTTTCCTGGAGGAAGTCCCGCCCACCAAGACATGCCGGCAGCCTGATCGTAGAGCTCTGTGCCGTGATCTAAAAAGAGCTTTAAAACTACTGTTTAAATGCCGTGGTGCCGTGAGTAATGCATCAATAAATTACTCGGGTGTCAGGAGAAGCAATATATGTGTTTTTCTAGAGGAGATAAGCTTGATTTATAAGCAAAAGGAGCTACTTTCAGTTTTGCCTGCTTGATTCTGCTGGCCGCTGGCTGCTTAGAAAACTGCATCCCGGCTGCTTGGAAAGTTACCAGATGATTACAAACAGTTAGACTTTCCGATGCCTGCCTTTTGACTAATTATATGCCGGGTAAGAGAGCAAAAAAGAAACTCCAGCCAATAGGTTGGACTAGGAAATTATCTGATACAGCACACAATCGCCCAGCTCTACAGCGTATCGAGCAGCCCCCAGACGACGGAGGGGTAAAAATGGCGTCAGGATCTGAGAAGGGAAGGAGGGAGACTACTCCTCCCCCCACAGATCAAGACTTCATGAAGGAACTGCGTTTAATGAGGACGGAGCTAGCTAGCATCATGAGTGTTAATCAACAGGACGTGATACGTAGAATGGATGGCCTTTCAAAGGATCTCCAAAGCACTAAACAAGATTTATCACATGAAATAAAGTTAAATGGCCAGCGGCTTGATAATTTGGCAGGAGAATTTAAAAATCTGGAGATACGTGTAACGGAAAACGAAACTCAAATTAACTCTCAGAAGCAGGCTTTACTCAAAACTAATAAGAAACTGACTTATATTGAAGATTATTCCTGCAGGCAGAATGCCAAACTGATTAATTTTGTTATTCAAAAGAAGGGGGCATCATTAAAACAGGAAGTTTTAACCTGGTTTAACTCCTTTCTGCCCAAACAACTAGAGGACGACGATTTAGAGAGAGTTCATTATTTGGGCAAGTCAAGAGATGGGGCCCCAAAACCAGTGATAGTAAGATTTGCTTCTTATGTAAATAAAGAGCATCTTATGTCTTCAATTAGAGCCAATCCTAATATTCTTAAGAGAGGAGATGCAACTGTGCAAGTTTTTCAAGATTTTTCTAAAGAAACTGCTGATTGGCGTAAATCGATGAGACCAGTCACAATCATATTAAGGAAGAACAACTATCGCTATTCTTGGGGCCACCCCCTATTTTTGAAAGTTTGGAAAGGCTCTGTTCAATACACTATTCACTCTCTAGAAGAAGGCCAGCATCTTCTTGAAGCATGGAACATACAAGACGACTCAGGTTCTGCCTGTCCTCCCCCGGGAACTTCAGTGGCAACATTAGGATGGTGAATTTCTCTCTTTTTATTCCGGCTCCAGGAATCTTCGATGAAGATGAAGAATATTCGAAACTCATTTAACTTACTCCTCTCTCTTTCCCCCTCTCTCACCTCCTATCATCCCCTTTGTTTTTCTTCTTTTACTCTTCTCCCCCTTTTCCCTTTCACTTCCCTTCCCCCCCTCTCCCCCCCTTTTTTTCCAATTTTAATTTTTGTTTTTGGGGTGTTTTTGTTTTGTTTTTTTTTTGTTTTTTCTTTTTCATTATCCCTTTTCTTCCCTTCCCCCCTCCTCTCCCCCCTTCCCCCCCTTTTTTTTTGAGGGGGTGGTGGTGGTGAGAGGGTGGTTTGGAGGGGGGTAGAATAAACTTATAGAATTTACAGTAACACGCTACTTAAGAGCTAATGAGATCTAGGCTGGCTAATGTCTGTGGACGACCTCCTCCCTCCCATCCCCTTGATGCACATGCTAAACAGCATGATAGCTGGTGGGGCGGGAGAAAAGAATAGTTTTTTAGGGTGGAGGATTAGATTTATTTTAGTTTATTTGTTATTAATTGATGGTGTTTTTACTTTTCTATGCACAACAGGACCATTCCAGAATATTGAAACCAAAAGAAATAGGTTATGGGAAAGTTTATAAAATTAGCAATGTTGAATGTAAAAGGTCTGGGGTCATTTTCGAAGAGAAATAGAATCGAAGCGATGATCAAAAGGCACAAAATAGATATTGCCTTTTTGCAAGAGACTCATCAAATAAGAGATGGTATTAATGAATTAAAAATTCCAAATGTTGATATTTATGAAAAAAGCTTTGGCACATCTAAAGCAAGAGGGGTTGCCATTATAATTTCAAGGAATTGTGAATGTGTTGTTGAAAATGTGGTAAAAGATTCAGAAGGTAGATATATATAATATTGCAAGTTCTAATGGGGAAAGATCATTACACTTTGGTTAATCTGTATGCACCAAACGTTAACCAAGGCCACTTTTACAATCTCCTTTGGGATCAGATTGAATTGGTTAAAAAGGGGTATTTAATAATGGCAGGGGATTTTAATATGGTCTTAGATAAAATTAAAGATAAATCGGTATGTAAAAAGGAAGAGTGGAGGACAAGACACACAACTCTAGCAAAGTTTATAAATACAACAGGATTGAAGGATGTCTGGAGAGAATTGAAAGGAGATGAAATAAAATACACCTTCTACTCACCAGTGCACAAAACCTATTCTAGGATAGATTTTGTGTTTGTTTCACAAAGCCTAATACCCAAGATAAATAATACCGAAATTGAGATCATAAAAACATCTGATCATGCTTTAATGTCGATTGATTTAGCAACAAATAAAAATTATAGAGAAGCTAAAAGGTGGAGAATGAATTTAAAAATATTTCAACATCCAGAAGTGCTGGAAAAGGTTAAAAAAGATTGGTTGGAAACTTGGGATATAAACGAAAAGGCAGGTAGCCAAACGCCAATCATATGGGACACCCTGAAAGTGGTAGCTAGAGGCCTTATCATAAAAGAAAATATTAAAATTAAAAAACAGGAAGAACTCAATAAAATTAAAAAAATTAATAGCAGATTTAGAATCCCAATTCTTTCTTACTAAGGATAATAAGATACTGAGGTTGATTGAAGCAAGGAAAAAAGAGTTAGAAGATCTAGATTTACAACAAACACAAAGGAATCTTCTGTACCTAAAAAGAAATTTTTTTGAATACAGCAACAAGAACTCAAAACTTTTAGCCAGATTAGCACAGAAAAGACAAGACAAGAATACAATAGGGATTATAAAAGATTCCTCAGGTAAGACATGCACACAAATGAAGGAAAAGCTGTTAGCTATACAAGAGTTTTATCAGTTGTTATATACTGCAAAAAATAAACCTAAGGAGGATATAGAAAGGTACATCACTAAGAATTTAAAGAGGGTCTTGGAACAGGAAGATATGCTGGAAATGGAAAAGCCTATTACAGACCAAGAGATAAGCGAGGTAATAGACAAACTAAAGAATAATAAAACGCCCGGAGTGGACGCTCTGGGACCTGAATTTTACAAACTCTTTAAAGCAGTATTAATACCTAAATTAAAGAAGCTATATAATGAAATTTTGGATGGAGAACAAATTCCGAGATCTTGGACCCATTCTTCAACTATTTTAATTCCAAAACCTAATAAAAATTTAATGGATATTGGGTCATACAGACCAATATCCTTATTAAATCAAGATGCTAAGATTTTCACAGCAATTTTGGCTAAAAGAATGAATAAATTTATAGCTAAATATATTAAAGAGGATCAATGTGGTTTTATCAAAGGTAGACAAATGGTAAATATTATTAGAAGGAATTTGAATGTTCTTTATGAAATGGGAAAGAGTACTACTAAAGCTGGGATGTTATCTCTAGATCTTTTTAAAGCTTTTGATTGTGTTCAATGGCCCACATTAAAAATATTGTTAAAAAAAATGGGGGATTTGGGAAATCCTTTTTGGGAGTAATAAATCAACTATATTCAACGGGCACTTCCTCAATAATAGTTAATGATGGATTGACTGAACAAATCACCCTAGGCCGAGGAACTAGACAAGGATGTCCTCTTTCTCTAGTCCTTTTTTGTATTGTTATAGAGCTCCAGGCAAATGCCATAAGGGACGATAAATCTATTAAAGGTATAGGGAAAGATGGGGCAACTAAAATCAGTTTATTCGCGGACGATGCTCTTTTGACTACTGTAAACCCAATAGAGAATATTCAAAGAGTAAAAACTCATTTAGAAGAATTTGGAGAAATAACAGGATTATGTGTAAACTGGCAAAAATCAGAGAGTTTATTGTTCAATTATGGAAAACATGACTTAAAGATGATTGAAAAATCTGGACTTAAACCGGGAAAAAGCATTAAATATCTAGGATTAGAACTCCATAAAGAATTTACTAAAACTAAAGAAAGAAATATTTCGAAATTAGAAGAAGAGATGAAAAACAAATTATTATCCTACTCTAAACTAAAATTTTCGTGGTTTGGCAGAATTGCATTGATAAAAATGAAAATACTTCCAAAAATTAACTTTATTTTTAAAATGTTACCGGTTCAGTTTTTAGAAAAGGAAATTAAAACTCTCCAAGACATGATAAATAGGTATTGTAATGCAGGGAAAAAATCAAGAATAAATAAAAGTCTATGGTATAGATCTCAGAAAGAAGGAGGAACAGGTATACCCAATATAAAAAATTATTATATAGCCAATCAACTTAGTTCTTTGGGGGAAATTCTTTTTAAACCACAGAAGCTAATATGGTGGGAGCAAGAGTCTTTGGATATAAAGGGGGAAATAAACACATTTTTATTCACGGAAGTTAAAAAACAAAGTAAAGATTGACAACCCCCTATTGAATAGTTTAATTGTTACATGGAGAACATATAGGAAAATCTTGTCTCCGAAGGGATCCCCACTGGCTTTAGTTACTGACTTGGAAAGCTTTCCAGACAACTTGAAGCATTATTTGGAGTTATTTAAAATTAAGAAAATAGCTAGACTAAAGGATTGGATGCTCAAGATTAAAACAATTCAGGATTTAAAAAATATTTTGCAACCCAGTGATTTAACATGGTTAAATTATATTCAACTAGGAAAATGGATGAAGGACTGGGGAAAGAGAAATAATCAAATCAGAGAATGCACAAAATTTGAACATTTCCTACTATCGCTTGAGTCTGAACAGGAAAATTCAGAGAAAGGAATAACACGTAAAATATATATAATACTAGGGGAATTATCAGAAATGAAGGAGTTAAACACCTTGAGAGAAGTTTGGAACCAAGACCTTAATATACAGATAGAGAAAGAAGACTGGAAGAAAATTTGGAATATGAGAATTTTGAGATCATTATCGGTCAGGATAAAAGAAAACTACTTCAAATTGGTTTCTAGATGGTATTTAACCCCAGTAAGACTAAATAAATGAATCCTGCTTACTCTAAGATATGTTGGAAATGTGAAAAAGAGCTTGGTACTTACTTGCATCTTTGGTGGGAATGTGAAATAGTCCAAAGGTTCTGGAAAAAAGTGTTTTTTTAGAGCTAAGTAATATGATTAAGATGGATATAGATTGTAATCCAGAGATAGCATTATTATCATTGTTAACAAGTAAAGATTATGTTGTTACAACAAAGGAACTAATAGCAAATTTTATGACAGCTGCTAGATTAATTATAGCAAAGAATTGGAAGTCAAAACTAGAATTCAAGATGGAAGACTGGTATAATGAACTTTGGGATATAGCTATAAACGATAAACTGTCCTGCAGTTTAAAGGTTAAACGAGGAGAAATGAAAAAAGACATTTTCTACAATATCTGGGGTAAATTTTTAGATTATGTACTAGTCGAAGGAAAAGGGAAAGAGTCCACGAATATCTCACAACAATTCTGGAGAAGAGAACTTTAAGAAGACTACTAGAAGAATAGAAGATGGAGCAACGAATAAGAATGTATGGATGGACCCGTGGGATGGGGGTGCACTTATATTGTTTGTTGTAGTTTTTTTTATTTCCATTTTTTATGTCGTTGTATGTAGTTTAAAATTTAATAAAAACATTTTAAAAAAAAGTTTTTTCCTGTGCCGTCTGTGCTGCTTGCTTGCGCTTTAATTGCAGCGGCCGGCGGCAAGACTGGGCTTTTTGCTGGCTGCGAGCCTGCGGCGAGTCCCACCAGAGCAGCCCAGGACGGGGGATGGGGGGGAGGCCGGGGACCTCCAGAAACAACCCCTCTGGTAGGTGCCCTGAGGCACGGCAGGCATTTTTCTGCCTGCTTTTTGGCCGGGAACCGTTTTTTTTTAACTTTTAAAAACTTTTTTTCTGTGCCGCGTGGCATCGCACGATCGCGCGATGCAAGGAACGAGCACGACAAATCAGACCAAAATTGTTCGTTCGTCGGTTCAAGCTCGAAGTCTGGCGGAGTAATTCCCGTTACCGTTTCCGTAGAGTAACGGAACCGAGTAACGGAAACGGAAACGGGAAAACCGCTAAGTCGTGCCCATCTCTAATCATAACTATTAAATTACAATTCTCTGCCTGGAATGACCTGCTTTGGAGCTAAAATGTATAGGCAAAAAGTTTAGTCTCTTTCTAAACACTTTTTACAAGCTCAAATTGCTGGTTTACATTTCTGTCTGCAGAACCAGAGACTGGGAGTTGGATTACCCATGGTGCTTGTTTGACAAAGGCTAGAATGAATTATTCATAGGGTCCCCACTCCCTTCCAGCTCTATAGCTATAAGATCATCATCATCATCATCATCATCATCATCATCATCATCATCATCATCATCACAACAACAACAACAACAACAACAACAACATTTGCAGCAGCCCAAATGAATCTAGAATCCTTTTAAATGGTTTCTGGATTGCTGTTTGCTCACTAATACATCTACACAGTAAGTAAATACAATAAGAATCATTTCTATTGATAGAACTGTATCACATCACTCTGTTCCAGATATATACATACTGTATATTTATGCACAGTATATCATTTTTAAATCAAAAATAAACCACAATGAACCCTCATCTATACTTATCCATTTGGATCCAATGACTCCAATTTTAGGTTTCTGCCACAGCAACACTGTTAGATGTCACAAGATGCTCTTGGTTGACATGTTTGATAGGATTGTTGTTGTTGTTGTTTGTTGTTGTTGTTGTTGTTGCTGCTGCTGTTCAGTCGTTCAGTCGTGTCCGACTCTTCATGACCCCATGGACCAGAGCTCGCCAGGCCTCCTATCTTCCACTGCCTCCCAGAGTTTTGTCAAATCCATAATGATTGCATCGATGACACCGTCCAACCATTTCATTCTCTGCTGTCCTCTTCTCCTTCTCCTATCTCAACATCATCACATGTTGAAATTATTATACCTGCCACTATAACAATGGTCAAAATTCTGCTGCTTAGTATATTAAATTGCAGTAGAATAGGTCCATTAATATCAGGATTTAGGGAGAGAACAAAATTCCATTGGTTCAGTTGGAGCTGTTTTTGTTTTGTACTGTCAAATTGGAACTGATTTATAGTGACCCAATAGAGCTTTCAATGTAAGTGTGATATTTAAGGAATGCTTTGCATGGCTAAGTAGGGATTTGAACCCTGGTCTCCAGAGTCCTAGTCTGTCACTCTAGCTAGTATACCACAATGTGCCTATAAAAGCAATAGGATTTTGGCCAATAACATCAACATTTTCCCCTGAATGTCTCTAGCATTATACAGAATTTACAGTTAAGTCAAGTTATGTTGAATAGAAAATCAATTTATCCATATATGTTCCTCTGTATAACATTAACAAGCTGCCATTTGCCCTGTTCTGTACAATCCAACATATATTCTGAAAACAAAGCATTCAGAAACATGAAAAGTGGCTTGACTTGGAAAAGTTCTATGGTAATGAACCTAAGCCAAGCAGCCTGTCATCTTCATAAAATAAATAGCATAGAATATGGCCTCTCATATGCCAGGACAAATTACTTTACAGTAAATTTGCCAGCTCTCCCAAAGGAGAGTAAGGGACTAATAGTCATTTCTACTGGAACAAACACTGACAGTGAATGATGATCTTAGATGGTCTAGAGTTATTTTAACAACAACAACAACAGGAAATGTGAACAATCACATGAACATGCGTTGGCAGCAGCTTTGGACATTTTCCAGTACTTAGTATTAAGAATACATACAAATCACTGGAAATGATGCAAACATTTCATTTGCAATTGCAAATATTTTCTCTTTACACTGCAAGAGTGGCCTCACTGCCAGATGGGCGGTACAAAAATCCAATAAATAAATATATAATTTTTCTTGTGTAATTGTTCAGTTTCCCTACCTTGAGCAGACTAAGTTCCATAAATTATCTGGTATGCAATCTGTGCAAAACTGGAATAGCTACTCTCCTGTTGCGTGGGCTTTGCATATACTGTAAGAAGCACTGGATAAAAACCAAATGCAAAGTTGCAAGATGGGATACATGTGGCTCAGTAACACTACAAGCCAGAAGGATCTTGGAATTGTTGTTGATCACAAGGTGAATATAAGCCTGCAGTGTGATATAGCTTCAAAGAAGACCAATGCTATTTGGGGCTGCATTAACAGAAGCAAATGTTCTAGGTTTCATGAGGTAGTAGTCTCTTTCTGTGTGGCACTCATCAGGCCTCATCTTGAGTACTGTGCCCAGTTCTGGACACCATAAAACTGGAACAAGTTCATAGGAGGGCAATGAAGATGATCAGGGGACTGGATACCAAGTGGTATGAGGACACTTGGCTGAAGAAACTAGGCATGTTGAGCCTAGAGAAAAGCAGACTGAGGTGAGACATGATAGGGCTTTTTAGATACTTGAAAAACAGTTATACAGAGGAGGAGAAGGATCTGTTCTCAGTCATTCCAGAATGTATGACATGTAATAATTGGTTTACGTTAAGGGATCCAGACTTCGGCTGAATATCATAACAAACTTCTTAACTGTTAGATCAGGAGGAACCAACAACCTCAGCAATGTTGGAGGCATTTAAGACTAAACTAGACAACCATCTGATATATATACATTGATATGGATTCTTGCACTGAGCAGGGGTTGGCCTCATTGACCTTAGAGGTGCCTTCCAACTCTATGATTCTATGATTTTATGATTCTGCTTCACCAAAAAGATATTGGATTTCAAAAAAGAGGGAGAAACAATTATATTAAGTGTCTGAATAGGATTATGAAAGCCAAACTTAATTTTCTGATGTACCTCAGAGGTTTGAAATAAAATTTGCTTTTCTGTGGTGAACTGAAAAAGCTATGACTCAATGGATATTAAGACAGATAATATGTAACAAATGAGAAAATGGTATCTGTTAACAATCCTTGCCTCTGAGCTGTATGTCTACTGTAGCTCCTGGGCCATAAATCTAGACAGTGGAAATTTGGTATGAATCCTAAGAGGACTTTAGCAGCAAGCAAGTTGGGACTAAGGTGGGTCTTTTTAAGGCTAATTTATTTTAATTAATTTAAATATCTGAATCCTATTGTATTATTTATAACCATAGGTAACAAACTTTCCCACCTATCTTAAGCAGGAAAATTATACTGAAAGCTATATACTAGGTGGCTAATTTTTCTATATCACCTCTAGGAAGGCCCTTGCAGTATCTGTTTCCCTTTGTAAGACTTCAAAATAATGGAAGAGTAAAACAGAGGTTAAATCCAGTTAGAGCCTCAACCATATAGACATTGATAGGGCAAATCCATGGGATTTAAACAAATGCCAGTTCAAGAAATCCCATTCATTTCAAGGGATTTGTCATGTGATGTTCCTGTTGAAACTAACCATTGGATTTAGGCCACAGACACAGGGCAGTAATGATTTAATCTGGGTCCTGTAGAACAGCTTTGCTCAACAGGAGCAACTTGACTCCTGGCACATTAGAAGGAGAACCCAGTCTGAAAACAGTTTTACTCACATTCTCTACAGTGGTACCTCTTAAGATGAGTGCCCCTTAAGATGAAAAATTCATAAGATGATTTTCAGGAATAGGGTTGCTTCACAAAACAAAATTTTGCTATGTGATGTTTCGCAAGACAAAAATCTGTTCCACATTTTGAAACAAGTTACCTAGGATGCATTATACCCCTGTAATTTGTGGAGGGCTGGGAGGATTTTTTTATCAAGTTTTGGACATTGTTTTGCAGAATTCTTTGGACTTTTAGAACTTGGAATGGTCGGGAGCTGAGGTTTCCTTGCTTTCTTCTGTGCCTTGTTTGCATTGTTTTCTATTGCTGTTTGGGCAGGAACAAGCTGGGGTTTGTCTTGCTGCTTTCTTTTGTGCCTTTTTGCACTGCTTTCCATTGCTCTCCAGGTAGGAACGACCTGGGGTTTCTTTTGCTGCTTTCTTTTGTACATTGCTTTTCATTGAACTTTTGTTAGGAATGACCTGGGGTTTGTCTTGCTGCTTTCTTTTGTCCATGTTTGCATTGCACTGTTGGAGGAGAGGTGTTGGGGGGGGAATTCCATCTCTGCATGCCTATAAAGTGCACTTTATAAAGTGGTCTTGGGGGGAAAACTGCTTTTTTGGCCTTTTTCCGCAACCTCTAGAATGGATTAATCAGTTTCCCATTCATTCCTATGGGAAATCATGTTTCACAAGATGAATTTGTCATAAAATGAAATTACTCATAGAACGAATTAAATTCGTCTTAAGAGGTACCACTGCATAAGGTTTGTTATGCAACTTATACCATCCTGATTCTGCTTATCTTTCTTTCATATTGTGTTTGTGGCCATGGCCAAAAGAAAAAAGAAAAAAGAAAAGAAAAGAAAAGGGTTGAGAATGACTGCTATAGAAACCAAGCAAACTACATTAGTGAGAAAAAAATATTGTGCCAGGGCAGTGTGATCTTTGTGTG
This sequence comes from Phrynocephalus guinanensis, assembly GCA_037367245.1. Lineage (NCBI taxonomy): Eukaryota > Metazoa > Chordata > Lepidosauria > Squamata > Agamidae > Phrynocephalus > Phrynocephalus guinanensis. The sequence continues at coordinate 37,347,348 of CM074739.1, read as the reverse complement.
CTCTCTCCAGAGAAGTACCGGGTAGTTTTCAGTCTGCAAAAATAATAGTCTTGAGGTTCCTTAAAGAAAATGTACCTGGCTTTATCTAGGTAAGAAACTCATTAAGTTCTCTTCCTATTTCCATGGAGTACTTTATTGGTTTTTCATTCTCCTACTCCAAACTCAGTTTGTTTTTCAGTCAGTTTTTTTAAAATTCCTCCATTTCTGGATTTGCTACAATGGAGCTCCCAGGTTAAAAAGAGAAATCCTACTGGAGATATTGACTTCATAAGTAGAGATGGGCACGACTTGAAAAAAATTTTTTTCGAGTTGTCGTTAGTCGGGCCGGTTCCGTTTCGGCTCGTTTCCGTTTTTCGCGAAAATTCGCAAAAATTAGTTGGTTCGTTTTTTGTTTTTTCGTTGTCGTTAGTACTGGTTTGGGGGGGGGTAGCGGGCTCCTGGAGGGAGCTGCAGGAGTCAGCCAGAGCCACAAGTGACGGACTGGCAGACTCTTTGCACCCGCTGTGTCTCACGTACTTGCATGTAGTGCAATGCAAGTAGATCTGGCTTAGGGTTAAGACGGGTTAGCGCAAGGGTAGGGTTAGGCTAGTTACGGGTGAGGTTAGGGTGAGTATTGGGGTGCACCTCTGGGTGCCTCTCTGACCCACTTAGAAGGACAGTGTACTGGCGTATGGGTTAGGCTTAGGCTTAGGCTTTGGGTTTGGGCTATGATTAGTGGGCTGTTTATGCCCGATTGGCACATCCCAGAAGTCTCTGTGGTCAACCTGGCCAAGTGGCCATGCGATTGGTGGAAAATTTGCATGGTCTACTCCCATGGGCGAGCCCATCATTGCAAATGTGCAGGTGTAAAAAAATAAAATAAAATAAAATCAACGGAGACTTTTTTTTGCAAGAAAAACCCACTGCTGCTACTGTAAAAATTCAAGCATTTAAAATAGCTAATTTTTGCATGTTTCTGTGGTGCTTTGGTGGGGTTTTGGGCAACAATTTCAAAAAAAATATTGCGGTCGCCATTTTGGATCCCCCCCACTGCATGGCAAATGGATGCGCCCTCCCAGCCTGGTACAGTCAGCAAAACCTGGCCATGCGATTGGTGGAATGGCTCCAAAACTTTGCATGGTCCACTCCCATGGGCGAGCCCATCATTGCGAATGCGCAGGTGTAAAAAAATAAAATAAAATAAAATAAAATAAAATCAACGGAGACTTTTTTTGCAAGGAAAACCCACTGCTGCTACTGTAAAAATTCAAGCATTTAAAATAGCTAATTTTCGCATGTTTCTGTGGTGCTTTGGTGGGGTTTTGGGCAACGATTTCAAAAAATATATTGCGGTCGCCATTTTGGATCCCCCGCACTGCATGGCAAATGGATGCGCCCTCCCAGCCTGGTACCAGCAGCGCAGCAGTAGCAATAGCCAAGGAGAGGGGGGCGGGGAAACCCCCCCCAAATAAAACACCCTTCTGGTCTGGTAGGTGCCCTCAGACAGTTTTCGCCTACTTTTAGGGCCGGGAATCGTTTTTTTTTTTACTTTTAAAAACTTTTTTTCTGTGCCGCTTGGCATTGCGCGATCGCCGCGATGCAAGTAACGAGCACGACAAATCAGACCAAATTGTTCATTCGTCGGTTCAAGCTCGAATTCTGGTGGAGTAATTCCCGTTTCCGTTTCCGTAGAGTAACGGATACGAGTAACGGAAACGGAAACGGGAATACCGCTAAGTTGTGCGCATCTCTATTCATAAGTATATTCATCCAGCTATTACAGTGAAAACAGTGTCACTGAAGCCTGTATTATTTTAAGTTTTTGCATCACCACCCAAGCCAGTTTTCTGGAATTCTGATTAAAATACAGTTTGTTGCATGGTAAAATAGAATTAAGAGAATTAAGCAGAAATTACTGAACCACAGACAAACTAGGTCAGAGCCAGAGGGAAAGTATTTCACAGCTGAAGTTTATGTAACACACATAACAGAAGATTCCACTGACTTCCTCCCATCAAGCACTACTAAAAGCTAATTATTAGTGAGCCCAGTTGAAGTTCCAGGTGGAAGGGCTAATTTTAGCTACAGTATATGTAATCCATTTGTTTTTTAACTCAGAAAATGTTTGTCTCTACCTGTTATATTTTGGAGACAAAAAAATCAAGTATCCAACTCAGTGATGTTCTTAATTGTGACTCTTAGGGGCTGTTAAAAGCTCTCAGGTGGCATCAGGTAAAGCTTCAGGTAAGCTGGTCACCCATGATTGGCCTTTGATCAATCCCAAATGATCACCAATGTTAAGATATGTACTCTAGCAATAAAGGAACAGCCCATAACTTAAGAAACTCATTGTTTCTCCAACAATGAT
>CM074739.1:36976117-37344501 GCA_037367245.1 Phrynocephalus guinanensis | reverse complement strand
AATAAAGTTCAATTGGGTTCAGTTGGGCCACATGGCAGGGAACCATTCCGTCCGCGCCTCCGGCCTGTCCTGTTTGCTTATTAATGCCAGGTCGGTGCATAATAAGATCCCCATCATCCATGACTTGATTGTGGATGAGCAGGCCGACCTGGCTTTTCTCACAGAAACCTGGGTGGGTGAGGGGGGGAGCTTCTCTTGCCCTTCTTCATCCCCAGGGTTACTGTGTCCAGCATCTGGGCAGGTCAGAGGGTCATGGGGGCATTGTATATAGGGAATCTCTTTATGTCTGAAGATCTGCGTTTGCTGGTGAGTCCGGGGTTACAATGTCTTCACCTAGTGGTGAGACACAGGGACAGGTTTGGGATTGTGCTCGTGTACCATGCTCCCCGCGACCCTGCACTCTCCCTTCCAGAGCTCTCCGAGTTCATCTCGGCAGCACTTTTGAGGTCCCCCCCCCGCTGTTGGTGGTTGGGGACTTCAATGTGCATGTCGAGTCTGAGCTGTTGGAAGCAGCTCTGGAGTTCATGGAGTCCATGGCTTCTATGAACCTGTCTCAGTTTGTCATTGGTCCCACTCACAAGGGAGGACATACATTGGACCTGGTTTTTGCCTCCACATCTGCTGGTGTTGATCTGGGGGTCGGGAGGTTGTGTACCCGATCTGTGTCATGGTCAGATCATTATCTGCTGACTTTTTCCCTGTCAATCGCCACCCCGCCCCACGGGGAGAACGGCCCCTCCATCTGGGCCCGCCCCCGGAGGCTCCTGGACCCTGTGCGGTTCTCGGAGTCCTTCGGGGGATTACCGGACAGACTGGTTGACAATCCGGTCGACTCCCTGGTTGATAGGTGGTTTGAGGATGTGGCCGGGGTTGTTGACCGGATCACCCCCAAGCGCCTTATCTGATGCCGAGCCCGCTCTTTGCCGTGGTTTACCATAGAGTTGCGGGCGATGAATCAAGAGCGGAGGAGGCTAGAGAGCAGATGGTGAAAGGCTCAGACTGCTTTGAATTGGGCTGTGGTAAAGGCGTTGACCAGTCGCTATTCTCGAGCAATCAGGTACGCTAGGAGATCTTTTGCCTCCCTGAGAATTGGTGAGGCCTCGAACCGTCAGGTGGAATTGTTCCGGGTGGTTCGAGACCTCACTAATCCCGGTCCGCCGGGGCCTCCTCCTAGTGATTTCACTAGTGAGTCATTTGCAGCCTTTTTAAAATCTAAGATAGAGGCCATCCGTTCCGAGCTGGCCGCCAGTTGCTTGGATTCACCCTCTGCTATGGCCAGTGCCTTGCCGCCTGGGTCGCCCAGGTTTGTTGAGTTTGGGCCTGTTTCATCAGGGGATGCCTCCAGGGCCCTGGGACATTGCAGGCCTGCGGCTTCTCCGTTCGACCCTTGCCCTTCCTGGCTGATTAAGACCGCCGAAGGGAGCATGCCGGAATGGGCTTCACTAATTGCCTCCACGTCCTTCAGAGATGGGATTTTTCCCAGTCATCTGAAGGAGACGGTGGTGAAGCCCATTATCAAAAGACCTGGCTTGGCTATAGACGATATGTCTAACTATCGTCCTATAGCCAATGTTCCCTTTATGGGCAAGGTGATTGAGCGGGTTGCTGCCCTGCGTCTCCAGACGTTCCTGGAGGAGAACCATGTCTTGGATCCTTTCCAATCTGGGTTTAGGCCGCGTCATGGGACTGAGATGGCACTGGTCACTCTGCATGATGATCTGTTGAGGAGGGCTGACAGGGGTTGCTCTACCCTGTTGGTCCTTCTTGACCTGTCAGCAGCTTTTGATACCGTCCACCATGGTATCCTCCTGGGGCGGCTTTCTGAAGTGGGGATCGGGGGTCTGGCCTTTGGCTGGCTTCCTCGAGGGCCACTTCCAGCATGTTAGCTTGGGGGGTGATCTGTCGTCTCCCTGGAAACTCTCTTGCGGGGTGCCACAGGGTTCGGCTCTCTCCCCCATGCTCTTTAACATCTGCATGAAGCCGCTGGCTGAGATCATCTGGAGTTATGGAGTTTGCTGTCATCAATACGCTGATGATACGCAGCTCTATTTCTCCTTTTCCACTGATGCAGTGGAGACCGTCCAGTCTCTGGATCGCTGCCTGGCCGCAGTTTTGGACTGGACCAGGGCTCACAGACTCAGGCTCAACCCTGGAAAGACTGAGGTTTTGTTCTTTGGGGGAGGCCCGGAGGGCTACAGTGGCCCTCTTCCCAGTCTGGGTGGGTCCGCCCTCCAGCTGGCGCAAAGAGTGAGGAGTCTGGGTGTCGTCCTGGATCCGGATTTGTCCCTGGATTCCCAGGTGACTGACATGACCAGGTCGGCCTATTACTATCTTAGGCTCATCGCCCAGATTCACCTGTACCTTGATGGGGATTCCCTGAGGACAGTGGTACAGGCGCTGGTCATATCAAGGTTGGATTACTGCAACGCCCTCTACATGGGGCTCCCTTTGAACCTTGTTCGGTGATTGCAGTGAGTCCAGAATGCGGCGGCCAGGTTGGTGATTGGTGTGCGTAAGTTTGACCACATCACCCCCTTCCTGGTCCGCCTGCACTGGTTGCCCGTTGCCTCCTGAATAAGGTTCAAGGTGTTGGTTTTGGTTTACAAAACCCTCCATGGTTTGGCCCCTGTCTATCTGGCAGAGCGTATCTCCTGACGACTAGACCTGGCCTGACCCACCCGATCTTCCTTGGCCCTCTCACTTCGGATTGCCACGCTGAGGGAGGCCTGTAAAGCGACCACCCACAATTGGGCCTTCTCGGTTGTTGGTCCTTTTATTTGGAACGCCTTGCCACGCGAGATACGGCAAGCTCCTTCGTTGGCGTCCTTCAAGAAAGCCTTGAAGACCTGGCTATTTAGGGATGCCTTTGGAAACTGCTAGGGGCAGACTTCCCCCCCTTGCCTCCTGCCAATACTGGTTCGCCGTCCTGGATCTTGCTGTTACTGTTTTTATTTGTTTAATACTTATGTAAACCGCCCTGAGTTCCCGTTCGGGAAATAGGTGCAGTATACAAATTTGAAAATAAATAAATAAATAAATAAATAAATAAATAAATAAATAAATAATAAATAAATAAATAAATAAAGTACAGACTAGAGATGGGCACGAATAAAAAAATGGTGTTTCAGTTTTTTGTTTGTCGTTGAGCGGTCCGTTTCGTTTTGTTTCCATTTTTCGTGAATTTTTGGAAAAAAATTCATTTTTGTTTTTTGTTTTTCATTTTTTTGTTTTTCATTTCTACCCGCTTTTTGCACGATTTTTAAAGCATTTCTGTGTGGGGGCGTCCCCCAACGCCCCAGACCAGAGGGAAAACACTAAAAAAAATTGATGCTGGCAGAGACACAGTATAGACTAGGTACGCAGGGAGGCTGCAAAGGCAGCGGTGGGCACTGCCCAGGGTGCAAGGCAGCTGCAGCATGACTGCACTGCAGGGCAGGGGAAGGTACTCACAGAGAGGTACGCACACATGCATACAGGGAGGCTGCAGGACTGAAGCTAGAGTCGCAGAGACAGCAATCCCACCCTAACTCCCACCGGGGACTGCAAGGAGGACGGGGGCTGCCAGAGCTTTTTTATGCCCTCTGTGGCTGCCAGACCTGCCCAGTCTGCAACCTGGGCATGCTATTGGTTGAAGTTGTCCAAGAATTTACATGATCCCATCACATGGCTTGCCTCCATGTTGTGGCTGGAGTGGCGACATCCATTTTGTCATCCTTAAAGGGAAAAGCAAAATACATCGCGATGGGAGAAGACAAAAACAATTTTTTAAGGACCCCAACCCCCTGGTAGGTAATAATCTCAAATAATTATCGCATTATCGCTGCATTTTTATGGCTGTCCAGGGTGTTTTAATACCCAAGAAATCAATATTAGGCATCTGGGAGCCATTTTGGGTCGATGATCCCTAACTCCCCTTAAAGGAAAAAAAAATACAACGATATGAGAAAAGACATAAATGCACGTTTTAAGGACTCCAACCTCCCTGGTAGGTATTATCAGGCAGAATAAATAATTATTGCTGTGTTTTTATGGATGTCCAGGGCATTTTTTAACATTTAAAACAGCTCATTTCATTGCACACCGCCATTAACAAAAATAAAACGTAACGAACCCAATTTTCGTGGTTCTGCTCGTTTCGTTCCATTTTCATCACAATTTTCGATAGTCGTTTCGTTACATAATGAAACAAATAACGAATAAAGGAAATGAAAAAAATGTTCATTTCGTGCCCATCTCTAGTACAGACCACTCAGTACCAAAGAATAAATTAAGTTTTTCGCCAAGTCAAAGTCTCCCAATCCCTGATATGAGGAAATACTCCAGCTATGAAAGTTTTATTAGAAATCATCAAAATGATCAAGAATTATATGAAATGAAACTCTCAGCCATCCTTAGTGGAGTAACTCTATATAACTTTAGAAAGTGTTTATTTTGATGAAACTCTCCTTGTAAAGGTACACTGAACTCTTTCTGAGATCAAAGCTTTGTCATATATTGATTTCTTTACCCAGCCTCAAACACTTTTTTATTCCATGTTCAAAAAATCATAAAATATCCTGATAAAAAATCTTTGTAGACTTAGACTGTCAGAACCTTATTTTGGGAAGGTGAGTCACTGTAGCTACAGGTCTGCAATCTTAAGAAAGCAAATAGGTAGCCAGATTAACACTACTGTGCTCTTATATGAGCACTTCTTCAAGCCACCACTTGCTTATCTCACTGTTAAGCATTATTATATAAAACAGTGTGACAAATGACTGGCATGCATGATGGCCTAGATCAGGCTCAATATGAAAGCAAAACAATCAATGTTCACTTTGATAATGCTTTATTGTTACAACTCTCAAGGTATCGTAGAACAAAAGCAAATGAATTGAGGCCTTTCACTTGGTCCCACCCCCCTCGCAGGTACCTGTGTCAGGGACATAGGAGAAAGCCTTCTCTGTAACAGCTCCCAGAATTTGGAACCTCCTCCCATGTCCCTATCTTTGTTGTCCTTTCACAAGCAGACAAAGACCTTGTACTTCAGACAGTCTTTTAATGATCAACTGTCTGAAAGGAGTTTACAAAATGGATTGTTGTGCCTTTAAATTTGTTTTTAGTATTTATTGTATTTACTGTTTTTAATATAATATTTAATTATTTTTAATATTTGGAAACCTACTAATTTTAGCTTTTAGCTCATTTTTCCTTCTGCACCAAAAACATTAACATCTTGCTAATTAAAACACTGTTACAATTTGTGCCATTATAGTTAAGCCAGCATAAATCTCCAATAGAATGCCGTTTATTTTTTTCTCCCTGCATTTGCATATGTATACATTTTAATGAATTTCCATTAATATGCATAATTATTTGCACATCTTACCTTGTTTGTAGGTTTCTCCCAATAATTATTGAGTGTTTTCATGGATTATTTCATTCTATGCATCTTGGCCATTGTCATTTTATTTTATTTTTTTATTTTTTATTTTTATAATTCTTAAGAATTATAAAACTACAATACAAAAAAAACCACATAGAACAACAAAATACCATAAAGGAAAGGAAAGGATTAAAATACCCATAAATTTCTTTTGTGTTTTCTTTCTCCAAATTCTTTAAAATACTGAGGTACAGATTCATCAGCCAAGATGCATTTCTTCTCCTATGGAATCTAGGGAAGTGCAAAAATGCTACTTTTATCATGATTATTTAATACAATGAAACTATTTTCATATGTAACCCTTTTCCAAAGGAGAAAACATATTTTATGGTGGGAGCATTGTTCACATTGCCACCATGACAGTGCTTCAGTGCCACTATCATTCATATTATTTTCCCAATACATTTCAGAAGCACAAAAAAATTGGCTATAGAGCAAATCAAGCTAGAATATTTACTAGAGTTAAAATAAATAAACAGAAACTATCATATTGTGGGCATACCATGAATGGACAAGACTTACTGCAAAAGGCAATAATGCTGGGCGAAATTGGAAGCAATAGGAAAAGAGAAGGACACAAACATGAGACATATGGGCTCAGTCAAGCAAAACCCAGTCTCTAGTTTGCAAGAAATCAACAGGAACCTTTTTTTAGGTTATTCATTCAAAAAACCCTAAGTGAGGGACCCTAAGTGGATAGAGGGACACTCTTCTCCCTCTCACAAAATACCAGAACTAGGAGACATACACTCAAATTGAGGACTGGGAGAGTAAGAACAGACAAAACAAAATATTTTTTTTCACCAGCGCGTTGTTAGTCTGTGGAACTCCCTGCCACAGGATGTGGTGATGCCTTCAAAAGGGGATTGGACAGATTCCTGGAGGAAAAGTCCATCACAGGTTACAAACCATGATGGAGATGTATCATCTCCAGGCTTAAAACCAGGGTACTTCAAGAACCAGATGCAGGGGAGTCGTTATGAGGAGACAGATATCTAGTCTTGTGCACTCCCAGACGCATCTGGTGGGGACACTGTGAGATACAGGAAGATGGACTAGATGGGCTTTTGGCCTTAACCAGCATGGCTCTTCTTATGTTCTTCTGTTCTTATGAGTTATGCCATCCAAAGTACTCCAAAGCCACCAGAAACCATCCAGAGCTTTATAGGCTCTGTAAAGCAGTGATCCCGAACCTTGGGTAGCCCAGGTGTTCTTGGACTGCAGCTCCTAGAAACCCAGGCCAGCACACCTAGTAGAGGTTTGCAGTCCAAGAACACTCAAATTACCCAAGGCTGTGAACCACTGCTGTAGAAGACTGCAATGGGGGATGGGAAGAGAAGAAAAGACTGTGGCTTGCATGGCACCAACTATTAAGTATTGCTTTCTTCCTTATCTCTCTTCTTTACTCCAGAGAATGTAATTATTCAGTTAGGGATTTTTAAAAAAATAAAACCGCCAATTCAAGATCAAGTTTTAGTAGATGGGTTCCAACAAGAAAATAAAAAAGAAAGTCAGTTCAAAAATTACAAAAAATACATTCTGGATTCCTAATGCCCCCTGCCACTTAAAAAATGGCCAGAGAAAGAAAGAATCCACTTATGGAAGCCTCTAGTATATTCACCTTAAAACAAGATACAGACTTTTCTTATACTTTCTTGTTTTGTTTGCTTCCAATCTCCTTTAAAGGGGTTTTACAAAACCAGAACTGAATGCCCAGGCATTCAATGTTTCTTTGAGAGAGATAGTTTTGGGTATGGAGCACAAGAAAGTTCTATATTGGGGCGTGGGTGGAATTAGCTGTGGACATTAGCTTGACTCTTCTAATTGAATGTTGTCCATACTGACTACTTTAGTCTCTAGACCATAATGGAAAATCCAGGGATTCAGTCCAAGAACAGCCACATGAAAAACACGTGCTTTACTATTTGACTGCAGACATTCTCATCAACTCCTTTAAGAGTGGCGACTTGCCTCATATTCATCACAGAGTGTAGCATGTGGAGCAATACAATCCTGCGGCATCCAGCTGCTTTCCCTGGCATTTTAGCATGCAATTCGGTGCTCAGGACATCAGACTAATTGACAGTATACTAGCTCTGCTATTCAGGCAGCTTTTGGAAGGCAAATCTTTCTAAGGCAGAGTGAGCTTTACAATAGGAGAAATCTGATAAACATGCAATTTTATGCAATTTAGAGCACATTCAGGAGCCAACATCCTACAGTTTCAGAAGAATGGATTGTGCTCTAGGAAAACAGAACAAAGAGTACCAAGAGAAGGACATGCCACTTTTCATATGCATGTTGGAATCTCTTTTCTTTTGCTGTTGGCAGAAACACATCCTTCCAGTTCCTTCTCCCATTGTGATATAGTTGGCGCAGGACAAAAGCCACACAATGAAATGAGGTTGCAGGTAAGTGTGGAATATACATTTCTTTGGCTTTATGCCGAATGGACACTATCCCTCTTTAAAATGTTTATGAGAATGCATAGTATGCATTTTGATACTAATTACCACAAAGCTCTCATTAGGGATGTCTCATTAGAGACATAAGCATTATGAGGTACGTCAGAGCCCCCCCCCCGGTACCCTCCGCAATAGCTCCTCAGAGTAGACAGGTCCATTTAGAAAACTAGCATTTTAAATTCCCCATAACACCCCACAGCAATATTATATCAGGACCACCGTGAACATTTTAAAACAGCAGCTTCCGTGGGCATCCTCTAATGCCACTGGGAAGGTGACATCTGGAGAATGAGACAGAACTCACCAGTGTAGGTGAAGACCCACAGGTGGCCTCCTCACCCTGAAGCTGTCTCTGTCTCTAGTGTTTTGTAAAAGGGGAGACATCCTTGAGGTCCTCCAGAGTGCCCTTACTCCAGCACCCCAGAAGGTATCTTAGTGATCTGAATTAGTTGGTTTACTAGTTACTGTAGCTGTATAGCAGGGAGTAAATTCACTTCCAAATTTATCCAAAAATCAATACTACCAGCACTCTCTCTACTATAAAGCACCATTAGAGCTCACAATTTGACACTGGAATGGAATGGAACTTATCTTGCTTATCCTTTGCTGGCTGTGTCTGCAAGTTATTTCTGATTTCCTGATTAAGTAGGACTATAGTGTGGAGGTTAATTTTTTATATATTTTCATTCCCTAGCTGTGCCACCGATCAGCTGTAGAGTTTATCTCTCTGATCGCTCCATGCAGCAGCTAGCCATTAAATTTCGAGCTTATTTACAGAGGGTTATTTTTTTGAAAGCAAATTGATTGAAGGTTTGAGGGTCTTGATTTAGGGCAGTGGGCTCCATGTTAAATTTTAAAAAAGGAAAGTTCACCATTATTTATAGCCTTACAAAGTATTTTGTTTCATTTCATTTCATGATGAAAATTCTTTTAAAAAAATCTGCTATTAATGAAACAAAATGAAATGAAGACTGACATGAAACAAAATGCTATATTTCCGTTCCGTGCCCATCTGCAGTTGCAATCTTGTGTAAATGTACCAGAGACTAACTCTCAATAAGCTCTATCAAATCACTCTTGAAAAGATGCAGGCAAATTTCCAGTCCTACAAGTGCTCATGGGTGCTCCTAGGAAAAAGAAAGAAACGATAATCACCAAACTGCAGGTACCTAGAACTAGGACAAGGACAAGGATGACAATAATGATTATTACAGTAACCTCAGAGTGGGTATACAGGGCAGCGTAAAGTGCTCTTGAAAGAATTATACAGTAGACAGCATCTGTGTTTGAAGTGCTGTTGGTCTGTGGGAGCTAGGATGATAAAAGTGGTAAAAAGGTGTCGACATTTTTATTGGATCAATATTTGTTGACAGTTCTCTGTTTACTGTATGAAGAACATCAGTACCATTTTTTAAAAAACTGAAACAACAAATTGGTAAAAAAAAAGAACACAATTTCCTTTCAGTTAGAAGTACATGTAATGTCAAGGCGGTATACTTTTATCCCTTATTTAATAGGCCAACTTCTTTTAATTAAGTCCTTCACTTTGGTCGTAAGTAGCAAAAGCTGCTCTTCTTTACAAAAGTAACAGTGGACTTCACAGTTGCTATGATGGGCTGTCATGTTATCACAGACCTATGGCGACCCTATCAATTAAGGACGTCCAAGGGTCTTATCGTTCACAACCCTGTCGAGCTCCCACAACCTGCTGTAGGCTGTGGCTTCCTTTTACTGAGGCACAACTCAGTAAATCAACGACAGACAATGAGGGTAGGAAATGGTCAGTTTTACTTTTTTCGGTATAGAGATTTATAAACCTTAGTTATTTCCACCCCAAATATAAATAAAGTACTTTAAAAGCAAATTGAAACAAAATTTCTTAGGCACTTGCTCTATTGCTAATTCACTCTCTTTACCAAATGGGATCTAGAACCAGGTTGAGGAACTTGTGCCCTGCTCCCACCATTTATTCGGTTCCAATTCCATCAGCCTCAGCCAGTATGGCCACTTCTGAGGGACCGAGACAGACATAGATCATACCAGACTCCTGGAGACCTACAATTTCCTCAGCCCTGGTGCAGGAGGTAAGAAACAGCTAAAGACAAAAATTTTGCCATAAAATTTGAGAACTGGCTTTTGTAGACAGAAATGTCCGCAGACTGTAATATTGGTGTATGAGGCATTGACTTCATTGTTTCCAAGCCCAGATGCAATGGATAACATCAGTTTGCCCAGGCTAAGCAATTTGATTTTCTAAAAAGAAGTATACCAGCCCCAAGTCTCATCATTTATCCTGGTGCAAGATACATTGTCATTACTGGATATGGCTGTCGGGTATGCTGTCAAATTCTCTTTAACCATGGTACCTGCATCATTGATCATAAGCCAGAGATTTTGCCTAGGTTTTTCCACCTTACTCAGTTCAGTCAGATTTCTAAAGCACTAGGCATCTCAAAGGGAGTTGCGGCAGATCTTATAGCCTCATATACATTTCTTTGATATGCTTTGAGAGTGCTAATGTGTGGCTTCCAGCTCAGAGATCCTTTGGCTCAAGAGCACAACACACCATAGGATCTCCACACGAGTGCTCAGTAGTACCATGAGCTCTTATACTGGTGGTCATTGTTGTGGGAAGTTGGAAGATGCTGCTTAATTACCACTGACTTTGTCCTGGAAAGAGGAATTAAAGTCAGATATTTCAGTCTGGCACCTTTCAGTGGTGCACTCGATCAATTTGGAGGACCTCTGAATGCCATAAATGGGTCTTTTTATATATAGGACACAGCAGCGGCATACAGTCTTATTTTCATGTCTTATTTTACTGGTCCCATAAAAGAGGGGGGGGGGAGAAAAAGAAAAAGAACTATTTTTTTTAAAAAAAATGATTAATGGTCACCACCAAATGCCTCTCTAAAAAGCAGTGTTTTAACTGCTTTCTTGAAGGCAGGTAGGGACTCTGCTAGGCGAATCTCACTTGGGAGTTGCTGTCGGGGTGACCACAGGGAAGGCCCAATTCCTGGTGATGGTTTTTCAGGCCTCTCTACATGTGGCCACCCAGAGTGAGGACGCCTGTGACACTCTGGTGGGTCAACCCACAGCTGATCATAAGGAGATTCAGTCCACCAGGTATTCAGGTCCCAAGCAGTGGAGGGTTTTGTAAGTCAAAACCAGTACCTTGAACTTTATTCGGGACACAACAGACAACCAATGCAAGTGAGCCAAGACTAGGGTGATGCAGTCATATCTGCCCACATCCACCACCAGTCTGGCTACTGCATTTCGTACCCACTGCAATCTCTGAATAAGGGTCAAGAAAAGCCCCACGTAGAGAGTGTGGAAATAATCTATCTTCAAGGAACTTTCATTTGATTGAGCAAGACTCTGTTCATCTTGCGTTTGTGTGGAGGGCAGGGAGGAACTGGGTCGACCAGAAAAAAGGAAGTAATCTTTCGACTTGACCATGCCCACCATAGCATGGGGACTCAAAAAGCATACTGCAGGTTAGAATTCACCTAGATTTTCCACCTGTAACTTGTTCCAATTTTTATACATCCAGCTGGCTGTCTCATTATGAAATACCAAACATTTTTACAACAGATGGCAAAAATTGAACCTAACGTTTGTTATTTCTTTTCTTGGTTCTTTTAGCCATTGGTCAGTGAGTCCAGTGCTATGGATTAAACAAGTCTGGAAACTATCTATCTATCTATCTTTCTTTATTTCTTTATTTCTTTCTTTATAGAGAGAGAAAGAAAGAAAGAAAGAAAGAAAGAAAGAAAGAAAGAAAGAAAGAAAGAAAGAAAGAAAGAAAGTACAATCATAGGGCGCAAATGCAGTCCTTTTGTATTTGTTTGGAGGACCTAAGAAACATTATTAACAAGCAGGATTAAACAATTATCTAAAAAGAAAATGGAAAACATGTATACCTTCAGTCATATACTAATAAGACCAAGGGACTGGGTAATGCTTAACTATGCATTTCATCTTTAAATGCTGAACAATCATAACCTACTGCTGAACAGACAAGGTTCATAGCTAGGCAGACATGAACTGTTGGCCCACTGCTAAGTAGGCATGAACTATTGCTCAACTATTGCTGAGAAGATGTAAGTTAATCAGTTTCAAGACAAATAGATATAGCTGATTAAGAAATACTAAGATAGAATCATGAAAAGTGCATAAAATATATGAAATATTATTCAGTGCTTCTGGATATAAATGTGCTGCCTAAGAACTCATCCACTGACTTCTGAGCAGTCCCCCGCAAACGTCTGTCTCAAACTTTGTCACATAAAAAACAAAGCTGTGTAGCCAGCATGTGTGTGAAAGAAATTTTGTACAGCACTAAATTGTGCAGGACAGATAGTTTGTTCCCTTTAATTTAAAAAAACGGTATTTAGGCCCAAAAATGATATCTGTATGTGCCCTCCAATGAAAGCAAATAGGTCAAAATGTTTTTAATGAAATAAAAAGAAAATAATATGTTATGGTCAGTTGATTATACAGTACTTCCCCTCTAAGCGCAGTCCTGAGTATCAATTAAATCATGCCATTAATCCTGGCCTATGGGTGTTACAATGAATCTATGAGCCCATGTAGCTAGACTGTGTGCATGATTGTGTGTGCAAATGTGTTGTGTATGATTATCACAGAAATTTCCATCTGCAGGGATACAAGAAAGTTTTTTTCCCCTTTTAGGAGCCAATCTCTCCATAGAAAACTCTCGTTGGAACTCTGCCCATGAATTAAGGAGGGAAGGAGATTATCCAATGGTAGCTGAAAGAGCCCAAAACAAATGTCTGTGAATCTTGAGAAGCAAGGATTTTAATCCAGCCCAATCCTATCCACAAGTTGCAAAGAGATACATACAAGCACAAACGTAGCTTGTCAAAATGGTGGCATGTAGCACAGCATTAACTGTACAGGCGCTCAAGCTAGGTGCCACTACTTGCGGAATTATACTGGCACATGGGGGAAGGGGCTGGCTTTGAAATTACTTGGCTGCCTTCTAAACCCTCCCCAGTCTTCATAGCCCGCTTCCAAGTCCCCATCAATCCACTTGTCTGCCATTTCCTTGAGGGCTTTATGTCTGGGTGCAGACGTGGTGCATGAGGGACATACAGCAGGGTCCAAGCACTTCCACTAACAGACAATGCATGCATTGCACTTAGAAGAAAGTACAACATCAATATGCTATGGAGATAGCACAGCAAGCATGCAGTTGCCAGTTTATTTTGGGAAAACTTAAACTAGCTTAAATCCATGTGTTTCCACGGAGGTCTCTCACATATCAGGTTGCTTCTGTCTGTAATCACAGATCTGCCATCATACATAGATCTGTACCCACTCTTCTCTGAGCCTGAAGCTTTGAGTGGTAGTAGAGTCTGTTATCTAAAGATATATATTGTACTGCCTGAAGTTCTCTTAGAGGTACTGGTTGTACTACAGTATCACTGTGTGGATGGAAAGGCAGGACTTATCTCCCAAGTAAAATGGAATGGTCAAAAACAAATTCAAATCTTGCTGATGCAGGGTGTATTTTGAAAATAATTGCATAAACAGTGGCTTATGAAGAAGTAAACATTTCTAGTGGTAATAGGTATTTTTTCTATTTAGGAAAGGGATTTTCACAGCAACTTTAAGAGGCTTTGATCATTACTTTTTCCTCCTATCTTCCTTTCCAGTCATAATATCATATTTGATTTTTCATAGTAACCATGGAAAGCAGGAATTTTAATATTCCCACATCCCTGCTACTAAGATTGGCTACTGCAGAGTTTCAGTTACAAAAGGCATAAAAATAGCAGCCTAGTAGGAGACATTATTTTCCTATCATCTCTTAAATGGTCACACTGCTGGAATAATATTAAGAAATGCATCTCTTCCCACTGAAAAAGATCTTTTTTTAAAAAGCATGCCACAGAGTGTAGAATTTCTGTAATGCTTAAATCAGAAATAAAAAGCCAGTTGACCTACATCTAAATATTTATGCAGTGATTAAGACTAGTGAGAGACTCAACAGTCCCCTAATGTGACTAATATACTCTTAATACAAAAAATGGAGGGAAATTTAAATGATGGGCAGCTTTTCAGAATCAGCTGGTGTTGCAGATTAAGCCCGTGGCTGGAAAAAATAGTTACGATCCCTTTCACAGCAAGGGGCCTATGGGTGAATATTTTACCACAAGCATCTTCACTGTACAACCACTCAGAGGGTAACCACATATCCTCTCTTGAGCGTTCTTCATTTGAAGGGTTGTGCAGTGCGTGTCTGACTTAAAGATACAGGGCCCAGTGAAGGATATCAAGGACCTGGAAGTTACTGATAGTAACACCTGGACAGCAGCTTCACGAGGCAGGAGAGCAGGCTGAGGGCAGTTGTGCATGCATTGGTGATCTCCAGAATGGACTACTGCAATGCATTCTACGTGGGGCTTCCCTTGGGCCTGGTTCGGCAACTGCAGTGTGTGCAGAATGCGGAGGCCAGGTTGGTGGTTGGTGCTGGCAGATTTGAATCATCACCCCTATTCTGGCCAATCTGCATTGGCTGCCTGTTGCCTCCTGAATCAGATTCAAGGTATTATCTTTGGTTTACAAAACCCTCCACAGCTTGGCTCTTGATTATCTGGCAGACCATTTTCCCTCAGATCAGAAAATGCCCATCCCACTAGAGCTTCCCAAGTACTCGTAGCCACCCCCAGAGGGGCCCATAAAGCCTCTACATGGAATTTGGCTTTCTCTGTGGCTTCCCCGTTGCTCTGGAATTCCATCCCCAGTGAGGTTCGCCTGGTGAAATCCCTGCCTGACTTTAGGAGAGCTTTGAAGATCTGGCTCTTCAATGAGACCTTTGGGTGATTAGTGTTTTGTCTTTGAATTGATTTGCCAGACATCTATATCTTTAATATGTATTTTATTGGTTATTTGTTATATATCTTTTAACTGATTATTGTGGGTCCTGATGGTGATTTTAGTGCAGTGCTTTAATATATTTTATTTATTGTATTTAAATGTTTTATTGTTTTAATTTTATTGTAATTTGATGTTTTAATTGTCTAAATTGTTTACTTTGATTGTGAGCCGCTCAGAGACCTTTGGGTAGTGGGCAGCATACAAGCTAAATAAATAAATAAATAAATAAATAAATAAATAAATAAATAAATGTTATTCTTTGTTGTTTCTAGTTTTGGACTGATACATTTTGTTCACTGCCTTGAGTTGCCTTGTGTAAGAGGGTGATATATGAATTCTAACTAAACTAAACTAAACTAAACAGGCCATCAGCTGAACTGAGATGGTTGGCTTAAAAGCACAGTGCTGGGAACTGGGATGGAGCTGCTGCTGAATTTCTGCTGCCTGGTCCAACTGCTACCATCACTGTCTGGAACACTGCCAGGGTTCCTTTTCTTCCCTCTGAGCCTAGAATGACAGAAGAGTTGGTACCAGCGTCACTCGGTTATGCTTTCCCCACTCAAGTGAAGATTTATTTATCTATTCAATCATTCATTAGATTTTTATACCACACCATCTAGCCCCCAAAGTATTGTTAATTCTATTTAAATTCCAAATTATAGAAATCATTTCAAATGTTGCATCTGTTCAAATAAGCACATGTAGCTTTATGGAAATCAGTTTTATCTCCTATCGTCCTTTGGGGACGTGCGCCTCTTAATACTAGTCTATGCTAGTATGTCAGAAAAAAATATAGTAGTCAGTGAAGTGGAACAGCATTTTAGCTTTGTTTTCATCTTTGTTTTGTTTTTGTTCCTTATTTTTATCTACTCTGACATTTTAAATTATATTTTCTTATTGATGCAGAATTATTCTAGATTAAATGAGATACATTGGTGACCTTAGGAGTACCACATTAGGTAAATGCATTGTTGTTTCACTCTGTCACTTTTTTAAAAAAGGAATGTTGCTGCAGCCACGGAATCACAGCTGCAGGAAAAGGCGGGAAACCTTTTAAGCCCAAACCAGACCATTTCATCTTCTACCATCTGGAAATGCCCTCAGTTTCTCTCTCAGAACAAGAGGCTACAAGATTTACATCCCATTAATAATGCCTATGAGTTATGGCCACTACATACCATTTGATGAGAAGCAGAGGTGTGAGTTTCCCTCACTTCCTGTTTTCCTTTTGGGCATAGGAGGGATTAGTATGGCACACTAAAAACAAAATGTCTGTAGTCAGTCTGGTGGAATGTCATCCTATTTCCTTTCTGATGCCTTAATAGGGTTTCTGGTCTTAACAAATACTGTATGTATATAATCTTAACCTAAAATTAAATTCCATGGTAGAGACTTGAAAAACAAGTAGCAATACAGACACGTACTTGACTCTTGCACAAATTTCAGGATAAGATAACAAGCACTTCCTCACCACTCTCTAACATCCTTCCTCCCCCTTCAATTGCCAAGAGACTAAGGAAGCCTTCATTAAGTGCTGGATTCCAGCTCCTCCTGGTACAGAAGGTGTTATCAGTTCAGCAGCGGTTATGCTGACTCCTCAGAAAGGGGGTGGGGAGCAGAGAACGAAAAGCATTAATTTCCTTTTTAAAATGTACTTGAAAGCAATGCTGTTTCCGGCAGAGGTGCTAACTCAGCTGAAAAACTGAAGCCAGACCCTATTTTAAAGGGAAATAAGGAATCAATTTCTTGTAAATTGTTGTTATTTATAATCATTTAAAGCCTCACACCACCGTCCTGTTGCCATTTTCCTTGGAGAATTAATGGGCTGATCCAGTTTAGACTGCAGTATTAGACCATGCCCACCAACCTAGTTAGGCCTGCAGTATTACGGTTTTACTACCCCCCCCTCAGGAAATAAGGCTGTATCAGCTAAAATTTAAATACTAAGGCAAAACTGGCCATGGATTAGATTGTTTTTTGTATGTGTCTTAACCTTCTGTACCTTTCATATGGACATATTGTGCAGCCAACCATGCTTTTCTGATGTAACCTTTCAAGCTCTTCTCTTCTGGTGACAGAGTGATGTAGCACATAACTTCAACCTAAGCTGGCTTGCAAATGCACAGGGAGAAAAAAATGAATGGTAGCGTTTCTTGCTGTATTTCCTATCTCAAAAAGTTCCACTAAGGTACTCTATTGGTATGCTTTCACAAGACAAGGCGGCTTTTATGACACGCCATGTGCTCTGGAAGCAACATTATATCTATATCTATTTAAAGCTTTCTTAATGCTTACAAAATGATGCGTATACAAGAGAAACGTTGCAAGGTCAGCCTTTTCCCTTTAGCTTAAACTATGTGCAGATCACTGCTTTTACACTCTTGGTGATCAATAATTTAAATACGAAGTCTGGAAAAGAACACATTTCAGAATATATATAACACGCAAGTAACCTAGATTGTTCATCTAAAGTTCTTTCTGCCTCATGAAGCTAAGAATAGCTTCTGTCTTCACTTCGGCCGTGGTCTCCCTCAGAAGCCACTGTTCTCCTTGTTCAGTACACATCCAGATCTATACTCTGCCTTGTGGTGCCAGGTATTGGCTTCACATCCCATTAATCACAGCGTCAGGATACACTGTTGTGAACATTGCCACACACAAAATGCAGCCTGACTAGTGACTTGGACAGATCTAGTCTACTGTTCTTGTTTTTTCATGTTCACATTCCTAAGCTAAAAGGAGTTGTGAAATGTGTACAGCTGCAAAATATGGCAAAGGAGCCACTGAGTCAAGTGAGGGTGTCCAACTAAATGCAAAATAAAGCTGCCCTAGTGGTTGTAGCTGAACAAATGATTGACAGCTTGCTCAGCCCAATAGAGCATTTTTTTCTCCTTTCTCTGCCCTAAATAAAGCATCCCATAGCATTTCCCTGTCAATCTGGATGAGATGTTGACAAAGAGAATGTTTTGGTGTGAATATTGATCTTTTATCTTTTAAACTCAGTGTCGTTTCTGTCTTATTTCTAAAATGGGGAAACAGATTTTGAAATGCTTACAAGTTGCCATTTGTTTCTTAGCAGACGTAATTTCTCTCAACTTCTTTTTTTTCCCTTCCAAAAAATGGGCCTCCAGATTTAACAAAAACAATGAATATAATAAACTATGGAACAACAAGGCAGTGGAAGAGGTACAGTAATTAACTTCCACTTCATGTGCCTATTTTCATTGTTCTCCTCCACATGAACAACAAACTCAAATATAAATCCTATATTGCTGGAGCTGGTAAATTAAAAAGAATTTCTTTAAGGAAGTAACATACTTTCAGAGCATTCCAAATGTGTTGATTTCTAATCCTGGGAAATGATCTTAAGAATGGATGAAATGATTCTAAGTTTCTATTTTCATCCTATCTGTGTTAATCTTTAAAAAATATGTGTTCCAAGCTGAGTAGGTCAGAAATGAGAATGAAAATATCCATTATTCTGCTTTCTCCTGAACATCTGTTTTTTAGCTCAAGGTTTTCTCTCTTTTCTAAATATGAATAATGTTTTCAGGTTTGGTAAATGTTCACCAATAAATGAAATGACATGACCTCTGCACTGAATAAAATTAAGGGGTGACAACTAGAACAGATATGTCTACACTACTGATCATGAAAATGGGAAACCTACCAAAAAGAAAAGATAGAGATTGATATCCTAATTCAGCAAGAAAAGATTCAAATACAGGATACTAAAGGCAAAGCACTTTCACACCAGTTTTACTCATAATTACTCATTAATTACTCATTAATTACTCATTAAAACACTGGTTTTACTCATAACTATACAGACTTAGGGCCGTTTCACACGACCCCTAAGATCCGCTGGCCACTTAAATTCGGACCAGGGATCTTGGGGGTTCGTTGCTCTTTCTGCGTCCCCACCCCTCCGCACTTCCTTGCTCCTGTCTGCGTGAGGGGAGGGAGGAAAAAAGAGAGGAAAAAATGCAGGCTCACCTCCGAAGCTGCCCGGAGTCCCGTCGTTGTCCTGATTCCTTCTCTTCTGTTTGTTTGTTTTTTGCCTCCCGCCCCTTCTCTTAAAGGGGCGTGAAGCAAAAAAAAAAAAAAACAGAAGCGAGGAGAGCCCCGCACTCACCAGATTAAATCTGGATCTGGGGATTTTCACCCTCCTAGAGCAGGTACAAGAAAAGTGCACTGGGACGCGCTTAGGTGGACGTGGTCGCACTTAATTTCCTGCAAACTCCGGAGCTGGTGGGGAAACAATTGTAAACTCCGGAGCTGGCAGCCATTTGCTGTGGAGTTTAGGGGTCGTGTACAAAGGGCCTTAGTGTAAATGTTGCAACCTAGTCTGTACACAGATGCGTAACCAGAGTTTTCCCTTACAGAATGATGTTTCCCATCTTTTCATTGGTAGCATCCATTTTGAATAGATGGTGGAATATTTCTCCAGATTACCTACCACCAATAAATCACGATACCTATGCAGTCAGTTTTTGAGGGCATATTAAGAATTGCCTGTGCTTAAGTGTGCATCTGATGTTGCACAGCTATTGAGATGGGGACAAATTTTGTTTAAGAGCCATTCATATATCTCTCATCCAGTCATGTTAGCCCAGCCTCTCATAGCCACCCAACTGCTGAACTTTTCTTCCATCTTGAATACCTTGAATACTTTGTGCCTTATCAACAAAATATCTCAATTCCCCACTAAAGTTGTGCTTAGCAGCTGCATCAATTTCATTGGATATCTTCACTAAAGGGGAAATATCTTGTGGTACATTCCATCCAAGAATGAGAGTAAGATCTTCTCCCCTAGCATACAAATTAATCAACCTTGCACAACTAACACACACAAACACAAGTGTTGGAAAGTCAATGTTGGAAGCTTTAGTTGTTGCACGGATATTTGAAGACTGGATGCATTGGAGAGATTGCCTGTATATTGTTTTTCTGAACAGCTGGTTGCTCTATGTTTACTTACTTACTTATTTATTTATTTATTTATTTATTTATTTAGTTAGTTAGTTAGTTAGTTAGTTAGTTAGTTTGTTTGTTAGTTTGTTAATTTGTTTGTATACTACCCCATAGTGCATATCACTCTCTCTTTCAGTTTGCAAATGAAAATTCAGTCAAATAAAGCACAGCATACGACACGCATATAATGCATAAAAGCAACAAATAATCCCAGGCCATAAACAACCCAACCTAAATAAATCAAATATCTTAAAAACTTGTGTCAATATAAGTACAAGCTGCTTTGAAAATTAACATTTTTACTAGCTTAGTAAAAGCTGTTGTACAACAAATATTAGAATATGAATCAGATTGGAAGCTACAGTATTCACACAATGTGCACCTAGAAAGTATGGAGATGAACTGAAATGATTTGTTCTTGGGTTTGTGGAAGTATTTCTCCATTTCCTGATGGAGGGTCAGCAGAATGGGAGGAATAAACAGCAGCACCATCAATTCTGGGAATGTGGTGAACTTTCAGTGTGTAAGCAATTCCTATCCTAACTTACTAACTTCTCCCAGCCCAGGCTCCCAAGCTGTGCAATCCTTACCCCCTCCTTTGAAACCCCCTCTGTCAGCTGGTTTCTGTTGCCCATTTGATACTGATAAATGCCATCATTCCAGAGCAAGCTCTGGCTGTTTTGTAAGGGAGCACAAACCAACCTGAGGGTGACAGGGGTGAACCACCCTCTAACTCATGCAGAAATGCACAATTATCCTTGCTGTATCCCTTTTGGACACATGTTTCCCAAAGCTGGTGCATATCTCTAGTTCAAACACTGGGATCACTATTTTACAAATTTGTAAAAAGTGTTAGACAACAGGTTTTTGCTGCTTCAGTATTTTTCTGTCAGGCCAGACAAGTGGGAAGATGTACTGAAGAGACTGATGAGCTTAAACAAGTCTCTACCATGCTTGAGGCAACCATTTGTCACTTAGCTTGGTGTCAGTCATTCATTTACCATATAACAAGGAACGCTAAGATATGAATGGTGAAAATTACAGAAAACTGATCAGTGGCCAAACAACAAGCTGAAATAAATTGTATCAAGAAAGACAGGAAAGGGAATCACTTTGATATATCGTGGGATCCTCAATAACGTCGAGATGATGGATACAATAGAATCTGAGTAATACCTTATTTTCTTTCCTTTTCTTCGCATGTTTGGAAAGACAGACACTATATACTAGACTGGATGTCCAAACCTCACTGAAACCATTGCAGGCCTGTACTGCTATGCGGGGAACGATTAGTAACTTACTTTAAGCTCAAACAAGCTCCAGAGTTATTAGATGTAGTTGAAACCAAAGGCAATTTGCGTTAATTAAAAGGCAAGGATATAAACTATCAGTCATCTGGCAAACACCCTCATTATCTGCAAATACCCGTAAAATATACATCCTTTGGGAAGGCACAGTTCTGACTTTCCATAATGGGAAAGAGAACTTTCCCTCTTTAGGTCAGCAGTTCACTTCTAGCTCATGTTGCTAATGAGCAATGTTATGCAGATTTAGATAGCTATAGACACAAGTACCGAGGTCTGTGTGTGTGTGTGTGTGTGTGTGTGTGTGTGTGTGTGTGTGGGGGGGGGTGTCCTGAGGCAGAACTTGAGGATTTTCAGCCTGAAAACTGGAATCTCAGGCCCCAAGATTCTCCTCCCCACCCCGAAAATGGCTAACTTTAGATACTGCATCAACTTTCTTTAACCTTTCCTTCTTGATCTTAGAAAGAAAGAAAGAAAGAAAGAAAGAAAGAAAGAAAGAAAGAAAGAAAGAAAAAAGAAAGAAAGAAAGAAAGAAAACTGCCACCGTGGGAGTTATAGTAAGTGAGCCTACAATTAGCAACATGATCTGGGCACAGAGGATGCTGGGAATCCTTGTCTCACAGCTCTATGGAGGGAATGCATGAAGAACTACAAGATTTGAGGTTTCTTAGGTCTAAGTTTTGGGTTTGCTGGCAACAACTCTCAGGGTTCTGCTTGAGGAATTCCTGGAGAATGTGGGCAGTTGGGATCTAAAACCACAAAAGAGCACACCCCTAAAGTATGTATACAACTATCATTGCATTCCTGTTTTATGTGTATTCATAAATAGCAAGTCCCCTTATTGCTTTTTTTTAGCTTGAAATTATCTCTTCACTGAATTATTTATAACAATCAGTAATCACATGTTTAGCATCATGGCATTGGAAAACCAGGTAATCAATCAACTTAGCTTCTCACTGCCTTCATTCTGAATTTTGGAGGCTGTGGCCTTTCTGCTCTGCTATAGCATCTTCCTAGAGATGTGAGAAATGTACAACGCAATTTCTGTTTCAAACCAGCTTTAGTCATACCCACAACTAGTTGTCAAGGGAAATCTCACTTGAAAGTAAGACATGGATAACATCTGTATTTGAATGGGTGTCCCATGCAGTTCTAGATCAAGTTTAACTCTGTCTAAAGGGATTATTTGCATTTAATATGTTGTTTATTTCATTGAATTTTATAAATCATTCTCCCGTATTATTTTGGACTCCTGAGAAGAGGTGTAAGTGTGTTGTGTTCAATATTAGAGATGAGCATGACACAAAAAACAAAAAGCTGTTTCATCTTTGCCGGTGGCGGCAGCCCACCCACGTGATGCCCGGTGCGCACGTGCTGAAACAAAACATAAATGTTTTGTTTCAAAATGAAACGGCAGCATGCGTTTCAGTACAAAATGAAATGCAACACTATTTTTCCTTCTAGAAATGAAACAATTTGTCCTAGAGGAACCAAATTTGGGAGTAGCTTCTTTGGACTCTTTCCTTTAAGCTCCCCAAATTTGTAAAGTTGTGGGGTTCAGGGGGCTGAGTTATTAAACTCCAAAGTGGGTCCCCAAGAGAAAATCATTTAATTATTAAGGGAACGGCCTAAATGCCCCCATGGGGGGAGTGATTAATGCTTCTGAGCCAATTACAAATGATTTTCTCCTAGGGGACCCCCTTTGGAGTTTAATAACTCAGCCCCCTATACCCCAAACCTCTCCAAATTTGAGGGGCTTAAAGGATAGAGTCCAAAGAACCTACCCCCAAATTTGGTGTCTCTAGGACCCAGTGGAGCCATTATATAGAGTAATGAATCATTTCATTTTGTATCATTCCAAAAATTCTTTTAGAATTCATTAGTAATGAAACAAAATGAAATGAAAAGAGAAACAAAACAAAAAAACACTATATTTTTGTTTCATGGCCATCTCTATCCAACATGCACCCAACATCTATGTAGAACATTCAAAAGTCTTCTGGGTTCCTAGACAAGGTAGAATGGGGTGGATATGTGTGGGTAGGGCTTACTTACCTGCCCATGTCACCATGGTCCTTTGAGTTCTACACACTTTCAAGCTGAATGTCTGACTAGGGCTGAAGTCCTTAGATTGAGTTATGGATAAAATAGGGTAAACACAATCAAAGAAATACTATTCATCAGCACCTAAAATGGTCAGTTTGAGGAAGATGACTCATGCTTTCCTTGTCCCCCCTTCTTTATACTGCTGCCACATCATGTCTAGAGCAGTTGAACAGAGCTGCAAACCTTGCTAAAAAGTTGGATGCTAAAGAATGATACCTTGCAGTTCCTCCATTAATCACTTTATCTATCACTTTAAGCATATTCTTCACTTCTTATCTGCAGAATAGCTAATTGCTTACAGGGATCTACTACAGCCTTTTCTATGTATCTCTAAGTAGCTACCTCCATGGTTGGGTGTTGTGGGATTGTATTGTTTGGGATAAATTACTGTTTATGCTTGTGAAAATCTTTGCTAAATGCAAATGGTCATTAGACCCTGTGATTTAATTCAAATTTAATCTCTTCTCCTTTCAGAAACAAACCCTCTTGCTGTTTAGTTGCTTGTTCGGTGTTAGTTTTATGTATCACTTAAGTCAGAAGTACAATACTATGGTTAATTAAGTTAATTATAGTAAATTAGAAAGAGGATCTCTTTGAATATCTGCAAGACAAATGTGTTCATTAAGTCTTTTTTTGTCCTGAGAATACTTCACTTTCATATCGTAGCTTGTCAGCTTTAATTTAGCCTTCTACCCACTGTTAATGTACTATCTTTATAGATATAATAGATCTCAGTTCTTTTGTTTTCTGTCTTAAGCCAAAAAGAGAGCTACCATTTACCTAAAGGTCAATGAAAAGTCTCACCAGAGTTTGGGCTGAGGGGAAAACTATCCATTACAGGTAGCATTGTATAGAAGCTGAACTCCATTAGTTAAATAGAGCCATGATTCTGCAAACCTTCATAATTTAAAATACTTGTAAATGAAACTCCTGCTGACTGAGGACACAATAATGGGACTCATGTAAGTTTGGCAGATGAATGAGAGGACAGGGTATCTTCGGTAGACAGAGGAAATTTCAGTTGTTATAGCTTCACCCACTAACTATACCTGCTGAAATGCTGACTTCTAAGCAACTCTTAACACTAGAGATACCCACCCCTCTTTTTCTTCTACCTTTCCTCATCTTAAGGCACAGAGATGATAGAATGTCTTATTTTTTCTAGTTCAGCCAATAGAGTAGACAAAAACCTCTGTCTAATACATAATTTGAAAAACAGGGATAGTGTTTGTGTGCTATTTTTTCCTTAGGAATCTTTTTTCTTTTAAAAAGACCCAAAGTTTTAAACAATGAACATACACAAAAGTTAATAGCAATAGAAACCATACATTATGTAAGTCAACATGCCCCTTCTTTCCCAGTTATAGGTATAAGTTGGCCAATGAGCCATTTTAAAAACTAGCTTGTTGCATCACTTCTCAGAGAACAGAAATAAGAGTGGATTCTCTTTTCCTGACAGAAAACTTTGCTTTTTACTGTGCCATCACTATGAAATTCTTGGTTTCAATGATTCCTTCCTCCAGAGTCACAGAGTCATTTCACCCTAATCTACTGGTAGTTGGGGATTCCAATATCAGGTGTACAACAAATCCCCTCTGGGTTTTTGTCTACATTTTATATGAGTAATCTACGTTTCTGAACCTATGTTAGAGAAAGGCTTCAGCACTTTGGATAGCTCCTGTAAAGTGAGAGGTAAAACCTGGAGTAGATTCGGAACATTTCTGAATCTGGAGTTACAAGCCAACACTAGCTGATTTACCCCTACATACCTGGTAAAAAGTTGTAAACTTTTCCATAAGCATACAACATGAAACAGTGTAGTAGCCACGGAAAAAATAGTGCAAGTGAAAATGCCAGCAATGTTTGGACAGATTTGGAAAAAAAGTGGCTATAATATAGATTATCTAGCTAATAAATAAACACAGTGGAGCAAAAATTAAGCAGAGAGTTTACAGGTCCTTTTTTAATTTTAAAAAAATGTTCCCGTGAGCTCAGCACACATTCATCATGCCCACTGATAGAGATTCCAAAACCAATAACATAAATTGTAAAAACCTAAGGGTTCATTTTAACTTAGCCTTTGTCTATTTCAGCACATTTCTTTCAAGTTGTCTGATGGCATGCTTTGGAAAATTGAAAGTAAATGGCTCAGATCAGATTTGATGTGGTGCCGTCCATCATCTGACATTCTAAGATGCTAATCTGATATCAGAGCTGCCACTCCAACATCTGGCAAGAGAATGTGAAATAACAGCTAAATTACACTTGTGTGTATCAAACTGCCCATCAAGAATGGCATCTGGATTTTCTCAAACTCTCCTTCCATCTAAGGTGGACAGATAACTCCTCATCAAAGGCATGTTCAATAATCCACCTACGTACCCTTGCTGCTGACCAAGTCACCACTGGTGCACACCCTTTGACTCTGCCCACCACAGACCCTGTATATGACTAGAGTTGACTGGTCCTTCCTTAGACCTAGGTGCTGTGAGTGAGGTACCCAGAGCAATTATCATTGCAAGCAGTAAATTTCTGCTTTTAGCACTCTATAGACTAAGACGGCTGCTTTACTTTGCCTAATAGATGGGATGCTGAGTTACCATTCTCTCTACTGTAACAGGGGTGCTATTACAGTGGAATCATCACAGAATCACCATACTGTAGCTTTCTCCATCCCATTTCTAAGCCATTTGTTACTACTGGTAGGGCAGAATAAATTTTCAGCATGGCAGCACAAGACTCTGAAAGGAATGAGTGATAATTTCCTTTATCTAATATCTGGTGAGAATAGACCCATGTTTGCAGATGGCCAGATATTTGGAGTCATGCATGTGTGCAGAAAGAGGCAAGGAGGGATACTTGCCATCTCAGGATTACTCCATTTGGTTAAATCTGGTTACATGTTAGGCTCATACTGTGCTCTGGTGACATGTGCTATGCACCAACATAATGCGAGCATAGTACTCTGTGGCTTTGTCCCCAAAAGTATTCCTGTGGACATTTTTATTTGCAATGGATGGAGCTTCCAATTTCTAAGAGATAAATATGAGAGAAGCTTCAGATGAGTAATTTAACTGAGTAGGGTCAAAGATTTAAGTGCTGAGAGCTAAATACGCTGGGGACAAAATCCTGTTAACATAAACTGCACACAAAAAGATATAAACCCCCCCCCCCCGCGCGCAAGGGCTGAGTTGTCCTTTGTATGATCAGTATAAGATTAGTCAAATGTTTAATTTAACAGCTAGCACATGACTGGTCAATATGATTGAGAACCATTCAAAAGGAGGAAAATATTTGTCTGACTATAGGCTTCAGCACTTTGGACAGTTCCTGTAAAGTGGGAGCTAAAAGATTAAAATTTGGGTGATTGTGCATTTTCTTCTGAAATGCCCCTCATCTTTAAGCAGGTAAAGAGCAGAGTGGCAGAACATTCTTCATGTTTTGAATAACTATATTGACTTTCATCAATACTTATTTGAGATAACTTAGTTCATTTTTGAAGAACTGTTCTATAGTCTCCAATTTCTTCTTTGATCAAATGTATAATAAGGAGGAGGTATTCCCATAGGAAAATGCTATTGTTTCTTGTTGATTGAAATAAATGTTGATATGCTTATAAAGTTCCCATGGATTTCAAGTGTCATGGAGGTGATGGAGTCAGTATCTAGAGCCTTATGTCACATGGCAGCTATTCCCAAACTATTTTCTACTACATGGACACTTTTAGAAAAGTCGGAATGTGCAGTCAATCCTGTGGCTAAAATGGATTGGCTTGAAGCAAATGGGCCGTGAATGCAATCCAACATGAATCTGGGGCCAGTCTGAGAAAGGTCTGTGTTCCCAATGGCCATCTACCAAGGCATTACTACCTTCAATTCCTTGCCATTATTATGAATCAGACTGAAGTGAGATGGGTTATTATAAATATGCTGAGGCTTATGACACCTTTCAGTCCTGGTTTGTGGGATCCTGCAGCCATATATTTGCCCTCCCCCTGTATGGCTGCACTGGAAAACAGATGCACAGTGTTCAGCTGCTGCTTGTCACAACTGACTCTATGCAAGTCCAAGTACTGGGATATTTTTGTTTATCTCCATCACACAACCTGTGTTTGTCAGAAAAAACCCTTACTTTGTGCGTGTACAATGGAAATATCTGTGGTTTTATTTCCTCATTCACTTAGAAACTAGGGCACTGCCTCTATTATTTTTGCCTCTCATCATTTTTTTCATATGCATGCTGTTTTGCATCTAATCCATCTTACTGCAGCTCCATCAGTGATCTATGAGCCAAATGATTCTGCCTGTCAGTTTGCAGAGTTTCAGAACCACTAAAAATGAACTCATCCAAGGCTATTCTCAAATGGCTCTCACACCCGATTGGTTCATGTTATGCACTGCACTACTTCTCTATTCTCATGATCTGTACTTTTGTCACGTGACGCAATAAAACAGAATGCCATATTAAAATTTACGGTTGCTGTGTATATAGCACTGTGCAAATAAGGAGCATAAAAACAAAAATCTCTTGTACATATTTTATGTTTATAGCATTTTGGCATGGTGCTACAGAAAGGGAAAAACTATAAGCTCATGCTTCGCAGACCTAACCAGATCTTGGAAAAGGTTCAAACTGTTCGCAGCTTCCAAAATGCCTTAGTCGGAGTAGCCTCTGGTCATGATGAGAGTGGTAGTTGTAAAGAGAAACTTTCTAAGCTCTGGGTTTAATCATAACCCAGCAGATAGAGATTGGAATATCAAGTATGTAGGTAGATGATGTGTTGTCTAGTGTGGACAAAAAGTTAACTTCTATTGACCTTTTGTCAATGACTTTCTATTGACAGAATTCAATTCAGTCTTTCCACTCATATAACAGTCCATGGCACAAGTGCATTAACAATGTCCAGCCTTGTGCAAGGAGTGATGTAGTATCATGTTTCATGAGCATAAGCCCAGTGTATTCAAGTACGTTGTGTAACAGCATGCTGGAAATATGTGGAACTCCATGGGTGGTATGTTACAGTCCCCCAAATCTCAAGAGAATTCTGGCCATATTCTTTACCAAGGCCAGCCGTGTCATTAGGCAGTGGCTTCAGTGGGTAAATGCTAGAGCAGTCATTCTCAACCTTGGCTCCCCAGATGTTACTGGATTGCAATTCCCTGAAATCTTGGTCAGCACAGCTAGTGGTTATGGGTTATGCAAGTTTTAGCCCAAGAGCATCTAACTGGGCTAAAGGGTAGACAGTTGCAAGAAGGTGATAGAGGAGAAAATGATGGATCATATAAAGCATGTTCTTTCATCCATAAACCAGCTTGCTGTTCTCTGATGAGGTGGTGGACTCTACAGCCAACAGCTGAAGCAAGATTCAGTGAATCATTTCAACAACTACATGACCAGATTCTCCACCTCATCATTTTCCTTGGCCAGCAGCATAACTGGGCTTGGGCCTAGCCTTTATACCTATTCTGCCAAAGTATAATCATCATACGATCTTACTTGGATAGGGTACATGTTGTACAATGCTGAACCCGAAGAACCTTCTGAATCTGACTTAGAGAAATGAATGCATAGCTACAGGTAATACCTAAGGTATTCGTGGTTAATACGTGCTTCAAACCCTGGTGTCTCTGATGTCTTTAAGCAACAATCACACATTTGTTTTGCCAGGAAAAGAGGTTTTCAAGTTTGGCACGTCAGCACTATTCCATCCCTTCAGGGTCAAAAAACTGCATGCATGGGGAGCAGAGATGGGCAAGAACCAGGGGTTTGACATGGTTTGTTTCTTGGCTGAACAGCTGATCCTTGGTTCAGCTTGATAAGTTGAGATTTGTTTTAAAAATGACTCTCTGCATCATCATGTTCTTGGTGCCAATGCCACACTCAGAAGTAGTGAAATAGTAAAAGGTTTATTAAAAGATAGACTTGCAGCAGTACATAAAGTATTTGATAACACAGAGCACAGATAAAGGTTAGTAGAATCAGTGGTAGAAATCCCAAGCCACCCCCCTCCAGCTCAAGGGACCAAGGGTCCCTTAAGGGTTCAAGACATCATAAGCCTGCTATCCTGGATAGGAGGCCAAACAGCCTTTCGTCATTGTTATACCTTCCCTATTACATCAAATTTATGAATCCTACACATGCCATCCCTCACACGTTTTCTTCGCTCATACCCAATTGACCGTCAAAAGCCAGAATGACCTGGCTTGCCTCCCACTCCTAGCTAACCACAAAATATTCGCTTTCAGGAAACTGACACCCCACAACTTATCTTCTGCTGTCATGCCAACCCTTAACTGCAGAGAAGATGGGTCAATGAGACCTCCTGTTTTCCCAGAGAAGTGCATCTGATAGTCACAGTCAGGATCTGTTAATATTTTAATAACATAATGCTTATATCAATTGATAATTTGACTTTTCTCAACCTTATCAAGCTGAACCTCAAAGGGTGCCAACTCAGCAAAATCATGCTGCTTATGTACTTACCTATAGCCCCTAAGGCACTCTCAGGGTAGTTTACAATGCTTCACGTTGTCCATCCACCCCCTAGCAAACTGGGTACTAAACTTAATAACCTCAGGAGGGTGGAAGGTGGAGTGAACCTTGAGCCAGCTACCTGAGATTGAACCCCAGGTCATGAACAGAGGTTTGGCTGCAGTACAGCAGTTTAACCATTGGATCATAAGAGTCCTGGGTGCTGACATCAAAAGTTTTGTTGTCTTTTGTTTGTTCTCTTTTGTTTTGTTCCATTTTGGCACATTTGTCTGAAGACACTGCACATCTTATTTAGAAGGAAATGTATCTGGAGAAGAAGCCTTGCTGAATATTATAGTTCTTAATCATGTAATGATAACTCAACCAGTTTATTCAGCTGGATAATAAACTCAGTGAAAATGCATGATATATTATGGAGCAGCATCAGCTAAATGTCAACATAAATCTGTCTGTAAGAATGTGCTGTATTCATCCAACCCAAGCCAAGCACAAAAAGTGAGTGAAATAATGTTGTAATATCAAATAGGGTGAGGAATTCTTTTCAAAGAGAAGTCATCATATTTGCTTTTCCTAAACCTAAATATGAAATAGAAGACATTTTTGCCTACACATGAATACTTTTCTGAAGTATGAGATACACAGCAGACAAAGTTAATGCATACAGAAAGTTCACATTTTTGAAGAATGGCAGCAAAAAACTGGACATTTGATTAAACATCTATTTTTCCCCCCCACTGGCCCTTTAAAAATGGCTTTACTTAATTGTATGGGAAAATGCATGCCTTTGGGAAAGTGTGCACAAAAATATACACCTTTAAAATATGTAGAAGTGATATATTTTGAAAGACATGCATGGAAAAGCCTTTTTTAAAATGTATATGCCAAGAAAATAATAATAATGTGCCATTGGATAGAGTGCAGAATGGAACTAGCTGGACTGTGAGAAAATAAGAACGTAGGTGAAAGTGAGTCTGACAGATTCTTCCATCTCTATTTCTGTCAGCATGTATTTATCAAACTATTTATTGCATTCATATATCTCCATTCTTCTCGGGGGCTCTGTGCAACATGCCTTGTCCTTCTCACCATTTCTACGCTCATAGCAACCCTTTGTGCTAGGCTGAGCTGAAACCTGGGGCCTGGCTAAACATCACCAACAGCCTTTTATGGGTGAGCGTGACCCTAGTCATACTCCAATAGTCTAACTGTCACACCACTTTGGCTAGTCAGCTGCAGACAATATTTCTGTATTATGCACTCTATTCATAAAGAGCATAATCAATTAATTTCACATGCTCATCTGCTTCAACAAGTAACTAAGCAGCCAGAACTAGCAGTTACTTAGAACTGTATTTTGAAATGTCTAGGATAGTCATGACATATGTATATAAAAATACTAAACTAATCAGTCCAGTGAACATGCTGAAGAGTGGTTTACAAATGCTAATAGCGAAATAATATCAATATTCTTGTCACACTTTAACAAATGAGCAGCACCACACCATAGCAAGAATCCTGGCATTAATACTGACCATCAGAAAGTAGAAGATGGTTAGAGCTGTTCGGCAGTGGTATATGCTGCTACGGAGTGTGGTGAAGTCTCCTTCTTTGGAGGTTTTTAAGCAGAGGCTGGATAGCCGCCTCTTGGGAGCACTGTGATGGGGGTTCCTGCATGGCAGGGGGTTGGACTGGATGGCTCTTGAGGTCTCTTCCAACTCTATGATTCTATAATAGGAACCAGATTTCAATCACCAATTGCTGAAATTGTACTTAAGCTAATAATAGCACTGTTGCCTTCAAGATAAAATTGACATGCCAACACTTTTCAGGGTTTTCCAAGTAGGGAATAAAGCAAAGCAAAGTGGTCTGCTTATATACCACCCCATACTACTTCAAGTAGTCTCTGGGCTGTTTACTCTGAGCTGGGTACTCATTTTACCTACCTCAGAAGGATGGAAGGCTGAGTCAACCTTGAGCCTGCTACCTGGGATTGAACCCCAGGT
Source organism: Phrynocephalus guinanensis (assembly GCA_037367245.1). Lineage (NCBI taxonomy): Eukaryota > Metazoa > Chordata > Lepidosauria > Squamata > Agamidae > Phrynocephalus > Phrynocephalus guinanensis. The sequence continues at coordinate 37,312,823 of CM074739.1, read as the reverse complement.
CATGAGCACAGTTTTACCTGCAGTACAGGCATTTAACTACTGCGCCATGAGGCTCTTAATAAAAAGGGAATACTCAGAAGGAGTTTACTATTCCCTTTTTCTTAGGGTGTCCTGGGGCTCTGCAGCTTGCCCAAGGCCGCATAAGCTGGCTCTTCTCACAGGAGGCACAGTGAGGAACTAAACTCCCATTCAGCTGTCCAGCCTCAAATCACAGCCAAATCATAACTGATTTTGTTGGGTGGGCCCGTAGAGAATCATAGGCCAGGATCTTGTTAACCTGTGGCATAACTCCATTAGTGTAATGTTCAGAGCTGAGCTGAGACAAATTAAGAATTGAAGATAGAAATTTCTTGTTGCACCCCAATTAACCTGAGGAAATTTGCCACTGAAGGGTATGCCAATGGAGTTATACTGGCAAAAGTATACATTAAGATTAAAACCCAAGGCTATCCTGTTTTACATTGTCCAGAATCCTATTGCTGATTTATGCCTGCATAAGAGAAATCATGTTAGTTCTGGAAGCAAAATGCAACTCATGAATGAGGTGCTAGCCTTGTGTCCAACTGTGTTCAAATTTATCAGGAAATTAAACGTATTCACTTAAGTCATGCCAATCAGCAACAAGGGGGAGCAGTGGATAACTAAGCTTGATCCCTGCTTCCATGAACTCAAGATCTGAGAAGTGTTTATATTTATCTGTCACTTTTCCATGAGTCAAGACAACATATACAGTACAACTTCCCTCCTCTTTATGTTTATCTTTTCAAAAATTCATGAAAGGCCTGCCTTGGTCAACTGCTCTAACCACTACATCATACTGGCTTCTGTTCCTCCTCTTCCATCCCTTCCCTTCTGGGTTATATTCATGTAACTCCAGAGATGTAGAAGGAGATGTACAACATCAATTAAAATGGGTAATTACCCATAAAACAAAGGGTATTTATAAAAACCTGCTTGTAATCAAAGATTGCCTCTAACCATATCAGGGTATTTCTAAACTAGAAGTCATAAAAGCATATTTTAAAAATTCTTACATTCTTGTCAGCCTGTAACTTGGGTCTTCATACATTCACAAGCAATCTAATTAACTTTTGGATAAAACCCCTTAAGGAACAATTACTATGGTGATTCTTGTATGGATAATCTAATGTACTGTGAATGCCCCTTAATGGGAAGTATCTTAATAGACAGGACATGCATGCTTTAATCATCTTCCCACCAGCGACATTTTCTAGACAGGCACCAAATGAATTCTTAGGGGGCTGCACACATTTGTAGGAATTACAAAACATTCACACATTGCCATTCCAGTTGAGGCCCAACTCCTGCAGAAACACAAACTGATTAATAGTCCTGCTTCCAAAGTTGACCAAATACTCAATTCAATTAAGATTCTAGCAAGTATTTTTAATACCTTTAAAATGTGCTGATTACATTACTATCATCACTACCTACATTTTATGAAGATTGTTGGGGAGGGGCTTTCAGATTTCACGCGTCACTTGAAATAAGGTATGAGACGTACTGAATTGGATTTCTGAAAGCTTGCAGCAGTCACAGAACACTGGGAATTCAGTCTTAGTAATTCTGGAAATTTGTTCAGCACTTGAAATCACCTGTGTACTTCTAATCAAACATTAATTTTAGAAGAGATCCGTGTTGAATTTCATAGAATTAACTTTGACTGTGCGTTTACGGATGAGCTACAAACCAGTTTTACCATGGGGTGGGGCTACAGGAAGATTTCCACAACAGATGTCCATCACATGCATCTGAATTTGAGAGCAAAATCAACATATGGCTCACCACATTCATTCACAGTCATGGCTAATATGACTGCAAGAGATTTATCTCTGAAATAACACTTGTGCAATAGACAAGCCAAAAAAATTCAGATATGTGTTTGAAAATGTCATGTCTCTACTAAAATGGGCAAGATTTCCTAGTAATTCTTCCCTTCTATGTCCTGTATGCCAAGATTGATAAATCTCTATCAAATGAATTATTTTAATCCAGAGGATAGGGGGTTTTAGGGGGAGGGGGAATAAATGAGAGTTATAGGAAAGTATTAATTCAGAAAACAGTTGCTCAGTTCTAAAATTAAAAATTGTTATCCCATTATAGTCACATATTAAAGGCAATAAAGTGGCTTCTAATTGGGGGATGGGGGATAATATGATTTACAGTCATATTTTCTAATCATCAAAATTTGCAAATATTTTCATAGTTTTGGTGGAAAGAACTTGTGATTTCAAATGAAAGGAAAGGAAAGGAAGGTGGAATAAATTCCTCTCTAGGGATCCTAGATTCTGACTGTTTTACTGATTTAATGTATACTGAAATGCTTAATATATGACAGAGCAGTATTGTTGGATTTTATTTGCAATTTTGCATGTTGTCTGTGGTTTATGTGACTGGCAGACTTTGTCTGTCCAGCAGAAACTAATTGTTCCTTCCAGCCTTTGACTTCAAAGAGGGCCTTACCTCTGTTGCGTTTTTCCTTCGCTTTCCTTCAGTGGTGGCAGTTATTTGTTTGCTCTTGATCTTTTTGTTTGGACCCTAAGTATATGTGAATTTTATAAAAGTATAGTATAAGCAAGTATGTAATTTTAAGCAACTGTAGGTAATGCTTTCTCTCTCTCCTACAAATGTCTCAGAATGAGTTATTGAGACTTTAAGTGTCACTTAGTAAAACAGGGTGGATTGTAGCTTGAAACTCTGTATTCTACTGTATAGCAAAAAAGAATTTTACCAGAAATTGAAAACTCTGCAACAGGTACCAGATGGGACATCTCTAGCCTAGGAATATTTATTTATTTATTTGTAATATATATGTACTCAAAAATAGTGATCCCATGCATCTAGTGGCATGAAAATCACAGGGGAGCTTCCTCAAGCTCTTCCCTGTAAGCCCACCAAATTTGGAGAGGTTTGGGGTTCAGGGGACCAAGTTATTCAATTGCAAATGGCATCCCCCTAGCTAACTGCAGAACTGCTATATGGTGTGCAGTGGAAATATACGGGTTAAACAAGGGGAAATAATTAATTGACCTACTGCCAGTGCAGTGCGTGCATAGTACTTTTCCAATTACTGTTAGAGGGGACCCTCTTGGCAGCTGAAAAACTTGCCCCCCTGAACCCAAAATATCTCCAAATTTGGGGGGCTTACATGGAAGAGCTTGAAGAAGCTCCCCTGTTCCCTTTCCAGAACAAAAAAGAAAAGGTGGTTTGGTTCGATTCATCATGAAAATGGTTTCTGCCGTTTCATTCCATAATGAAACAATTCATTACGTATTGAAACTACGAAACAGAGTTTCATTTTTCATTTGGTGCCCATCTCTAGTCAATAACGGTTCTGCTGGTGATTCTGCATTCTCTATTACAAATAGATAAAGTAAGAAAAAAACTGCATGTGCCCATCATTCCACTTGGTGCATGGCTTTCCAATTGTGCTGGGCTAGCAGCTATCCGTATCAGAACTAGCATTCTAAGTACTAGTGATGACAAAGACAACAGTCTTTTTGGATTTAGCTGTGGGCTGTTGAAATATTTTTTCTAGTTCATACTTCTTTCCTCTAGCAGTCTATATGGTCTAAATAAACGTCAAGGCTTATACAAGCAAAACAACAGCCTCTCTCTGAGCAGCAGGAGAAAAATATGTTTTGAGTGACCTTTCTGTTCACACATTTTTTGGTAGGGCTTGAAAAAGGTAAAATTTATTTTCTTGATGATAACTCAAGTATGGGGAAAGCATTTGATTATTTTCAACAAGAAATCACTCAGCAATAATGGAAGTTTTTTTTCCTGGTCTGTGCATATTGGGATATATCTGCCCAGGAGACAGTAATCTTTTCTAGTACTCTGAAAAATGGTTTCCTACATTCTTTTATGTGCTTTGCTCTGCACCATTTTGTGCTGCATAGAGAATGGCAATTTGCCCCTTTAGCTGTGCCTGCTTTTCTGAACTTTCACAATTGGATCTCACACCTAGGCACCGTTTGCAGTGTGTATGTCAGAATTGAAGGATATTTATGAAAATCTCAGTTTTGGAGATTGAATTGCTGCGGAAGCAGTGCATGACATCTTCAAATCCTTACAAGGCCAATCGTATACCTGATTTTGCCCACTCTCATCTGAACAAATTCAAGAGTTGATTTTTAAATTATTATTTCAGGTTGCACAGGACTTGCATGAATGGGTACAAAGTCACGCACAAACTGCTAATCAAAAAATAGCTCTTTAATTAGTGGTAATCTGCTGCTGGCTCTGATTTCACACACACACACACACACACACACACACATTGCCAAGGGGATGCTATGCAACAGGAAAACAGAGCCAGTGAATGCAAATAGTTATTTTTAAAATAAATATAAAAACAAAGGAAAATAAAAGGTAAAATAAAAGGTGCTGCAGTGATGCAGAGCATGACTATATGACAGGGATGAGCAAAATCCATCTGTAAGTTTGCATGTAGTTTTAAATGTTGCCCAGATGCACACACTAGGGGGCCCATGATAACTTGCACACTGGAAAAAATAAATTAATAAACATAAATAGCCAACTTTACCTCCAGACTACTCTGTGTAAATATGTCTGTGAAGATTCTACATCATCCAGATGAGATTATGTGGAAGTTGATTCACGGCAACTGGATTTCTCTTCTTGTGAGATTGCAACGTTCTGCTGCTCATCCAAGTAGCTTCTTCAGTTCTAGGGAAAGTTAGTGGCAAGGCCTCCAATTTATAGTTCACCTTGGATTCACATCACCCTGGTCTGAATATGCTCATTAGGTAGACAGTGACCTGAACAGGCTTGTTAGATGGACAATGGCCTGGAGTGTGTGAAAGTCCCACCTATGCACCCTTCACAACATCCATTAAGTATGGGTCATTAGCTGTGGCCTTCCTGGTGGAGGTGTGAAGTGCTTCTGATTTGTCTGGGGATCGATGAAAAGGCAGCATGAAAAAATCTGCTCTGTAGATTTCAGGCAAAAAATTGGGCTGAGGGCAATATGAACTTCATTTCAATTGCCTGCTTAGTGGAACAATTGCTTCCTTCAAGTGGGCAATCACAGTTTCCAGATGTTTCAGGATACAATTGGCTGACATCCCTTCCACCCCTCCTCTCCAAAATAATCAGGTACAGCTCATCGAGGTCCAACGAAGGGTGCAATTGGCCTTGACCTACCAAAGCTGCCCATCCTTCCATCCCCAGAGCTGGAGGCCATGGGGGAGACTGCGTGCACTGCCCCCTACATCTCTGCTTTAGCCCCTTACTTTTTTCCTCAAAAACTGTAGTTTTAATTTGCAACATGTCAAACCATGACAGCTGACATTTAAAGAATGGCAGCATTTTTTTAAAAAAAGCACTTTATAAGTACCATAAGTTTCTCTGACAAATATCTGGCAACAGTACTTGGTAAGTATAGCATCTGCGAAGGCTCCCAGTCTGCTAAAGCTATTTCCTTACAGAAAGTGGATTTTTCATAATTACAGTTAACCTAGATGCTTAAATGAACTGGGGAGGGGAGGGAGATACATATAATAATAGGATGCTTTGACATTTAAATATTGGAACTGTGTGTTATCTTCTAGAGTTAGACTCCACACTGTGTACTTTTCTTTACTCAGCTTTTCCATTTGTGTTTTCTGCTCAGCCAGAAATAAAGAAAGATATTTGCTTGCTTACAGTGGGAAGAGGTTGTTCAGTCTGCAGCTCTTAGGGTGAGCACTGCAGGGCTGAATGTGTATTGTTAAAGGCTGGAATAAAGAGACAAGTTTAAATGAAAGAAGATTGGGGATGTACTCAGTCTTATACTTTCCTCATTCGAGGCATGCCTCACTACTGTGTACTGTCTGTATATAAACCCATAGCCTAATTATTACCCACCATAGGTCTGAGAAAGTGGATAGCAATGCATGAGATTTCATATTGAAATATATCAGGTGAGCACACTTTTGTATTGCAGCGAGTCTTGGACCATCCAACAGGAAAGAAAGCTTAATACCTTCCATATGCACTGTCTTAGGCGAATATTCAACATTACCTGGCACGACAAAGTTCCAAATAGCATAGTCCTGAATCGAGCTGGAATCCCTAGCATGTACACTTTATTGAAACAGCGACGCCTACGCTGGCTTGGACACGTTGTGAGTTTTCTTCTATATGGAGAACTAATGAAGGGAAAGCGCCCCAGAGGGAGACCACAGCTGCGGTATAAGGATATCTGTAAGAGGGACCTGAAGGCCTTGGGAAGGGACCTCAACAGCTGGGAAACCCTGACCTCTGATTGCACTGTCTGGAGGCAAGAGATACAGCATGGTCTACATAAATTTGAAGAGGCATTTGTCCAACAGGCAGAGGAAAAGAGGCAGGCACGGAAAGAACGAAACTCGAGGACCAGGCAGGAAAGAGAATACATCTGCCCCCAGTGCGGTAGAGACTGCCATTCGCAAATTGGTCTATTTAGTCACACTAGGTGCTGGTTTTAGGATCTCTACTCCAGGGATGATACCATAGTCTTTCGAGACTGAAGGATGCCAATGCCAATGTATGAATATCAGGTTGCCAATAAAATATTGCAGCATTTTTCTTATGATTTCTGTATGTTTTCCCCCTAGGGATTAGGAAGAGAAATGCTGCAGCCCAAATGTATTTTAAAAATTCCCAAAAGAATGCATGTATATGACAGAAGTATTTGTCAGGGACACAGGAGAAGGCCTTCTCTGTTGCTGCTCCCAGACTTTTAAACTCCCTCCCACAAGAGGCTCAACTGGCCTCATCTTTACTGTCCTTTTACTCCCTTCATTGTCAGGTCAGAGCCCTTTCTTTCTCCCGTTTTCATGTTTTGTTTTCCCCATTATTTGAACCAGTAGAAATACATTACATACTAATATTTTGAAATAGCTTTACTGCATGTCTATAGAGAACTTAAAACCATTTACAGAAGGGAGTCTGTTTTGCAGTAAATATTTTCCAGAGTTAAGTATTCAAACTCAAGAAATATAAGAATATTGTTGTTAGCACCACTCTCACTAAGTGTTTTGCCCTGTGATATAATCTTCAAGTCTAATATTGTGCAATTTTGTTGCATTATTGTTGTCATGAAAGAAGATTAAAAGTGATGATTTTCTTAGAAAACAAGCTCCACATGAGTTTTTAGCGTCTTATTTATCATACTATTTTGTTTGTGTTCCTCTTTCTAATATGACATTATTCATATTTTTCTCATGAATCATTTTTCTTATGAATAAAAAAAATTCCATTCATTTAATTCATACTCTTTAAACTGAATCATCTGTTAATTTGCCCTTTATGCAGCCCACTATAAAATTAACATACTGTCTTCATAAAAGAGCAGGGGGGGGAGAGAGATCACTTCCCTGGTCCAGCTCTTGCATCCTGTCCACTCATTGTGGTGGTGGTAGTGGGGTTGATTGATGCTCTGCATCCCTCATGGTCCACACACAAATGGGGCTGGCACACCTAAAAATGGAAACTGGATCTAGAGCTGCCTGTTCCACAATCTGAAAAAAAGTGGTGCCTATTTACGTATCAATGAGACACTGAAATGTTTGTATGACTAAAAGAATACCTGGCGAAGCACAATATCTTTAAATCACAGTAGAATCTGAAACTTTAATATGACATTGAACCAGGTAAACCAAAAGACTGCTTTCTCTCATGTAATCCTGGTAAAGTTGTAAAAATGTATTGGCAGAGAGCTCTTCTGTCCCACCAACAGTTTGAAGAAACTCAAAAGGGGGGCATTTCATTGTTTCCTCCTGGGATGTGGGAAATCATTTCCAAAAGAAGGCCCATCTATCTACTTCTTTTGTGATATTCTGCCCAGCAGGCCAGGATATTTTTAACTTAGAGAAGTATGTCTATATACACAAAGATTTTCCTCAGAAGTCCTTCAGAAACTTGCCTCTGGATGCTACTACTGTATGACGCTGAATGGGGAGTAGCAGGAGAAGAGATTTTTGAAGCTGTGATTCCTCATTTTTCACATTCTTTCTTCAATTTCAGGCAAAAATCAAAGATGCTTACCTATGCCTCTGTCAATTTTTTTTCTCACAATCAGAATTTTTCCTAGATAAATTCCGCAGGCTTTTAATTTTTATGCATTAATTGTACACCTTGACTCTGTTTGTGTTGCCTTTTACTGTTGTCCATGGCTTTATTTAACATGGTTTATATAAAATCACCCTCAATAATAGTTCAGGAAATCATAAGTATCCCCATTTGAAGAAAGTTTCTATTAAGCAAGCTGGCTGGACAGATCTGTTGGAGTAACTCAGGAATTTGATTGCCTCTATGCTTCCCAGTAGAGAAGCCATCTTGTCTGCCCTTGAGCAAGCTGTACAGTTCCAGAGCATCACAAGAAATAGTGAACAGTAAACCTCTTTTCAAAAGTTTAATCCTAGAAAATCTTGGGAAGGGTCATCATTGCTCAGAACCACCTTGAAGGCACATACTTGTAACTAATATTACACTCAACAAATCTTTTCCAGTGAGAGAGAAGAAGGAATGTTGAAAGCATTTTGTATCCAGAAGGATCTGTTGCATTCATTTCTATAGGACTGAGGTCATGCTATCTTGCACAGTGGAGAAAGATGTTAAGTAGTAGTCAGCAAAGATGGACCCCAGTGTATTAGGATGCTAGGTTATTTCTGTTTAAAGGGCTATGACTAAGAATGTATGATGACTCAGTTTTCCAGTTAAGACTTTCCTTTGTGCCCAAGGGAAACAAATGAAAACTTAAATCAGATTTTCAAGTCAAATGTTTATCTGGGTCAATTCTGTTTGCCCAAAGCTTAGCAACACCCATTTATAAATAACAAGCAAACCTATTTTTACACAACCTGTAATGATATTGCAGATATTGTCAAGTGGGCCACATCCATTTTTAATAAGTCAGAAAATGCTGGATTATTCCGTTGCTTTTCTGTACCTTAAAATTAGAATAGTTATAAATTAAAGTTATTTAAAAATACAGTTATTTTTAGTAGCTCCATTATATCTGGGTGTTTGAGTTCCAACTGTACATTTATGCATTTGTGTGGCATATGTGCAGGCAAAATTAAAAATTACTGAACTATATAGGATCTACATATTTGATAAATGTGATTATTTTATAGACAGAATTTGTAAACATTTGAGAGGGAGGGGTTCAGATCTAATCAATTTAAGTTATAACCTGTTAAGTATATGCTAAGTATCTCTTAAAAACAACTTTGGTCCACACAGAATTAGTTTTTTTTACCCTCACCAGCATTCCCTTTACCGAAACATTTGCAGTCATTAATTCATTCCATTAAAATATTAAAAGAGACACATGTATTAATGTATTCACCATTTTTAGCCAAGATATTTGTGGGACTATCTTATGTAGTGGGACTATCTTATCTAGCCTACAATCACTCAGCTCACCTTTAAATTAGAAAGCACTTAAATGTTTAAAAATGTTTCCAACAAAGACTTACTGTTTCACATCCTATGCATTGAATGAATTTGTGGAGATGATGCTGATGTGGAGAATTAGGGAAGCATTATGGGCTATGCTATGCTATGAAGAAGGACTGGGAAGCACAGGGAAGACTGTTTTGGGACAACGCATGAAGAAATTCATCAAGAAGGCTTTAAATTGAATTAGGAGAGAGAGAAAGAGAGAAGCTCAGACATTAAGCTAGATGAAGTAACTAAGCTCATCTGATCTCGACTGATTTTGGAAGCTAAGCAGGTTTGGCCCTGGTTAGTACTTGGATGGGAGACCACCAGGAAATACCGGGCGCCTTGATTAGGAACTGGCAAGCCATTCCAATATTCATGCCAGAAAACTCCACGGACATGGGGTCACGAAGAGTCATCCACGACTGTAAGGACACCACACACACAACACAATAATCTTCATAAAAATTACAAAGGAAAGCAAGCCACAAGTCAAATAATCCTCAGTATCCATATACAATCACCAATTGTATGGGAGGGAAGCAAAAAGAATGGGAAATTATGGTTCAAGACAATGAATATGACTTGATGGTTATCATTGGCTCCCTGTCCAGCTGGGAGGAAGTAAGATGCAGTGTACCAAAAGCCTCAATCCTCCTGGGGCTGTTGCTCTTCAACATTTTCATTAATGACTTTGACAAGAGGCTACAGGGAATGCTTATTAAATCTGGAGCTGACACAACATTGGATGGAACAGCTAATATTTTGGAAGACGGAAACAAATTTTTAAAAAAAATCTTTAAGTTTGAGCAACGGGCTGAAAAAAAACCCAGAATGAAACTTAACAGAAGTGCTAACTTCTATACCCTAGAGGAAGAAGCCCAGACAGTTGCAAGATGGAGGATAGTTGGCTCAGTAATACTACAAGCAGGAAGATTCTTGGAATCGTTGTAGATCACATGCTAAATATGAGTCAAGAGTGAAATATGGCTATAAAAAGACAGAAATATGTGTGTGCTGCTTATAGATTCCAGATCCCATGAGGTACTAATCTCCCTCTACCTGACACCTGTTAGGTATTATATAGAGTACTGTGTCCTGTACACTTTAAGAACGGTACTACACTTTAAGAAGTAAGCTGACAAACTGGAACAAGTTCAGAGGAGAGCAACAAGAATTATCAGGAGACTGGAAATCAAGTCCTATGAGGACTGAAAGGACTGGGCATGCTTAGCCTTGGGTAAACAAGATTGAAAGTATGTAATACAGAGAATGGGCAGTATCTGTTCTCAGTCACCCTAGAGTACAGGGCACATGATACTGGATTCTAATTACAGGATGTCAAATTTTGCTTGAATATCAGGGGAAACATCCCAACTATTATAGTACTTTGACATTCAAGGTGGTGAATGCTGCTGGAAGCATTCAATAGAAAATCAGATCTCCATCTGTCAGCTACAACTTGATTTATATTCCTGGACTGAGCAGAGGGTTAGAATTGATGGCCTTTTAGGCTCCTTCCAGCATCATTTTTCTATGATTTTATGATTTTCATTAAATGTAGCACCCAAATTAAGGTACTGGCTTGCACCAGTGAACTAATGAAATAACAGGCTAGTTCAAAGCACAAGCTAGGATAGATGCTCTTAGCTGAAATATGAAAATTGAGCAGCATACGGCAAAGCCACTGTCTGCCAGACTCCTTGCCCCTATTTCACTGTGTTTGCAATATGGGGATAACCACAGTCATGTATCTCAATTTCAGAAGCACTGAGTAAAAGAAGTGGGGCAGCATTTCACTCTGTCTTAGACAGAAAGAGGAATGTTGTCCCTTATGGAGAAGGGTGCATACAACCACCACCTGACCACCTACACACCCATACTCATAGAGAGAGGGGCGGGGAGAAATTCACATTGGTGGAGGAAGGAGAGTTGAAGATGAGCAAGACAATTAACAGAAAAGTAGCAGGAGGTAATAGAGGGCCTCCATATCTCTTCCACAGTCTAAGTGCCCCCCCCTCTCTCAACTATTTTTGGCCAACCTATCTCAGTGCCTCAGCCTTGACATTCCTTTTAGAGCCAGCCATTATACCGTCCTTTGTTAAATGATCCATGCTGTTATATGGTGGGTTCCCCAGGGTGGAGTTTTGAAAATTCTGGCCTAATGTGTGTATGACAAATCCCTAGACCAGGTAATGACCCACAGTTTGAGAACAGGGGGACTGTCACTGGTTACTAAAATAAACCTACTCATTGCAGTGCAGGAGGTGTGGGGGTGTTAATTTAAGTGTCTGTCAACTTACCTAGCCTTTTAGTAATCATCAGATAAATCTGGAGGGAGACGTTTTCTTATATGAAGCTTTCAGTTTTTATAAGAACATTTGAATTCAGGCTCCCAAGGTGTCGTGTTAAACCACTTGAAAGGAGAGATGAAAAAGATCACAAAACTAGAAAGGCCCAGCAATGCCTTTTAATGTCGCTCAGTTATGGTCTTTAGCACTTGAATGGATGTCTCCCAATGAGTCCAAGCAAGAACACAGCTGTGTGTAAGGAAACCATTAGAGAGAAGCATTAGGGAAGAACAAACAGACTTGGTAATGAATTCTAGTTTCTTTTCTTTTCTTTCAGGAAAAAAAAATCCCAACAGTACGCCTTTACAAGATGTCAAATAAAACTATGGAGAAAGGCAGTGAGAACTATTTTTAAAGATGGTGTGATAGATAGCTTCAACGTCGGTCCCCTCTTTGGCTCTTTAGCTCTGCCAATTGTGGTCCTTGGAGGCTGTGAGGACTGGGAAGTGAAGACGTGAAACAGTATTAAAGTTCAGAAGAAGTGCAGGTCTCCGTACAAATGTCACCACATAGAATGTTATTACTGACAGTTCAATTCCACATAGTTTATGTTCCTATTTCAGCCTTATAATAAACCACTATGTGTGGGTGTTAACAGCAGATTTTTTGTGAAGAGATTTGGGAACTGAGGATTCCTGCTATTCTAAGTGCCTCTAGACCTGGACAGAGGGTCATCTCTCACAATTTGGCAGTGAGGAGAGGTTTTCTTCCATCCCTTTTTTCAAACCAGTGCTGCCTGCTGCACTACCATATAAATTCTTAAAGATACATCACCTATCTTTGGTGATAATTCTTTTCTTTTTCTTTTTCTGATGAATTTTCAGCAGGGAAATGGGGGGGGGTAAGAGCCTAAGGGAAGAAGAAGGTGGCCATCCAAATAAATAAGATCAGCTGTGTTTGTCTGTGCAAAAGAAAATTTTCCACCTCAGTGTACATTTATATTTGCCAATAAATTCATCCAGTTTCAATAGCTATAGCATGTATTCTGAAGCCACATTATATATATTGAAAGAGACATGTTTTCTAATGCAGACATACCACTTCATGAAAATAAAGCATTTTTCAAATTTCCTTATTTATATTCAGTCAGGGACTTGAGCATCCTGTGACATATATAGACACATTAGCTCATGGAACAGAAGAGATAATAGTATTAAACAATTTCTCAGAAATAGCCTTTCTTAGTTACAGTTTAATTTGTCTGTCTGGCAAACAATAAAAGCAAAGTGGTCTGCTTATATACCGCCCCATACCACTACAAGTAGTCTCTGGGTGGTTTACAATTTTTTAATTACAGTGTGCAGGCTACACATTGCCCCCCCCCAGCAAGCTGGGTACTCATTTTACCGACCTCGGAAGGATGGAAGGCTGAGTGAACCTTGAGCCTGCTACCAGGGATTGAACCCAGGTTGTGAGCGCAGTTTTACCTGCAGTACAGCCATTTAACCACTGCGCCACAAGCCCTCCCCCCGACAGATAGTGAAATCTGCAGATAAGAGCAAAAACTGTTTTTTGGCGGTGATAGCAGTGGCAGGGTGCCAGGGGTGCAGGCAGTGGTGCTATGTCACCCGTCCTTCGTGCCACCTGGGCTGCCTCTTCCGCTTCCTCATTGTGGTGCTGGTGGGCGGGTGCTCCTCCAGTGCCACTGCCACCACCAATCTTGCAGGCAGGTTGGCGGGCACTCCGGAGCCACGTGGCATACTCCGCTACCACCACAGATGATCTTGTAGGTGGGTGGGCGAGCAGACGGGCACTCCTAAGCCATGCGGCCTTCTCCTTCCTCTGCCTTCTAACCCGAACCCGAACCCGAACCCGAACCCGAACCCGAACCCAGACCCTTGCACCACCGATCACCATCCATGGATAACTGAACCTGCAGATGGTGAAGCAGCGGATATGGGGGTCATACTGTAATTCAGAATAATTGCATTAGTGGAATACTGTAGCATCTGTAAAAATGGTAGTGCAGTGTGAATTGCCCTTCTGTTTGCTCTGGGATGCAAATTGTCTGTCTTTGCCTAATATATTGAATAGAAGTCATGGCAGCACCAGCTGTTCCGATAAACCAAGGTCTCTGTTTCAAAAGAAAGACAATGGATTGGGAAAAGATTCTGAAGCTACAAAAATATAGCTGCAGACATTGTGATTATATTCATTGGGGGGGAGGAATCCACTTCATGAAAGATACTGACTTCGAGACATAAGAAGCTTTGAGAGCTGTTGTCTTGGTTGCTTGAGACCAAATTGCTCTCAATGGCAGTTCTGTCAGCCTTGAAATGGCAGCAGGGGGTTGTGTATGCTGGTTAGATAATAATAAAGGCTTGCAGATTTCCACCAAGGACATTTCTCTTGTGCCCCATGTCTCTGACAGCAGGACAACCACCACTATTACAGAGTCAATTGTTCAAACTCTTTCCATATCTATCTGCCTTTCTAATGGTAGCTGGGTTGCTGCAAATCTTCAGAGAATGCAGAGATAGGACAGACATTAGATTACTGAGTAGTAATGTAAATATACCTCTAGTTTTCAGAGTCAAGCATTAACCTTTACACAAATTAAAGGCCAGAAGTGCCTTGGTGTTTGTCTGCATTTTGCATCAAGGCTAACTGAAGAAGTGCCAGCGTGCATCTGTTGCACTGTCTGATGTGTGACCAGACCTCTGACTAGACCACAACAGCTCATCAATTAGCCATAATTACCCATGGTGAATTTCAGCATTCCTTTGAAGAATAAGAAGAATCTGACAAATCAATTAAATCTTTATGCGTATGTGCTAATAATCACCAAAAGCAAGCTGCTATGTAGAGATAGGATAGATTTCTAGTCCCTTCCAGTCTTCATCCTGATCCAACACACCTAGTACAGAACTACATTGAAGGAGGTTGAAGTTGAGGCAGTATAAAGTATGTCCTGAGTTCATGGCACTGCAACAGTCTCTTTCAAGTTTGTCTTCTTACATCTTTACATGTAGATCCACCTACTCCACGTGTAACTCATGTGGAAACTTCAATGGTTGGCAGAGGGTCTCCTATTCCATCATGCTCTACGCATAGGAATATATCATGTGTGATGATAGGGGACCAATGAAACCTGAGATGAGAGGCCAGTGGATGGAGAGCTCATACAACTGAATTTAGGCTATATACAGGAACAAATAACTTCAGTTTTATTTAAAAAATATGAAAGCGGGAGAAGGTAAATATTGGTTGATGTTTTTCTCCCTAAATGGGATAGTAGGTAAATAATGTAAGATTAGTGTATTCTGAAACATCAGTGTTCATATTACATATGCATTTAGAGCTGGTCATTCTGTTAAGGTTTCTTTCCTTCTCAATAGGGATTAGCATGAGAACGAGATAGCCTGCCTGTCTTCTTGTTTCCAAATGGCAGCAGTTGCAGAGTATTGGAACATATTGCTGGTTGTGCAGTTACACCTGGGTAACACGAATGGCATAATATTTGCAGGCAAACTGTATCAAATTAAGAAATCTACATGGAGCTTAATCGTTACACACTGAGTTGCACAACTTGGCATGCAACACAAACAAATAATGTCTTTTGTGAGTCCTTAGTTTGCAGCAATTTACCCCCAAAAGCTATGGTTTTAGCATTACTACGCAAAAGGATTTCGTATAATAACTGTGTTTTAAATCTGCACAACCATTTTTTCCTGAAAACCAGTCTTAATTTTTGCATCTTAAGCTCAGTTCCATGAAAGTTAGCAAACCAACAGGCTGGAAAAAAAACAAAAAATATTTGGTAGGGACATTACATCTCCTGTTATTTCTCGCAGCACTGAAAAGGAAGTTTTGGTTTCTAGTACATTAGTTTGCAAATTTTATGATTGATGATGACTACTTTCCATATCAAATGTCCTCCTATTTCATGATGACACTTGAATTGCCAGACAGCTGCAACCTAACAATTTTGTGTCTGCTGTCAAAAATCCATCTTGTAAATGTTTTTGTGTCACTGTGGCTGCCAAATACATCAGTAGAATAGATTTTCAAAAAGATACCTCTTGGAGACATATCCCTACATTTCCAAAAGTTAAACAAGTGAGGAGGAGAAAGATAGTGAGGATAAGCAAAAGGTGGAGGCATTTTATTGTAATGAAAATAAGAAGTTAT
The DNA here is from genome assembly GCA_037367245.1 of Phrynocephalus guinanensis. Classification (NCBI taxonomy): domain Eukaryota; kingdom Metazoa; phylum Chordata; class Lepidosauria; order Squamata; family Agamidae; genus Phrynocephalus; species Phrynocephalus guinanensis. The sequence continues at coordinate 37,296,885 of CM074739.1, read as the reverse complement.
GGGTTCTACTGTATAAGAACATATTTTCTCTTCTGTTCCAGAATCTGTTTATGTAGATGTCAGTTCTTTCTACAACACAACTGGAGGATGTAGCATTGTTTCGTTTAACAGATATTCAAGATACAGGTTGTTGGTGAAATTCAATGTGATTTTTTTCCCATTCTGTTTATGCTGTGTGCAACAGGTTTCCCATTCACATTTGCAACACGGAAGTTCCAAGAAGCAGTCTTACACGAAGTCAAACCATTTGTTCATTCCATCCAGTATTGCCTACTATGTGTTCAACTGTTCAAATATTAATAATAAATTAAATTTTAAAAACCCAACCTTTGGTTTATGAATGTGGGATATTGTGCTTTCCTATCCATGATTCACAATGCTGGGAAATGGCCTGATACGACTGCTCAGTATCATACCTCCAGTGCCACCAGAAAAAAATATCCAAGATTTAAATAGCAAATAGTAACTAGATGTTGGTCACAGGAAAGGCAGCTGTCAAGATGGCTCACATCCTTGAGGAGGTGGCACTACAGGAGTGGCTCACATCCTTGAGTAATGCAGGTGTTCTTGGACTGCAGTTCCCAGAAGCCTTCCCCACCAGTTATTCTGGCTGGGGTCTCTGAGCATTGCAGTTGGAGAACACCTGAGTTACCCCTGTCTTTCACAAAGAAACACAAGAAAGGGAAAATTCCAGAGCCTGGCTATTGGGGAAGGGAGGGTTACATGGGCATGATGTTGTGCAGCAATATTGGTCTATTTCCTGGTGTTCTGAATTATGAATGCAGAAGCATGATATCCCACATTAATAAACTGAGGAAGGTGCTTTTTTGGTTTTTTGGTTTTTGGTTTGTTTGTTTGTTTGTTTGTTTGTTTGTTTGTTTGTTTGTTTGTTTGTTGAGCAAAAACATTGTCCACGTGGAAAGGTCAAACACACAATTTTCAGGTATGCTCCCCTGTCTTACAGTACAAATTTCCCCCTTGGGTTAAAAATACCACCTTTGGCTAATGTGAAAATGGAGTGAAACTGACTTTGGATATTAGATTATAGTTAAATAAGATTGCTTATGTAAACAGTTACTTGTCCTGACAATCTATCTTCAGATATGGTTCTCACAGAAATGGTTTATACAGAAATATCACATTTATTCATTTTTTATTTTTTTTTATTTACAAAAACATTTAGCTGCCCCACTACCAAATACAACAATGTGTTAAAACAATAAAAGAACATCATTATTAAAACTATAAAATAAAATACAATTCAAAGCAATCAATATACAATACAAATTATAAAATCCAGCTACTCATGAGCCCAGCTAAAAACACTATCTAATTAAAATGCTGGATGAACAGAAAAATCTTTGCCTGGCACCGAAAAGCCAAAAGTGTCAGCACCAGGTAGATTTCTGTAGGGAGGGCATTCCAAAGTTGTGGAGCAACTGCTGAGAAGGCCCTGTTTTGACATGCCATCCCCTCACCTCTTTGAGGGATGGTACCTTCAATAGGGCCTCCTGGCCAGATCTTAAGAAGCAGGCAGGCTCATATGGAAGAAAGTGGATGTTTAAGGTAACCAGGTCTTAAGCCATTTAGGGCTTTATATATAAGCATGAGCACTTTGAATTGGCCCCGGGAAGCAACTGCCAGCCAGTGTAAACTTTTTAGAACTGGTGTAATATGAGCCCACGTGGCAACACCACACTAGCCGCATGGCCCAATTCTGTACCAGTTGCAATTGCCAGACCACCAGGCTCCACACATCCAGGTAAGGGCAGATTTGATAAATTATCTGAAGCTGTAAGATGGCACCCCTCACCACTGAATCCAACTAGGCTTCCAGCAAAAGACCCAGACCCAGAAGTACACCCAAGCTGTGGTCCCTATCCCTTAGGGGGAATGGAACTCCATCCAGGACAGGGGAATGGCTCTCTAACCTGTCAGGCAAAACACCCACCAACAGCACTTCCGACTTGTCTGGATTGAGCTTCAGTTTATTGACCTTCATCCAGTCCATTATTGAGTCCAAGCACAAGTTCAGAACAGAGACTGCCACACCTGAATTGGTGGAGGAAAAGAGGTAGAGCTGAGTGTCATCAGCATATTGCTGACTCCTAGGCCCAAATATCCTAATGACCTCTCCCAGTGGTTTCATGTATATATTAAATAGCATGGGGAACAGTATAGAGCCCTGGGGAACCCCACGGCATAGCCGCCATGAACCAGAGCACCTGACCCCCAGCACTACTTTCTGGACCCAGTCAGCTGGGTGGAAGTGGAACAACTGTAAAACAGTGCCTCCAACTCCCATCCCAGCCTATCTGTCCAGAAGGACACAATGGTTGGTGTCGAAAGCCACTGAAAGATCCAGGAGGATCAACAGGGACACACTCCCCCTGTTTCTCTCCCAGCAGAGGTTGTGATATAGAGTGACCAAGGCAGTCTCTGTTCTAAAATCCAGTCTAAAACCCAATGGAAATGGATCTAGATAATCCATTTCATCTAGGAGAGCCTGGAGCTGCTCAGCCACCACACACTCCAACACCTTGCCCAAATATGGGAGGTTTGCCACTGGTCGATAATTAACCACCAGCCCTGGCTCCAGGTTAGGCTTTTTTTCAGGAGTGGTCAAATCATGGTTTCCTTTAGTGGGACAGGGACAACTCCCTTTCTTAATGAGGAGTTAATGGCCTCCTGGACCCAGGTGCAACACACACACCCAGCAGATTCTTTTATTAACCATGATGGGCAAGGGTCGAGTTGTGTAGTGGTGGCACAGAAAGATCCAAGCACCCTGTCCACAACATCAAGCCACAACAACTGAAACTCATCCAAATAATTATGACATAAGACTGGAGCACTGGACACAACCATGGACTTAATATGAACATTGGAGTCTAATTCCCCGTGAATCTGAGTGATTTCCCCCTCACAGTGGATGGCAAATTCATCAAAGCAAGCCACTGAGTGGCCTGGGACCACCACAGAATTACTTGGTTGAAGAAGACCCTGGATCACTTGAAATAGCTCTGCTGGGCAGCATTCTGAGGAAGCAAAAGGACTGGAGAAATACTGCTGTTTCACCAGCTGTATTGCCACAGAATAAGCCCAATAAAGGGCTCTAAGCTGTGTTCAGTCAGAGTCGCAGTGATATTTTCTCCACCTGCACTCAAGCTGTCTCCCCACCCACTTCAATGCCTAAAGTTCCTCTGTATACCATGGAGCCTTATAGGCTCTGCAGGTTGGGACAGGGTCCTTAGGTGTGATTGTGTCAATTCCCCGGGCCATCTCCTTGTTCCACAAGGCAACCTGGACTTTGACAAGGAGCACCAACCATATCAGCTGGAAGCTCCCTCAGGGCATTCAGGAATCCTTCAGGATCCATAAGTCTCTGGGAGTGGATCAATTTAATTGATTATATAACACACAAATTTCTTCTAATTCCTGAAGATTAACCAAAGGAATGTCTTCCAGGCATGGTACATATTAGAACACACCAGGGAACAGAAAATGTGCAAAACAATGAGCCAACATTAAAGTATACAAAAGACACTCCAGGGATATTTTGAATGTACTGATAATTCTACATATAAATGTGAGAATGCCACCTCAAATTCAGCAAGAAATGCATCAAGGGATATATATTTTCTCCCAGAGGTATTCTAGAAAGCACAACAGGTTTTTATGTTTGGAGTATTTCCTTTCAGAGACCAGTAATCAGTTTCTGTTTTTTTATTTGTTCTGTTTGGAAGAAATATAAGTTTACACAATGCAATTTCATATAAAGGTAATTCAGTGAACTGGAAAAAATACTTATTTTGGGAAAGAAGTTAAGTCCTTCATTAAAAACAAAATCTTATTAATTCCATATTCAATTTACACTTTTTTCTGTTTAGAGAACTTTTTTCCAAATTATTTATAGGTCAGTATTATTTTTCTGGAAGGAAGCTTAATATAAAACAAGACAGAACCTGTATAGTGCTTATTTACAGAAGTGAAAATTAAATCATATGATAAAGTACAAGTAAAAATTTGTTCTTCTCCCAAACATCATAATAGGTGCCAAAACCTCTGCCTCAGCTGTATCAGTTTGGACAACAGATATATGATGACATGGTCTTACATATTGTCATTGGTGTGAACTATGCCCAGCGCTTGGTTACCTGTGCAATTCACTTGTAAATGAGATGGTTCAGGACCCTGGACAGCAACAGGTTTCTTAAGCAAGAAAAGTTCCCACCTTCCTTGGTGCCTGTAATAGCCATAGAGATAACAAAGAGGGGGATAAAAAGGTAAAAGCATGCATATAGAACATTTGTAGGGATGGGCATTCCGTTTCGGAACCAGTGGGTTATGAAACAAACCACACGAGCCCAGGTGATCCTCGGAACAGGCTGATACATGCAGATCCAATTGCCTTATCTTTCTCTGTCTCACACAAGGTTAAAATCCAACGAGGAAGCATGCTGTGATGTCATCTGTGCTAGATCTGTGATGCTGGCCAATCAGGAGCTGCGCAGGGACAGACATCATCCCGCCTCCCTCTCTAATTGGCCAGCTGCGATGTTGCAGTTTGCTTCCTTGTTGGATTTTAACCCTGCCCAAGACAAAGAAAGGTAAAGCAATTGGATCTGCGTGTATCAGCCACTTCCAAGGACCACCTGGGCTCACGTGGTTCATTTCATAAACCTACTGGTTCCAAAACGAAATGCCCATTCCTAAACATTTGTTTTGTTGTTGCTATTCCTTTGAGAAGAATGGATTCCCTAATCCAAAGCTCCCACTCTGTTCTGCTCTGCACTCATCCTCAAACAAAAGACAAGGCTCCTAGGCAGGCATCCATTGCCATGTGTGTTCCAGCAAGTGCAATTATGAATTCTTGTTAATTCTCTCTGTCTCATGAAAAAGGACAATTTGACACATCACATTACCCTGCTAAATATTTGCTAATGTTCCCAGCATTTCTTGCTTCTAGGATTTGAGTGAGATAAACAAAACCTTTTATTTTCCACATTTTGCCCAAAATGCCTCTGCACAAAACCAGTGTATTTTCCCTAAGTGAAACTAAGCACACATTCACAAATAATGCATCTTCAGAGACAGAGCATAGACCTTCCTCACTGTCTGAGTTCTACAGATTCTGAACACCTGATTACGGGCCTCCTGTTTTCAAGAAATCCCTCTGCATTGCACAATAACATTCTGATTTATAGTGTTCCCTGAAGTAGTAAAACATGATAGCCTAACACAACATATGAATGCCTGCAGCATATTTAATGTAGGATTTACAGTCCTGAGGAAGATAAGCCATTTCATTACCATCAATTGATTCTTATAGCTGAGGAGTGATTTGTTCTTCACTGTGAATTGTAGTACATTTACAAGATTCTGAAAATAATGCCAACAGGATTTTTTTTTTTCCCTCACACTTTGCTTTATTAAAAGGAGTATTGATTATATCTTTCTTTTATCTCTTTTTTGTTCTCTAAATCTTTCAAACAAGTGAATTATATTGGAACAAAACTTCCTGGGGCTATTTGGAACTTGTGATTTCAGAGAAATTCAGATTTGTGTTTCTACCACTTTCTTCAAGTTCTATTACTTTGTTAATCATGAGAAACAGTTATAATTTTGCAAGCTGGCTGAGCATGAGAGTTCCAAGTAGATAACTTGACAATAGATTTACACATACGGCAAGACATGATAATCGACCAAGCTGGCAAATTCTTCTTCACAGAGAAAGCCTGGTATTAACTCAACTTTTTCTGCATGAGAACAGGCTTCCCTCTTTGGCGGTTACTTCACGTACCTCCGCGGGCTGCGTTGAGCTTGGCTCCGATCTGAATTCGGATGCAGTCACATGGTCTAATACCGGGGTGGCCCTCTTTTCTGTGTACTCACATGCATGCTGGGTGAACGCGAACGCATTCCAGCTTCACGTCTTTGATACGCATTGAACCGATGGCTTCCTTTGCTTTCCACCGGTTCAGTATGCTGTTTCTTGCTTTCGTTTTTAGGTCTTTTGATGGAGGAGTGGTAGTTTGTGGTTCTCCCGGGGGTGAGGAAAAGCAGAGATGGTTAGAAGAGGAAGGGAGGATATTTAGGAGGCAATTGCCTTTTACAGCAGCCAGCATGTCATGCCGGGCGGGGTGAGCTAGCTAAGATCAGAGTAATTGTTGTTTTTCCCCTTTGGTCCTTGAAGAGGTCAGAGAGTCAATTTGCAAAACAGAAGGGGCAGCAGTGTTCCTGTTTTAAATCACGGAGTGAGAGTACCCACGAGAAGATTTCGATTTTCCGGTTTTCTGAAGGCAGCAAACGAAAACAGGTACATCTAAAGGGAGGGAGTGGTTATGCACTTCGAATCAACAAGAAACACACGTCTCTTTGCTTCGCATCGAAAAGCGGATTGAGCAGATTCCCGAGGTCCAGGAAGGGAATCTGTCAGCCCGCTTGGAGCGCAGTTTAGGGGGGGTGGTCGGGGTGACCTCGCCTTGAATTCGCTGGTACGTGAAGTTCGATCGAAGCCTAACTGTTCCGCAGCGGGGCGGCACTGAGGTCAGAGAGGTATGTGAAGTAACCGCCTCTCTTTTCATGGTGGGGATATTCCCATGTGGCCATCCCCAATGAACAAGGAAACCTTTCACCAACATAATAAATTTGCACTAGACATGAGCACTTCATGCTTCATACAAATTTGTATGAAGTACAAAGTGCCCATGTCTGATATGCACCACTAAAATTAGCTACTATTCAGTACAATGTATGAGTCTGTCCCACTGACCTCAACGGGATCACAGTTTAAGTTATATTGCAATCGTATACATGTGCCTCATAAATGACTTTTATACTTTGAAGTTCAAAACTTTTGAACCTTGTGGTGTTATTGCAAGCTCAACATTTTCACACGAGAAATTCAAAAGGGCCCTGAGATTGAGGCAGAGAAATGGAAGCCTCTTTTACAGGAAAATAAAACCTTGGGGGAATTGGATGAGAAATTATGATGCTGCACTCATTTCAACTTTTTCCTGGAGCGGACAAACATTGCCTTCTCTCAAACCTGTAGTTAGGCTTGCAGGCAGAAGCTGTATTGTAAATGCCTGTGGCAGAGATCAAATATATCTGCCTTGACTCCTTGAAGATACAACATCTGAGAAGTTCTGTGGAAGCTGCTGAGGCCTGAGGAAAGACAAAAGATACTGAGCCAAACTTTCTCAGATATTTTTCAGAAACATTTTGAGGGTGTCCCTCTTTGCTTTGCTTTTCTGTGCTCCTTTAGAAAACACAGACCACCTGGCAGAAGCTGTCCCCCCCCCAATTCTCCATCCTTTTTGGGTCACTTTTCCTTCAATGTTGTGAAGGAAAGCACAGTTGTATTGTTGCAACTTGCTAGGGGGGGTAAAAGAACCAACAATTCACTAGGGGGAAAGAGCAAGGTTGTACAGCAATCACTTCAAGTGATTAGTTCCACATCAGAGAAACTTTTGGAGAAATTCAGGAAAAACACTACAATTCCTGTGCCTGTGAATGGGGTGAAGAATTTCAGCTGCACACAATAAAAGTACAAAAGGAGTTAAAAATGGTGGTGCAGTAATGCTGCAGAACAAAAGACTGATGCAAACATCATGCCCTAGGCCAGTGATGGCAAACTTTTTTGCCCAAACTGCAATTCAAAACCCACTAATTTTTCACAAAGTGCCAATATAGCAACTTAACCTGAATACAGGTGGCTGTGAAGGGGCAATGTCGGGTGCCCACAGAAAGGGCTCCGGGGGCCACCTTTGGCACCAGTGCCATCGGTTCGCCAACACTGCCCTAAGCTTTTGAAGATGGGATGCTCTAAATGAAGCATCATATTACCTGAACGGGAATTCTTTATTCTTTAGACCTTTGAACTAAACTTCAGGAAGAACTACAAGGAACTATATTAACATATTTTCCCTGGAGGAAAAGTCCATCACAGGTTACAAACCATGATGGAGATGTGTAATCTCCAGGCTTAAAACGGGGGTACTTCAAGGGCCAGATGCAGGGGAGTGGTATGAAGAGACATATATCTAGTCTCGTGTGCTTCCAGACACATTCAGTGGGGCCACTGTGAGATACGGGAAGCTGGACTAGATGGGCCTTTGGCCTGATGCAGCATGGCTCTTCTTATGTTCTTATGTTCTTGTGTTCTTATAAATGACATGACATGAAGGAGCCATGAGGGCACTGGGCATTTGGCTGTGGCCTCACATTCACATAACCCAATCAGTTTCACTGGATTTGCATGTCTGTTGTGGGCTGCTTCTATAGCCCTAAGTGTTGGCATAGCAAGGCCTACATCCAAACATATGGCAAACTAATCTCAGTATGAGTCAGCAGTTTGTATATCTCTTTAAGACCTCACTATTTAAGTAATGGTGCTAGCCTCAAACACACTCTCTCCTCGGCCACGCCCTGACCTGCCTGACGTTTGTCTCCAGAGGGATAGAGAGAGTTGGAGAATTACTACTATTTTATTGTTATGTAAGCTTGTATCTTACTCTTTTGTATTTTAATAAGCAAGGCAGTATATATGTGTATAGCTCCTTATATTTTCTTTTATGAGCTCTAACACAACTGCTGTTGCCTTATTTTCTATTTTGTATATTTATCTGTACAGATATTCAATGAGTGTTTTATTATTTTCATAGACCATCCCGTTTACCTTTTCCCTTTTAGAACATAGAGATAAAGTATATTTTCATATATGTTTGTGTCTACGACTCCTCCTTAATCAGACCGCAGCACATAATATCAAATAATACACCAATCTCCCACCAATCCATTAATATATCCCAACAAATATGGTAGCAGAGGATGGTTGGGATTTTTTAAGTTTGGTGTTATTTTTGTAGGCTGCGGACTGATAAGTTGTTTTGGAGAAGACGCCGAGATTGTTTTGGATTTTTGATTTTTCCTTTTGAAGACGGAAGCCTTTTTCTCTGCAAACATTCTTTTCATTCTTTGAACTGGAGAATGCTTTTGCATTGCTTGCCTCTGATAAGGTTGGCGGACAAAAGGGAGTCAATGTTTTGAGTTGGCTGAGAGACTGTAAGACTTTATCTGATAAAGCCTTCTCATTTATTGCTATTTGGAGTTTTTACTGAAGAGCTAAAAGGATTTTTTGCCATTACTTAAGGACAGCATTTGACAGCATTTTAAGATGACTACGCCCAAAGACACAGCTTCGGACCAGCCGCATGCTTCAAGCCAACCTCAGCTGCATGTAATGAACGGTGCTGGCGTGTTCCCAATTCCCAAGCTGAGCTATCAGAATTTCCAAATGTGGGACGCCAGATTGAGAGTTTCCCTCCATGTACAAGATTGTTTAGCTGCTATAGAACAAGAACACATGCCTGAAAGCCAGCAAGGACAGATTCAATTTAAAATGAGAGATGCCAAAGCATTAATGTTGCTGTACTCCTGTATAGAAGATCATGAGACACCTTTGGTTACCAAGTATAGAACAGCTAAAGGACTCTATGATGCTTTAAGGAAGAAATATTTCACTAGGTCAAGTAAAAATGTTATATTCTTAAAGGAGAAATTGTATAGCATGAGAATGAAGGAAGGAGCTAGTATTGATGCACATTTAGATGAAATGTTAAAAATTGTATCTGAGCTTCAATCTGCAGGTGCAGAAATATCTGATTCAGAGTTTAATACTTGTATATTGCTAAGCCTACCACAATCTTTTGCAAACCAAAAGGCTATGCTAGAGTGCACTGCAAAGGTGGATGTGGAATATACAATAGCTTATTTAAGAGACTCTGGACTTAAAAGGGCAGTGAGTAACAATTCTGAAATGCCTGTATTAACTATGAGACCTGATTCAAGGGAAATAAGATGTTATTTGTGTTCAAGAACTGGTCATGTAGCCAAATATTGTAGATTTAAGAGGACGGAAGCTCAAACACCTAGAAATGCTCCCAAAGTGACAATGTTACCTAGTAGGAAGGGACATTTTAACAACCATAGAAATTGTAACCTATCTCATGGTAAATTCAATGCAAGGTGTGACCAAAGTTTTAATGGTAATAGAGGTACTCAAAACAAAGGTAATCAATTGTTCCAGATATCTAATGATGAATGTGCAAATGATAAGAGACATTTCCTCATTGATAGTGGTAGTTTCATACATGTTTGCAAATACAGAGAAAGCTTTAGTGAGCTTGACACTGAGAATAGACCAAAGATATTGCAAGCAAACCAGCAGAGGTTAAATGTGCTTGGAACAGGAACAGTACGTTTAAAGGTCCTTACATCTAGAAATGAAGTTGTGAATCTCACCTTGACAAATGTAGCCTATGTTCCTGAAGCATCAAATAATTTACTAAGTACTAAAAGGATTGTGAATAATGATTATACAGTTATACTTAAAGGTGATACAGGAAAGATTATTAACAACAGGACTGGCCTCATATTAAAGGTTGAAGAAGAGGATGGATTTCATTATATCATTGATGTTAGTGATAAGGAGCATACTGAACTACATCAAATAAATCCTATATGTCAAACTAGGCAAGGCACTTGTGATCATAAAAACTGTATTTATTCTTGGCATGTAAAATTGGGACACAGAAATATGCAAAGCATTGAAAAACTGTTATTAGAATGTGGGATCAATGCTCCTAAATGTGATAAGATGAAAGAGAGATGTGAAATTTGTATAAAAGCAAAGGGAACTGCTCCTAGTTATACAGGAAAAGCTAGTTTACAGGACAAAGAATTTTTAGAAGAGGTTTATTCAGACTTAGTGGGTCCTATGCCCTTATCCGCAGGTAGAAATAGATATTTCCTTACCTTTACTGAATCCAAGAGCAAGTATAGTTACATATATATTCTTAAAAGTAAAGATGAGACTCTTGAGAAATTTAAAACTTATGTAGCTGCAATTAAGAACCGTTTTGGTCAGGCACCTTTGACATTACGTACTGATGGTGGAGGAGAGTATTGTAATGTAGAGTTTAAGAGATTCTTAGAACAAGAAGGAATAGAGCATAAAGTAACTATATCCCATTCGCCACAACAGAATGGATGTTCTGAAAAACTAAATCGTACTTTGCAAGAAATGATTAGATCTATGCTGATGCAAGCAGAATTACCCAACACCTTGTGGGCCGAAGCAGCTGTTACTGCAACTTATTTGCATAACAGAGTCCCTAGTAGAGTAACAGGTAAAACACCTTTTGAACTATGGTTTGGAAAGAAACCTGGCTTAAAACATATACGGGGTTTTGGAGCCAAAGCATATTCCTATATCCCAAAGGAAAAGAGAGGAAAGCTGGATCCCCGCGCTGAAATTGGCGTTGTTACTGGGTATCCTATTGGAGGTAAAGGGTATAAAATCTTTAACCCAGAGACACTGGAAGTAAAATGTTGCAATGCGGTGTATATAGATGAGAGCAATTTAAAGAAACAGATGTCTCAGAGTACAGTGGCCATTGATCCCCAAAATAGAGAGGATGTTTCACGAGAAATGGTCAGTTGGTTACCTGTAGAGACTGCCAGTCAGATGGCAAGTCCACCTTCAAATGAATTTACCAGAACAGAAGGGGAAACAGGAACTGGACCATGTGAAACAGATGTAACAACCACTGTGAGACGATCTGAGAGAAGCAACAAAGGTAAACCTCCAGAGAGGTATGGTTTCTGTGAAAACCTTCAAACCATAACTGAACCAGCAAACTTTAAAGAAATCAGTAAGTTACCTGCTTTAGAAAGGAATAAATGGATACTTTTGTACTTGCGAGATATGTTAAATGTTTTGGACCTGGACTCAAACGGAATTGACCATAGATGAATTTTGATGCCATAATGTTTTGTATGTTAGACCTTGAGAAGGGGTGTTGGCATAGCAAGGCCTACATCCAAACATATGGCAAACTAATCTCAGTATGAGTCAGCAGTTTGTATATCTCTTTAAGACCTCACTATTTAAGTAATGGTGCTAGCCTCAAACACACTCTCTCCTCGGCCACGCCCTGACCTGCCTGACGTTTTGTCTCCAGAGGGATAGAGAGAGTTGGAGAATTACTACTATTTTATTGTTATGTAAGCTTGTATCTTACTCTTTTGTATTTTAATAAGCAAGGCAGTATATATGTGTATAGCTCCTTATATTTTCTTTTATGAGCTCTAACACAACTGCTGTTGCCTTATTTTCTATTTTGTATATTTATCTGTACAGATATTCAATGAGTGTTTTATTATTTTCATAGACCATCCCGTTTACCTTTTCCCTTTTAGAACATAGAGATAAAGTATATTTTCATATATGTTTGTGTCTACGACTCCTCCTTAATCAGACCGCAGCACATAATATCAAATAATACACCAATCTCCCACCAATCCATTAATATATCCCAACACTAAGGAAGTCACTTTTAGAACTTTCAGGCCTCACTGGTTTCACTGGGAAAGTTAGGTGCATGCCTAATTCTCTTCCACTGAAATCAATGGGGCCACCAAGCCCTTACCTTTAGCTTGGACACGGCCTCTATCTCTTTGGCACTAGATCACAGCAATCAGCTGCAATTCCTACCTCACAGGGGTTCATGTGAGTTAATTAGTTAAATGTTTGTAGAGCACTTTGAAAATGTGAAGGTCTAGATTAGTGCCAAGTTTTATTATTATGAAACCCATTAAAACACAATACATTGATCAATTAGCTCAAATCAAAGAACATGTAGCTGCAAAGGATCTAATTAAAATTTGAAAAATAGAATTATTGAAAGCTACTGAAATTCTGCACCACCTCTCATTTCAAATTAGCAGAGATCTATTACCGGCTGCCTTGCCCTATATTTCTCATGTCACAGGCCGAGCAGCTTGAGGTTTGTGGAAAGCCAATATTTTCCTTTATTTGCTTAAGAGCTCATTAAGCTGACTGAAAGGCCCTGCTCTGAAAAACCAAATGGCTTTTATATATAAAGTGCCGTACGATTGTGGCCCAGCGTAAAATGGATGAGTGGGCATGATATACTTTTGCCATTCATTAAAAGAGATTGTAATTGATATTTTAACTCATCAGAAGGTTATATTGTTTCAGCTAAGCATAAAACAACTAAGAGGCAATAGCAGGCACACTGAAGACCATATTGTTCCACAAATAGAAAAAAAGAAGAAGGAAAGTGCCAGACCCGTGGGAACTGATCTACTCCATGCACTTATGGCAGTTGTTAGCTGCAATGAAAGTTTGGGCACCTTTTTATTTGGAATTTTAAGTCCTATACACTCTGAAGGACCACAGGGCACTTATACAAGATTACCTAGGTTTTAGGGGAAGCCTTACTCAGCCTCCCCTCACAGGCACAACTAAAAAGACAGGCTTTCTAGTGCGGTGTTTTCTTTTGTTTTTGTTTTTGTTTTGTTTTTTGCATTCTTCCCACTTGCCAAGCCAACCCACTCTCTGTTCTGTTCATTATTCTATTTATTAATGTTATTATCTGTTTTCAAGCCTGCTCACAACAATTAAAACTATTAAAAAATGAACAGCTCTATAATACTGCAGAATACAATAGGACTGCCATATCTGCAAGGGATCGGTTCCGGGATTCCCCGTGGATAGTGAAATCTGTGGATAAGAGCAAACTCTCTTATCTGAGGATAATGGTGGTAGAAGGGGTGGTGGGGTGAAAGCTTTTGTCTCCAACACCCCTCCAAAGGGCAAGGAGGGAAGAAAGTTGTTTTGCTCTTTCTGTTTGCAGCTTGGCTGTGGCAAGGTTAAAGGAGGAAAATAACTTTATTTACTCATTGTCTCTGCCACCGCCAGGCAACTGGCCAGCCAGTCACCCACTGGAGGGGTGCATCCTCTACCCCTCCGGTGGCTGCCCGGTGGCGGTAGCGGTGGTGGTGAGGAGGGGAGAAAAGTGTGTTGCAAACCACCCAGAGTGGCATTCTGCAAGATGGATGTTATATAAATTTAATAAATAAATAATAATAAAAAAAAACTTACCACCCTGATGCCTGCCGCCCTCATCCTTGCTGCCATCGCTGAGGCCATGAGCCAGCCAGCCATCTTGCCTTTGAACTTCTTGGTTAGATCCCAGGTGACTGTTCAAAAGTTTTGAATTTCCCACTCAATCTTCCAATCTGCCACCAGGGACCTGAACAGGAAATCCAAAGTCCCCCCCCCCCTTTGCTGCTTCCCCCACTGATCAGCAACCACCGATAACTGAATCTGTGTTTAGTGAATCAGCTGTTGTGCTTAACCAGAGAAATATAATATTAAAAAACAATTACAAATGTGTTGCTTTTAACATATATCAAGATTGAAACTGAGATTATAGTCCTTCTGCCAGGAAGCAAAGAGTTTTCTCTTTGGATTGGCTTTTGGCAACTGACTGGTTAATGAGAAAAGGGCTGTTGGTGGGATATTGAACACTGACCTGTGATGGGATGCAATATAGTGTCATCAATGTCTGCTCGAACTTCACTGTACAAGAAAAGCTCACACTATTTCCTTGGATAGTTCAATGGTTTGGGAATATGGTTGGGAGTTCAAGTCCTCACTGGGCGCACTTGACAGATGTTGGACTTCATGATCCATAGAGATCCTTCCAGCTCTGCACTTCTAAAATGATTATGATTATGATTGTTTCTACCACCCCCTTCCCCAGCCAGGAAGCATGTAATTTAGATGCCCAGGGTCCTGTGTCTCATGCTATTGTGCCCTAGCCCACTCAAACCCAACACAATGGCACAAATTTCACATGATCCTTCAGCTGAACAGAGATTTGCAGCTGCCTTTGAAAGGGGGCAGAAGAAATCCTTCAATTCTCCCTACCCTCTGAAAATGATGTTGGAGGATGTTGGGTTTTGTTTTTGTTTTTGTTTTTACAACCTTGCATGCTGCCTGTAGTTTGTTTTTCCATGAAGGACCTTGGGGGGGGGGGTTGTCTGTTATTGGACCTTTCAGACATGAGCTTTTATTGGTGCTTGCTCTGTCAATTGCCTTATCCTTTCAGCTTCCTAGTTCTATTACACTATTACTTTTGCTTTCTCAGACGCTGCTTTTTTAAGACCTTAAAACACCAAATCGGTATTTGAAGCTGAAAAGTGCCCCTGTTTTGTTTCCAGTCCTGGACAAATGGACAAATATCCACAAATAAATTTTAAAGCAAAATCACATGCCTAATAGAGGTTCCTTTCATGTATCAGACTTTCAGATATGATTTATATTGACATATCATTGTTCATGTAGGAAATAATGTAAAAGAGGAAACTATCTGACTGCCAAAGATTTGCATCCATATTTCTTGCATTTTTTGGCTTTGCCTTCATTAGCACAAGCATTTGTATCATTTCAAATACTACAAATATCCTTCCATGTCCGGTCATGTACGTGGAGCCTACTGTGTAGAACAGTGGTCCCCAGCCTTTTTAAAGTCATGGCCTTTTTAGAATAATCAAATAACCTGGGACCATAGCCCCATGTTTGCATAAAAAGGCATTTTAATGGGGCAAAGCTTTCCCTTCTCCAAAAGTAGAGGCTTCGTTGTCCAGCTAAGGCTCTGGTTCTCATACATACACATACATACTCACTAGAATATCCTGCTCTGAAATGTCAAGGAAGCAATTATTTAACAAGGGCTAATACAACACATATAAGGTGAACTGTGGGACACCCCCCATGAAAACAATTTATGACCCTCTTGGGGGATCATAACCTCCAGATTGGGAAAGACTGGCTTAGAAAAAAATGTGGGGTGTGTGTTTGTGTGTGTTGTGTCGTTACAGTAATGACTGACCCTTTGTGACTCCATGTCCATGGAGTTTTCTTGGCAGGAATACTGAAGTGGCTTGACAGTTCCTACTCTAGGCGCCTACAGCACCTGGTATTCCCTGGTGGTCTCCCATCCCAGTACTAACGAGGGCTGACCCTGCTTAGCTTCCGAAATCAAGCAAGACTGGATGTACTTAGGGCATATATTTGTTTTAGAAAGAAAGAAAGAAAGAAAGAAAGAAAGAAAGAAAGAAAGAAAGAAAGAAAGAAAGAAAGAAAGAAAGAAAGAAAGAAAGAAAGAAAGAAAGAAAGAAAGAAAGAAAGAAAGAAAGAAAGGATCACCAACATTGAGCCTCCTTTTTCCATAGCTGGTTGCCCTTCTTCAAAAGAAGGACACTAGTTAGATACTACTCTCTAAGATCTTCTTTTCAGTAATTTACAAGAATCAAACCTGGTATTATTTTGCTTACTGTCATGTCTTTATCCTTTATTATTCTGCACTGTACTTTTACATAATACTAAACATGAGATACAAGCAAAAGAGTATTAATTTCTGCTTTGGCTTATATCCACTATTTCTCTTCTGATGAAACGCAGCAAGATGTTTACCTTCTTTTCTACAACTTCACATTACACTGAAAGCATTATATATTTTCCAACAATAACCCCTAATCCCTTTTCTGGTGAACATATTGAAGCCTGTTTCTATTCAAATAGTACTTTTTCACATTGCCTTTTCAGTCTAAGATATACTATTGTACTTATATCTTATTGATACTACATTTATCATTTGTTTGCCTTGGCATTTAAGCTGTTTAAATGTACTGTATACAATAATTTGTATTCATGTCTTTCTTGAGCAAAACCCTTTGCAACAAAGAGATGGACGGATCATCTTCATTTTATTCATCATGCAATGACATTCATTTTATTTACATTTCTTAATGCCTTTTGAAACGTTTTTGAAAAAATACCCAAGAAATGTGGCAGCTAATATATATTGCAGAAGCCTCTCCATAGCTATATATACATAAATACAATGATAGGATTTTAATTCTTTCTTTCTCATTTCTTACACATTGTTTGCTTTGATCCAGAGAAACTAAGTCATACTTAGTTGCTTTCAGTCCTGTAGTGTTATGGTGAAGATGGCATGGAAAAAGCCAACTTACTCAACATGGAGTGAAGATGTAAAACAGATCATGTTATCCTTGTAACCAGTAGGTCAAGTGTCACTCATTCCTTTTCAATATATTTTTAGTTGCTGTCATCTTGGAAAAACACACAAGTGTTGCCAACCTTTCTGTCTGTTGCTTCTAAGGGTAATCTACTCATTTAGCAACCTTCTGAGTTCTTTTTCCTCCAACTTCTGCAGTCAGCTTGTGAATAGATTGGGGCCCCATCTTCCTCCATTGGTTGGTAGAAGAAGAACACTGCCAGAAGCATCTATCAGGTACCTTGATAATTACACTTTCAACAAACCATTTTAGCAACATCGGTTCCCCTGTCGATCAAATAACATAGCTATGGAGCCCTCCTTTCAGAAAACAAGTGCTTCGTAGCTATGCCAAGGACGGGCCACGGGCCAAGAAAGGAATGTAATGTCTTCCCAAAATAGTTGAAATCAGGCACATATCTGCTCCAAATGAACCACTCTTAGAACAACCAACCAAAGGCACTGGTTATCTACTAAGTCTTTTGTTCTTCAACAGATTTTTTTCCTGGTAAGAAAAATGAGGAAAATGGTAGAAAAATGCAAGTGGAGGTTAGAAATAGATGCCATTGCCAACACCATACCATGTATGATACAGGGAACCTCTTCAGTCGTTATTTAACTGGTTCTCTCCAGCATGCTTATAAGGCAGTACTCAGCCCTTCCTTTCTCCATCGTCACTTTCTCCATGGAGAGATCATCATATCTACAGGGAAGATATATCCACACATGGTCTGAATATTCACAGAAGCAAGAGCTTCAGATTTCCAGGGCTCTTGCTTATGCGGAGAACTTGCATGTGTACAGAAGCTGCTCCTCTGCAGGCACACTGCTAGCCAAGGGAAGGCAGCAATTACAGAAAGAAAGGGCTAGATATTCCCCTGCAAGTGTGTTGTAGAGAAATGGATATGTAATCAATGGATGCAGTTCTCATGACTTCAGGAAGAAAATCCTTGTCCACATGCTTTGACTGCATGGTCTTGGGTTTTAAATAAGTCCCTCTCTTTTTGTGCCTCCACCAATTGTGCTATTTCTTGATAGTAACAGGTAGGTGTTCACATGTGAGCAAACAGTAGCCTGCATCTCAGATGGCGGAAACAAAAACTTTATCATAGACTTGGAGATTTGTATCTAGTTCCTGCATTCTGAAGTCTAATTGGATTAATTCAGGCTACCGGATTAATTCTAGAATTATTGTGTAATCAAGTACATTTTTTCATCACCTAAGAAGCTTTGTAGCTTTCCTCTCTTGTCCCCCCCCCCCATTTTTCCTCTCTATTCTTCAAGTGAATTTTCATCCAAAACAAACTGCTGCCAGGTGAGAAAATCACTTACCTGATGCCAGGTGATGAGAAATATCCCAGGAAGGACCTCGCACAGGATGTGCTGTAGAGCCCTAATAATTTCTGGATTTGCACTGGAAGTGCTTATTGAAGCCCTGGGCAAAGCAAAGCTGTTGTCTCAAATGTCTACCAAACACGATAAGAAATAACAAAGAGAAGCCATTATTACAATTATCAGCTTTCCCCTTGATAAAAGAAAATAATTGTTTGGGCTTTACTTGGAGGGCTGTGTTTATTATCTTCTTATGCAATCATTTGGTCCTTCCCCCACTCAATAGAGTCATGTAGAAGCCAAGGCTTGTAAAAGAAAGAAAGAATGTGACCCAAAAATCTCTTATGCTTGCACATTATAAACTTGTTCCTCCACCACTACACTATGAAATTGTTGCTTTATGGGATTTCTTGTTTAGCTAAATGAGAATTGCTACTGATAACAGCAGTGTTATTGAATGTCACAGTACAAGCTAGCAGACTGTATGATTATTATTTTTTGTAGTGGTCTATAAAGGAACCATTTACTCTTGAACAGTTCAATATGTTATTAAGCTTATTATTTGGAATAGTGAACTTCCCATTAGCAAGCAATTATACTATTAGGAAGACCAGTTATTGTTGCATTTATAAAAAGGAAAAAAAAACATTAATATCTGGGGTTTAAATTAGGTTATTTTGGTGGATGCAACTGGCAGGCACGGGCTTTTTAAACATGATAATCCCCTTGATCCTTGCCAATCATGCTAAAATGAATGATGCCTTTTTCTGTGAAATACTGTTCGGTAACAAATACCTGTTATTACAAAGTCCTTTAAGAACTTAAGAATTACCAAATTAGTATGAAAGCATTTCCATTGTTCTCTTCTGACTAGCTTCTTATCCTGCCTGAGCCTTACTAATTTTGAACCTATGTTTTTGAAGAAGTATACTGAAGTGGAACATTTGGAAAGCAGGCCAAATGTGGTAGTAGTTGCAACAGTACTATAAAACATGAAATTGAATCCGATTTTTGCTTGCACCTGGAGGAGAGCCATCAAATTAAAGAGACTTGTTTAAATAAAAATTTATGTGACTCCCACTCATTAGTCTAAACTGGTTGAGATTAACAATTGGATGTAACCCATTACTGGCACATAGTGTTTCTTTCGTTCTTTCTTTCTTTCTTTACTCTAGAGTAAATTCAGGGAACCTAATATGCATTCTGATCTCAGCCTGGGAAGCACATTCTTTTGCCCCATATTCTGGTCCCAGTCCAGTGTGTGAATGCTGTGTCCTCGACACATGAAATAAGATAAATTAAAGCAATGGATAGCTTTGTTGGCTATGTCAAGAGTGTAAAGGCCATATCTAGTTTCCAGTCTTGGGGTGCAACAGTGTATTGCACCGTCATCTCTCTTGATAGTGTCTTAATTTGGCCCTCTGAAGCTCCTTCAGAGCAAGGATGTGCAACTTAGGTCCGTGGATGAATCCTTTTCCTTCAAGATCCTATACATGTGGTCCAAGCAAAGGCAAAAATTGGACACTAGGACGGGGCTGCAACTTACAATAGATAACTGCTTAATCGCTGATCTTGGAGCTTCCAAGAATGGCAATGAACCTCTTCTTTGTGGAACAAATCCATTTTGGTCTAGAGGCCACAAAAGCAGCCTTGGTGGGCCACAAATGGCCCCAAGACTACACATAGCCATGTCTCCAGGGTTTTTAGAAACACAAGAGACGACAAGGATTGAACCAGAGAGCTTCTGTTTGCAAAGAATGGACTATGCCATTGAACCACAACTCCTAGGGGAACCTGGATACAATCATGCATATTTGTTCTAGTCTTTGGGAGGTCAAGCATATGTCTTGCCATTTGTTCACTACTTTTGTATGGACAATGCAATTTCGAAAGCCATTCTGTTCATTGACAACTATAAATTTATGTCTTTTTCCCTATTAGGTTGACAATATTAAATGGGTCAACCTCTGAAAAAGCATCATTGATTATTGTATAAGAATCAGACCATCTGTACAGAACCCAAAGGCATTGTGTTTCTTAAATACACTGTGCCTTTACTTGTAATACTAGCATATAAGTGAAATAAAACACACTTTATTGTTGTTTCTCAAGGTCATACACTGTGAAGTAAAACTGAATTTTATAGCAAAATTTTATGTCTATAAAATATTTGGTAACACTGTATCCTATACGTGATATGAATTATCTCCTGTATTTGATATAACTGTATATTAATAATGCAGTTTATAGATCATTTTATTGAATATATTAACAGTTACATGAACAAAATTGGCAGATGTGTTTACAAATCAGACATAATGCTGTTACAAATCAGATATAATTACGGAATTACATCCTCTGCTATAAATCCATTGGTGGGAAAGGGAATTAGATTATTCCACAATCACATTTTTTTCTCTATAGGATACCAAACTCCACAACCATTATGATGCTTACTAGTTGTAATGGCACTAAACTAGATCAATCAATGAGGGGGTGCAAAGTGTATTTTGTTACTCATTGAAATAGCAGGAAAGCTCTTCAAATGACATTAATTTCATGAGTTAATTTGCAGATACATTTACAAGTTATTACCCATGTACAGATAAATTCACAGACGTTGCTCGGGAGATGAGATTAGCATGATTTATGGCCTTGTTATTTCATTAATACTTTGCTCTGAAAATCTGCATCTTGTGATAGTTTGCTTCCTACAGGAAGGAGCAGATAGGTATGGAACTCCATGGAAATATTTTGAACCTTCAGGAAAACATATAATGTAGGCTCATAAACTCTCGAGTATCACAATGGAGCCCATCATCCTGTTAGTGGTCTACACATCTGTGCATTAAACTCCATAGCTCAATATGGCACACTGCTTCTACAGAATGGCAGTGCATTCTTCTTTACATTCCAGACTAATAATTTAATTGCCACCTTTTTAGTTAGCTGCATGTCACTGCAGTGAGTGACACACAATGTTTGTCTAAATCACCAACAGGATTCTGGCTAGAAAAATGGTGGTACTAATTTGATTTATATCCAGCCCTTTGTATAGAGGCTTTTGTTGTTGTTGTTGTTGTTGTTCAGTCATTCAGTCATGTCCGACTCTTCGTGACCCCATGGACCAGAGCTCGCCAGGCCTTCCTATCCTCCACTGCCCCCAGAGTTTTGTCAAATTCATTTTGGTTGCATCGATGGCACCGTCCAACTATCTCATTCTCTGTCATCCTCTTTTCCTTTTGCCTTCGATTTTTCCCAGCATCAGGGACTTTTCCAAAGAGTCCTCTCTTCTCATGAGGTGGCCAAAGTACTGGAGCCTCAGCTTCAAAATCTATCCTTCCAGTGAACATTCGGGGTTGATTTCTTTCAGAATGGATAGGTTTGATCTCTTTGCAGTCCAGGGGACTCTCAAGACTCTCCTCCAGCACCACAGCTCAAAAGCATCAATTCTGCGGCGATCAGCCTTCTTTATAGTCCAGCTCTCACTTCCATACATCACTACTGGAAAAACCATAGCTTTGACTATCCTGACCTTAGTTGGCAAAGTGATGTCTCTGCTCTTTAGGATGCTATCTAGGTTTGCCATTGCTTTCCTCCCAAGAAGCAGGCGTCTTTTTATTTATGTAGGCTACCAGTCTACATTATAATGTACAGTTAAATCACAAATGGAAAATATCTAGACTAACAGAGTACAGATATTAGTAAAAAAGAAATAATATAAAACAAAGGAAGGAAACAGCAAAAGCAGCAGATTTACTTGTACCCTGAAAGCTAATCATACCAAATATGTTTTTTCAGTGAAAACCTAAAAGATATTGGGAACATAAGAAACATCGGGATTTTCAGTGCAAAGAAATACCACTGAATTATCCCCAAAATAGTGCTCCCATGTGTCGTATCCCCATGAGCCACAATCAATTGGGCATGCCAGAAAAAAAGCTCCCTGACCAATCTGTCCATTGGAAGTTCATGCTATCAGACTGAACTCTACATATATTTCCTAGAAGAAATTTTACTTTTGTTGTTACGTCTGTTGTTACTTTTGTTGTTGTTGGGAGATTCTCTGGGAGCCCTAGTTTCAGAGATGGATGTGAAGAACATTTGTGACATTTTTCATTCTTGGCAGTATTCTGACCTGTGATATGCCAAGACTTCTTGCTGAAACTTTGCAAAATTCCTTAGCTTTCTGGAAACACAAGAGTCTAGCCGTGTTCTTTCCTCTCCCCCCCCCCAATTAAACATTTTTGGGATGTTGTTTTGCATCAGACATGCCGGAGTCCTTGCAACTCCACACTCTTTTCAGGACTTTATTTCAGGAAAGAGGCCATTTCGGCGACTGCAGCAGGTGCAGAATGCGGTGACCAGGTTGGTGGTTAGTGAGGGCAGATTCAGCCACATCACCCCATTTCTGGCCCTCTTGCATTGGTTGCCCATTGCCTCCCAAACAAGGTTCAAGGTGTTGGCTTTGGTTTACAAAACCCACCATGGCTTGGGACCTGAATATCTGGCAGAGCTTATCTCCCAAAAGTCAGTGCTGCCCAGCCCACCAGAGCTTCAATGCCACTCTTGCTCTGGGTGTTTCTTCTTGTGTAGGAGGGGTGTTGGAGAAACCATGAAACATGAAAAAAATTAAATCCATAAGATTTCTTGGGGGAAAATCCTGTACAGAGAACTCTCACTGCAAGAGAAAAAAGGAATCCTCCCCACCAGCCAGGTTCTCACAAAAAAGGAGAGGCCATGAGATTCACACCTGAAGTCCCATAATCTACTTTAAGTAGAATTAATATTAGAACGAGCACACTGGGTTTTGCTTAATTGGGATGTAACCAGTCTAGTGTCACTTTCAGGAGTAGAACCCATTTAGGAATCTTATTTCATTTGCAAGCCATTTCTTTTGTTTCCTTCTTTAATTTCCCACAGGATCCACAGCAATTTTGATTTCTTACATCATTTATTCTACCCTCTCTCTTTTTTCTCTGATCTCAGAAACTAAAACAGCTGCAGATTTCCCAAACAGTTTAGGAAGCTGCAACCAACTAAGGGTAATGCAGCTTGCTAAACTGTCTTCTTCTTCTTCTTCTTCTTCTTCTTCTTCTTCTTCTTCTTCTTCTTCTTCTTCTTCTTCTTCTTCTTCTTCTTCTTCTTTTCTGTCCCACCTGGTGGTGGGGTCCACTATTCTGGTTTTTGCCTTCCACTTGGCACAGTTACAGGCTAGGTCTGGGTGAACCCAGGACAACTTCATGTCAATGTCAAGGGTGTTTATCTAGTACTGTTTTGGTTATCCCCTCAGTCGGGATCTGCTGACCTCCAGGGTGAGACCCTTTTTGGCTAGAGTTTCCTCATTAGCACGTGAGACGTGTCCATATCAACACAGTTGAGTTTCACACATCTTGTTGGTGATTGGTGCAATGTTGTATTTTATTTTTCATTGCATTATATTGGTGCCTATGGTTTTTCTGCCCGTGCATAGCAACCCAATGCCTTAGGACAGCACACACATTAAAATATTATCATCACCACTACCACTGTGTCTTCAAAGAAGATTGTCATTAACATCATCCTCATTATTGTCACTTATTTTGGTATATTAGTAAAAAATAAACTTTTGGAAAGGCTTCAATGTATACCAAAGACTGGAGATATACTTTTGGCAACCTGAGATACCAGTAGTTCTCGGGCCAATTGTAGGCACTTATGTTATGTTCTCTAAATTCTATTATTTGTTACAGAATATACTTGTATTTCTACTATTGTCTTAAGCATTACGTTTAGTTTCTTGGTAGTGGTGATTCTGCCCCAATTTCTAGTCCAGACCTTTTACAGGAGCTATCCAAGGTACAGAGCCCAGTGTTCAAAATATGTTCAGCACTTTGGATCCCTGTATTAAAGTTTGAAGTAGTTTCTGGAATTCCCACCACAACATCGGAGTCACCAGCTTCTAATTTTTCTACTGCCTTTGACAACATTTTACAAATGGCAGAATAGATTTAAACTGATATTTACAAATAATAATGGATGAATTCTGTCTTAGGAAATTCTGGTAGCTTCAAAAGCTATTTTCTCCCGGGACAGAGAAACATATAATTGGAAAGATCCGGCTCCACTCATTTGTGTCACTCAATATTTGTACATGATTTCCAAATATTTCACAATGTAACAGATGACTACTCTGTGTTCAAGGCCCAGCACTTTAATGGATTACAGCTATGGACATGAGCCTTTTCAACATATCAGAGACTTAGGTCAAAATTGATCATGCTGTTCTATCACAAAATTGTACATAGTTGACAGACCTGTAGAGAGAATCAATTTGTCAGTAATGTTTGCTGTAAAATAGAACAATGGCTACATTTTAGTACTGGCAAAATCTGAACCCAATTTTCAAGAGTTATTTAGAAATGTTTTGCTGAAAGACATGAGAAAACTAAAACGCATACTATACTTACCCATGTGGCAGTATTAGGTTGTATAAAAATGATCAGTTAGAGCTGCAATTCCATCACCTTAGCCTCACTCTCATATGCACTAAAGATGTATATCCAATAAATGACTATTTTGAATTATACAGTATACAGTTTAGAATTTTGGCATGGCAATAAAATAAAATTATGAAACTGGCTCCAAGGCATGATTCTGCCATTTTGCAATCTAAAATAAATTGAAAAACCAACAGCTCTTGCCATTAACATGAAGTGAAACTTCTATCAAAATAATTCAATCAAGAATCATAATGAAACTATACAAAACTGAACAATATATCTAACAGTTTTTCCAACTAACAATTATTATTTTTCTCCCTCCACTGATTTTTCTAACTCATTCAATCCTGATATAATGCTTGGAAAAAGTATGCAGACTCAGAACACTGGAAGTGATCATCACTCTTGAAGGTTAGTATTTAAAAGCGAAAGCTTGAAATAGTTCGATTAAGAGGTTAATTGGTCAATCAGCAGAAGTCTTTGTTGATTCACATGGAAACTTTTTTTAAAAAATGTTGTACATTCAATAGTTTTTCTGGGAAACTGCCTCCATTTGGGTATATTAGTCTCACATGGAATATTTCATTTACTTTTACCCAGAGATGTTAGTATTTGTGTGCTGAGCTGTCAATTATTTTACAAAATTCTATACTCACTTAAAAAGCTGCCTAGATGCCCTAAGCGCATCCAATCTCGCCTGATTTCAGAAGCTAAGCAGGGTCGGCTCTGGTTAGTACTTGGATGGGAGACCACCAGGGAATACCAGGTGCTGTAGGCGCCTGGAGTAGGAACTGGCAAGCCACTCCAGTATTCCTGCCAAGAAAACTCCATGGATATGGGGTCACGAAGAGTTGGTCGTGACTGTAACAACACAACACACAACACATACTCACTTATCCACATACTGTATATCCAAACTTTCTACTTACATGCCTTCAAGGCATAAATAAATTAAAACTATATAAAATGCTATTGTTTGTGTGTTTGCTTGCTTGCTCATACATTCTATGAGCAGCACCACCAGCACCCCTACAGTGATCTGAGGGCGTCAAATTCACGTTATATGAGCACATGAACCTTACCATGGGAAGAAACCAAGCCTTGCAGCCTAGTTTTCTTCCTTTACAAAAAGATATCAGTGAAAAGGCAAGGGAAACAAAACTAACTGTGAGTACCTTTGAGAGATTGCTAACATTGGCGATGAAGACATAACTATAGTGTTGTGAATGGGAATGCTGAAATGGTGGTGGATTTTAGGAGGACTCGCTCTATACAACCACCTCAAATAACTTAGTGTCTAGTAGAGTCCTTTAAGTTTTTAGGTACTATTATATCTCAAGATTTAAAATGGTCATCTAATATTAAAAGTATTATTAAGAAAGCACAACAAAGAATATTTTTTCAGGTTCAGACTGCCAAAAGAACTGTTGATTCAATTTTATTGAGGTGTTATAGAATCTATCATCTGTTCCTTTATAACTGTCTGGTTTAGTTCTGCGACTAAGCAGGACAGACATAGACTTCAACGTATAATTTGAACTGCAGAAAAAAAATATTGCCACTAATTTGCCATCTATTGTGGAATTGTAGACCACACTAGCTAAAAAGAGGGCGAATAAAATATATACAAATTCCACACATCCTGGACATAATCTGTTTCAATTGTTACCCTCAGGGTGACATTTTAGGGCATTGCATACTACGACAACTAGATATAAAGGCAGTTTCTTTCCAAGTGCTATCAAGCTGTTGAATAATTATTTTTTACTTCTTTTCTTCCTTTTTAAATAATAGGTTATATTGTGTTGTTGTACTTTGTTTTTATTGTTGAACATATGATTCTTATATTTCCTTCTTATATATGGAGAGCATTTTTTACCAAAACAAATTCTGGGTGTGTCCAACAACACTTGGCCAATAAAAGGATTTTGATTCTGATTCAGATTCTGATCTGATTCTAAAGATCTATAGCTTCTCCTCAGGAGAGATAATTAGGGGGTAATTATCAGCCAAAAGCCAAAAATCAAGAAGTCAAGAAAAAGGGAGATAAGAGTTGTAAACATTAACCCGTTGCTTGCCAAAACAAATGTAGGTTTACAGACTCTTTACATAAGGGATAGATAGATAGATAGATAGATAGATAGATAGATAGATAGATAGATAGATAGATAGATAGATAGATAGATAGATAGATAGATACTTTATAGTCACTGTACATAAGTACAGCAAAATTAAATACTAACCCAGGTGTCAAAAAACTAAGATTAAAAAGAAAAATAAATACATTTTAAAAGGTAAAAAGAATTAAAAGCACTCATACACACAAATCACAACTCCCCAAGATCACACTATTTGGTATATCAAGTACTAAACGGAAGAAAGTAACATTTATTTATTTATTAATTTTGAATATTTTTTACCCCACCTTTCTCTTTGGAAAAGGACCCAAGGTGCTTACAACAATGAGAGAAAATACACAGCACAGAACATTAAAACATATCGAAGTTAAGAACAGGGAATTAGAAGAGGCATCTTAGAACATTAAAAGGTAACATTAAAGCTACAAAGAGCATGCAAAAAGAAAAAAACCATTAAAAGGGGTGGAAACTAACATGGAAAACATTGATATTCTTATGAAATCAGTAAATGTAATCGTGCATGGCAATCACATAGTAGGTAGTCCATCTTGGAAGAAAGTACAAGGCGAATCTTGATGGATCCTCTTGATTTGATATGATTTTTGCATGGGACCCTTCCCAAATCACCATCAAATCACACATCTCATTCATGTCTAAATATTACACAATAATAATCATGCATCCTCCAGTGCATGGCTCTGCAGTGTTGCAAAAACATGGATTTATTGCATGGATCAATCTGATTTCATATGATTTTTGCATTGGATCATGATAAAACCACTATGACATATATAGCCTATCTCTGTCCACAGATTGCATACCAAAAATCATGGGTCCATCAGCACATGACTCTGCAGTGGTGCAAAAACATGGATCCAAGGCACAGATCCAAATTGATCTAGCTAATTTTTACCCAGGAACACCCCAAAACCTATCTCACATCCTAAAACCCATCCTTACACAGAGATGGAACATCAAAAATCAGGGGTCCATCAGCACATGGCTCTGCAGTGGTGCAAAAGCATTAAATATGGCATGTTGTGTGAGTGATCTACCTCTCAGATGCTCTGGGATTCTGTGATGCTTGCAGAAGGGTAAAGAAGCTGGTACTAATAGAATGTCAAAATGATATGTGAAGTTGTTAATATAACACAGCACTTGATGATAAATATAAAGCTGGGTGGATCCATGCCTTGGATCCATATTTTTGTGTGCCACTCTGGATCCATGTGCTGATGAACCCATGATTCCTGGCATTCAGTCATGGGCAGAGATGGGGCCTAGGATGGGAGAGTGGTTTGGGAGTGATCCTGAATAAAAATCAGTTATATCCGTGTGGATTCATCCCTTGGATCCATGTTTTTGCACTACTGTGGAGCCATGCACCAACAGACTTGTGATTTTTGGTGTGCAATCTGTGGGCAGAAATGAGGCCTACGATAGGAGAGTGTTTTGTGGGTGATCCTGGATAAAATCATGTAGATCCATGAGGATCCGTGCTGCAGATCCATATTTTTTGTGCCACTATGGAGCCATGTGCTGATGGACCCATGGATTTTTGCTGCAATGTCTGGCCACAGATGGTGCCTATGATGTGAAATCAGATGAAATCAGGGGAATCCATGCCATGGATCCATGTTTTTGCAACATTTCATGGCCATGCACTGGAGCACCCATGATTATTAATGTGCAGTTTTTGGACATTAATGAGAGGTATGATTTGATGGTGATTTGGGAAGGATCCCATGCAAAAATCACATGCAATCGGGAGGATCCATTCTTGAGTTCAATAATCCGCCTTTTGCACAGGCCCTCATTTAAAATGCACTGGTTCAAGCTGGCCTAGAAGACTGCTGACGTGAGTCTGGCACTTAACAGGAGGGGGCGCAAAAACTGAGTTTGTCCCCGGGTGCTGAAAACCCTAGCTACGCCACTGTCTATGAGCAACATACAGTACAAGTAACAAAAGTGAAATATTATATTTCAACCATTGCATCTAACATAAAATAAAACTAAACTAGGGATGAAGACAAAAATCAGTATGATGAATCAAAACACAAAACAGCACCAAATTTTCTCAGATCTGAACATTATTATCATGAATAATCCCTTTTTTTACATGGAAGCCACAAATTCTGTGGCACAATAGCACGAAATCTTTAATTCCCAAAATATATCCCTAACAATAATATTATCAAATTTTTTTTAATTAAATATTCCTTCTTCCATCCTGGGCCTCTCATGGCAATCATGAGATGAAATTGATTATTTATTAGACTGACAAAGAATGGGAAAGAAGTAAGAAAACTTTAATTACTGAAAAAACCACTGATGTCATATACCATTTAGCATAGAGTATATAATTTATGTAACAGAATTTCATCCACTGGTTGAAAACACTTGGCATAGCAAAAAGTTATTCCTCCAAAGCCTTACAGGTAGCTACTTCCAGGCAATTTATACTGCATGTCTGTTTTCACAGCTGATT
The DNA here is from genome assembly GCA_037367245.1 of Phrynocephalus guinanensis. NCBI lineage: Eukaryota > Metazoa > Chordata > Lepidosauria > Squamata > Agamidae > Phrynocephalus > Phrynocephalus guinanensis. The sequence goes on along the minus strand of CM074739.1, from coordinate 37,267,484 downwards.
GTTCCATTGATTGTGCACTAGCTGCACAACATACATGCAGAACTGCTTGCTGAATATGGCATTCGCCTTGTGACAAATTTTGCATGTTCATGTTATGGAGGTGCAGCTACACATCAGGAGTTTTGGTCATTGTTTAGAAAATAAAAATAACCAAGTTTCTTGTACCATCTTAAATATTACTATCTTCTATTGGTTTATCCCAATAAGCTGCTTTTTATATATTCACAGCTGAAATGTACATATGCTTGTGCTAATTAAACATGTTCTTCTATAAGGTAGCATGAGAGTCGGATGTCTTGGCTAGATAAGAACAAGACTAATTTGGCTGGCACCCAAGAAATATCTGGAATATATATTTAGGATTACAGCCAAAGTAATTTCAAAATTTAAAAGGTTATGAAAATAAGGTCTTCACTTGACTCTGAAAGGACTACAGTGTAGATACTATCCAAGTATATCTGGAGAATACATTCCATCCAGTCCAACCCTCATCAATGTACTTCTGACGATGGCCATCCGGCCTCTGCTTAAAAACCTCCAATGGAGGAGACTCCACCACCACCCGTGGCAGCATAGTCCACTACCAGACAACTCTAACTATCAGGAAATTCTTCCTAATGTTCAGTTGGAATTTCTTTTCCTGTAGTTTGAAACCATTGCTCCTGGTCTCTGAAGCCATGGAAAACAAACCTGTCCCCTCTTCAATATGACATCATTCAGGTACTACTGCTGAAAACAGCCTTTGCCTTGGAGCTAATTTCCCACTTCACCCTAGGGGAGGCCTAAGATGAGGTAGAGGCAGATCCACATAGGAAGAGTTAATCCTTCAGGTTAAGGATTCACATTAAGTACCCACTGTCCTGCTTATCTGTAAGCCCCACCTCAAACTGAGGTGGTCTTTGTTGTTTAACAAATTAATGAAAAAACATTAAATTGCAACTGTGAGACAGTGTGGGTGATAAAATGGCAGAACCCCCAATTTATATGCACATTTAACTGTGCATAAATATAGTGTCACTGCAGAATTAATAGTGTGTAAAAATTCATCAGGCTACAGTTTACAACCTTTAGCTAGCAATTTGCTTCCTGTTTTGAAACCTGTCTTCTGTGTTGCTCCTTCATTGGCTATGCAGTAACTTTTCTTAAATCTGTTAGGAAAGGTAAATACTACATCATCTAGACAGCAATCTGCATGATTATACCTAGTGAAGCAGCACACTGTCTGGAGGATAATTAAGCTATAAACATGTCTACATAATTTTAGTCACTGCAATCCCAGAAGGAATGGATGTTTTTCAGATGCAAAGAAACACTGAAATCAACAGCTACCTTGCATCTGTTCATAAGGGCAGGGAATTCGGTAGAGCAGAGCTGTTATCAAACATCCATCGACCACAGCAATTGATTTCATTTCATTTTGCAATATATAGAAACCCTGACATTCTACTGAACTAAGGTTGTTTGTTTAAAATAGTTTTACCCCCATCTTTCTCCTTGACAAAGGGCCTTTTTACACGACCCCTAAGATCCGCTGGCCACTTAAATTCGGACCAGAGATCTTAGGGGTTCGTTGCTCTTCCTCTGTCCCCACCCCCCTCTGCACTTCCTGGTTGCTGGCTGCCTGAGGGAGGGAGAAAAAAGAAAGAAAAGAATGCCGTCTTACCTCCGTTTTGTTCCCGGCAGCATTCAGATCTCTTAAAGGGGCGGGGCGCAAAAAAAGAACAAACAGAAACCAGGAGAGCCCCGCACTCACTATCCTTACACCGGATCAAATATTTGTCACATCCAAAAAGCAGGTACAAGAAAACTGCTCTGGGTCGCGCTAAAGTGGGCGGGGTCGCACTTAATTGTCTGCAAAGTCCGGAGCTGGTGGGTAAACATTTTTAAGGTCCGGACCTTGCAGCCATTTGCGGTGGAGCTTAGGGGTCGTGTATAAACGCCCAAAGACACAAGGTGGTTCATACATAAGACAACATTTAAGAGCTGAAACATGAAGTATACACATATTTCAAAGAATTAAACAAATAGTATATTAAAAACAGTAAATAAAATCAGAACTAAGACACATTCAAAAGCAACAAGGCATAACAATTCAGTTGTTGTTTTAAACTCTTCTCAGACAGGGAGCTTGTCTGAAGAGCAAAGTCTTCCACTGCTCTTCAGAAGGACAGCATCATGTGAAGGAGTTGGGGCCCTATTGGATCATTGCAGCCAAAATTGTGAACAGATCATCCTCGTGAGCCACTGAATTGTGCTCATGTGCAAACTGTTGAATTTTTGTTTAAAATTCCATGGGTACACAGTAGAAGTACACAGATCCACAGAGAACAGATTCAAATTATTCAGATAGTAAACTCCTTTGCTCATTAACTAGCAGTTATAGTCTCACTCTGAGACATAATAGAAAGAATAAAAATGAGCAGTGAACAGATAACAGTGAACTAACAACAAAACCAGTCAAAAGAGAGGAAAAGAGGCACTTGGCAGAAAGGTGGGGTTGGATAGGTTGAAGGACACTCCAGCCCAGAAAGGTCACTCCCTGTCAAACAAACTACAGGCAGCATGCATGGTTGTAAAAATTCCAACAGTTTCTTTTATGAAAGTCTTCTTCTCTCTGGAGCTGTCATCAAGTTAAAGGCACTTGTTGACTATTAAGAAGTGTATCTTCTGAATTCAAGAGGCGCTACCCTGAAGTAAACATGAGCAAAAGCTATGTAAATATGCATAAGGGCGCCATGCCAGTTTTAGACAATGGGTCCAAACATTTCAACCTTATCACTTTCTTATACTAAACAAGCTATGACTACAGATTCCCATGCTTTTCTGTAGACAAATAAACGGATCCTTTATAGAATTGTCCTGAAGTTCCCTTTCTGAAGAATGGATTACAGTCTACTGAGGATTCTATCTGTAAGTGTCAGAAACAGAATTCATTCATGTTCATGTTTTATTCCAGTTTCATGGAAATTGTAAGAGGAATTTTCCACAGTTTCCTTCCCTGCCTTGCAAATTTACAACACCACAATTATTACCAAAAGCTGCAAGGTGGCAGGTGAATGTAAAGATTAATCCATTAGAGTGAACATGCTTCCATTTCAAAGTTTGTTAATTTTCTTTCTACTTTGTCAGTTCTAATTTATCACCCCAAACTGAAATGCAATAATTGTGCTGCTGCTTATGTTTTAGAAGGTGGCTAATGTTATATTAGAGTTATAAAACTGCTTAGGGATTCCAGTGACATTCATTAATATATTACAAGGTAACACATGTTGAGATCAGGCTCCTGACATGTCAAATTAGATCAAAAAGAAAATTAGTAAAGACACAGCTTGGGGATTTTAAAAACAACAACCAGAAATTGTCTTTTCACAGGAACACGTTTTTTAAAAATGTAAAGCTTAACTTTCAGCAGTGTTTTGATTTTGTGTGCTGTATTTCTAGACCCAGCCTCTTTAGAAATTTTGCAATGGGCCTGTCTGCCATTAATATTCCCTGCTATCTTGAAATCATCAAAGTCATTCAGGAACAGTTTGTCTTGTCAAATGCACTCATTATTTATAGAAAGAGCATGAAAGACAACACACATTCCACAATTTAGGCTATTAAAAGAAATCAGAACGTGAAGATCAAACTTTTTCCTCCGGAAAGAAAAATGAAGTATGACAATCGTTGTGGCCTTTCCTAGGAGTCTATTCAATTAATTCAAATATATAATGAAATTAAACACTTTTTTAAAAAATCAATTATTTTTAACTTAGAAGTGTCTAAACTGTAAAGTATGGAAATCTAACCTTTGTTTGTCACACATACTATAGCAAAATTGCCCTGGAGAAATGTGTCAGTAACATTACTCAGTAAAGTTTTTATGACATTTCTACTGTTACGGGAATAAAGACAATTAGGAAAACCCACTATGGGTGAGACCTACTCGTGGAAGGAGTGATGGTTCTGTGCTCCTTTCGGTCCATATTTCCATCCCTTGATCATAGGTAACATATTAAAAGAGGCTGGGCATCTAGAGATAAAAATATACCATCTTATTCACATAGGACAATATTGTTGCCCATTCACAACTGATGTGAAAAAAAGAAATTTCCCAAGTCATCATTGTTTCCCCACTGAATATGTCCCGAGAACTGTTATCATAACTCTGTTCTAAGAGTTCAAAGCCCTGGAGTACAATATAATATAAATATTAATAAAGTTAATTGAAAATACTGTAGAAAGTACCAGTGTTTTCAGTGGATCTACTCTAACCATAACTAGAATAGAATCTACTTTGTAAATACTTCAGCTCAAAACTAATGACATTTTTAGCAGTTTTCTTGTCTGATTTATTGAGACATTAATTCTGAAAAGAAAGATTTCAGGATTTTTGTGCACCTCTTGAGTTCTTGTTCTTGGAATACTAGTCCTGAAACACAGGAAGGAAAAACACTAAGCACTCTAGTATTGTGTCTTTCTATTAAGAATCACATTATGCAATACATGCAGCACATTTTAGAAGCAGTGCTTCTGAAAAGAAAGCTGTTTATCACAGAACATGGCTTTGTCCACCCAGCGTGAAAAAAAGAGACGAAACACATTTTGGGGGATTAATAACTTTTATTAATGTTTTATTGGACTATCTCTCCTACTGTTGAGTCCTAAAAGGGGGACCTGAAAGGGCAAGTGGCACTGAGGTATTTACCCATTATGCAATTAGAGTATTACACGTAGGGTAGTGGCCCCCAGAACTAAAAGTTGTGGACAGCCCTTCAAGGGGCTTTACGTCAAGGGTCATAAATCACTATATACTGTCCTATCTATTTCTATGCCTAATTTGGTATTCTAAGGGCTGCCCTTGTACAAAGGACTATTACCTACTGTTGCCCTATGGGACTTTTCACCACTTGCCCTTACCGCTAATTTTTATTTATTTTATTTATTTTTGTATTTATATCCCGCTTATCTACTACATGTAGTACTCTAAGCGGCTAACAAGGGCAATAAATGCCAGATCAAACACAATAGAATACATCAAATATAAAGCAAAAATAACATAAAGCAATAAGACAACATGACATATAAAGTCCTACTGCATCCCAGCATGCGGAGGAACAGATCCTAACAAATAAAATTAAAATTAAACACACCTTAGAAAGCAGTCAAAATTTGATAACAATGACGATGGCGGGAGGAAAAAAAACGTAAAACTAAAAATCACCAAAAGCATCTCAGAACAAAAAAGTTTTTAAAGCTTTCCGAAAGGCCTGCAGGGACTCTGCAGAGCGCACTTCGCTGGGGATGGAATTCCATAAGGAAGGGGCTGCCACTGAGAAGGCCCGGTTCCGAGTAGTCATCTTCCGGGCCTCTCGTGGGGTGGCAACCCACAGCGAATGTGCTCGCACCTGCCGAACAGGACGGGCCGAGGTGGATCGCTGGACGATACGCTCTGTCAGGTAGTCCGGTCCCAAGCCATGGAGGGCTTTATAAACTAAAACCAAGACCTTGAATCTAATCCGGGCTGCAACGGGCAACCAGTGCAGGCGGGCCAGAACTGGGGTGATGTGGTCATAACGACGCACACCAACCACCAGTCTGGCCACCGCATTCTGTACCCGCTGCAGGCGCCGGAGAAGAGTCAAGGGCAACCCCATGTAGAGCGTGTTGCAGTAGTCCAGTCTCGAGATCACCAGTGCTTGGACCACTGTTCTCAGAGAGTCAACATCCAGGTACGGGCGGATCGGGGCGATCTGGCGAAGATCCATGGTCAGCGCCGGGTCCAGGACCACGCCCAGATTCCGCACCCTCTCCACTGGCCGGAGGGAACCCCCCCCAGACAGGGAAGAGGGCCACCGTACCCAGATGGTGAGCTCCCAAAGAACATAACCTCCGTCTTCTCGGGGTTGAGCTTAAGCCTGTTTGCCCCGGTCCAAGTCAGCACGGCGTCCAGGCACTTATCAAGGATCCTCACAGCTTCCACTGCAGAGGTGGAGAAGGAGAGATAGAGGAGAGATAGAGCTGCGTGTCATCAGCGTACTGATGACAGTAGACTCCAAATCTCCTAATGGCCTTACGTAGATGTTAAACAGCATAGGGGACAGCAACGATCCCTGTGGAACCCCACAAGGGAGTATCCAAGGAGCCGATAACTCCCCCCCCCCATGCTGGATGTACTGAGGACGGCCCTCCAGGAAGGATCGGAGCCAACTGCGAGCAGTGCCTCCAATTCCAACCTCAGAGAGCCGGTCCAACAGGATACCGTGGTCGACGGTATCAAAGGCCGCTGACAAATCCAGGAGAACCAACAGGGTAGAGCAACCCCTGTCGGCCGCCCGGATTAGGTCATCTTGCAGCGCGACCAAAGCTGTTTCGGTCCCCCGACGAGGCCTCAACCCGGACTGGCAAGGATCGAGGCACTGCCGATCCTTCAGGTACGACTGCAGCCGGACCGCCGCCACCCTCTCGATCACCTTACCCATAAACGGGACATTAGCAATAGGACGGTAGTTGACTAAGTCATCCGGACAAAGGCCTGGTTTTTTAAGAATGGGCTTCACCACCGTCTCCTTCAGACGGGAGGGAAAAAACCCCTCACTGAAGGAGGCGGTGGCAATGGCCGAAGCCCATTCGGCCATGGTCCCGCTGGCTGCTTTTATAAGCCAGGCAGGGCAGGGATTGAAAGGGGTAGACGCCGGCCGGCAGTAAGCCATAGCCTTGGAGGCCTCGGCAGCAGAAACAGGCCCAAGCCGGCCCGGATGGCCTCAATCTTTGATCGAAAAAAGGCTGCAAAATTCTCACTACTGAAATCAGTAGGAGGAGGCCTGGCCAGACTAGGATTGGTGAGGTCCTGAACCACCCGGAAGAGCTCCGCCTGGCATTTCGAGGCCTCACCAATTCTCAGGGAGAAAAATGATCTTTGAGCCTCCCTGATCGCGTTGGAATAGCCACTAGTCTGGGATACAACAGCAGCCTTATTAATAACCGTCCGGGTTCTTCTCCAGCTGTGCTCTAGTCTTCTCCTCACCTGCTTCATTGCTCGGAGCTCAGCCATGAACCACGGTGAGGACCGAGCTCGGCACCGGAGAAGACGCTTAGGGGCGATCTGGTCAATGGTATGGGCAGCTGTATCAAACCAATGGTTAGCCACAACCTCGGCCGGAGCGCCAGTCAGTTCTCCAGGAAATGCCCCGAAGGCCTCCTGGAACCGGGAAGGGTCCATAAGTCTTTGGGGACGGGCCAAAATGGGAGGCCAATGGTCCCCGCAAGAAGGGGCCGGAATCGCCAGGGGGAAGGAAAGCAGGTGATGGTCTGACCATGACACAGGCAGGGAGGCAATGCCCCCTACTTCCAGACTCGAATTCCCCGACATGGAGGAAAATACCAGATCCAGGGTATGGCCAGACCTGTGAGTGGGGCATACAACATGCTGGGATAGACCCATGGAAGCCATGGATTCCATGAACTCCAGAGCTGCACCGGAAAGTTCACCGCCGGCGTGCAAAGTCAACCACCACCAAAAGGCGCGGGGACTTCAACAGCGCCGCCGCGATGAACTCGGAGAGCTCCGGCAGGGATTGTGCTGGGTTGCGGGGAGCACGGTAGCCCAGCACAATGCCAAATCTATCCCGCTGTCCCACCAACAGGTGAAGGCACTCTAACCCGTGGCTAGCCAATGTCGAGGCCCTGCAGACGTAAAGAGAATCCCGATGAACGATTGCGACCCCTCCTCCCTTCTGACCCTCCAACCTTCCCACACCCTGAACCAGATATCCGGGCGGGCACAGGAGGGAGAGGGAAGCCCCCCCTTCCATACCCACCCAGGTCTCGGTGATGAGAGCCAGGTCAGCCCGCCCATCTTGGATGGAATCATATATAATGGGGATTTTATTGTGGACTGACCTGGCATTCAACAGAATGCAGGAAAGGTTGGAGGTGCTGGAGAAGTGACTCCTGGACACGTGGCAGCTAGCCGAGGGGTCAGAACATGGGACAGGAACAAGATGCCTGACCCGCGTTCTTCTGATCTGACTAGCGTACCGCCCACGGCCCGTCACAGTTGGTATGTGAGTCCCTGCAAATATGGCGATAGAAAAAAAAAGTGCGACCAGTGATAGTAGGGTTATCATAGAACATGGCTTTGTATAATTCTTTAGCTGCCATTTTGCATACTTTGTTTTTTGATTGGTTATTGGGAGGTAAATATGGGCTTAATTTGTAAGTCAGATTCCAGAAGCACATATTTCTGAATAAATCTTGCAGTGAGAGGGAAACAAGTGAATCACTAGAAATTCATATTCACTATAATGTTTACTTTCACCCTCCTAGAGCCTCCTTAAATAAATGTGAATGGACTACAACAAACACTGAGACAGATGTCCCTTGAAAATAAGGGGAAGAGCTTAGTTAAAACAAAATAAAGCTTAATTCTTTTCCTTCTTTTAATGTGACAACAATTGTATTTTGCTTCTATTCTCCAATCATGAGTTCTTCCACACAGAGAATAACTTTAACCATCAATAAACTGAATTGTCACAAGTGCACATATTAGCCAGCACTAGATGGTCTCCATGACTTCAGACGTACATATATAGCTCTGTCTCTGCTTTCTACCTCATCATCCCAAGAACATGAATCTGACATTGCAAAATAATTGTCCAGTGTGTGAATTCACCCTGACCACTCTAATCTTTGAGCAACGGAGCTGGAAGGGATCCTACGAATCACCAAGTCCAGCCCGTTAGGAAGGCTCAGTGGGGAAGTGAAGTCTCAACGTGTAGCTCACAGCCAGAGACTTAAACCACAGAACGATTCAGCTTTTCCATTAGGACAAAGAAGATAAAGCTTAATCCAGAAAAAATGGTAACTATTTAGGTAATTCTACTGATCTTGATAAAGGAATTCAACTGATATTGGGCATAATTGGGCTTTCCCTGAAGGATGCATGTTCTAGCCTTGGGAGTAGTTGTTATAGAAATACAGTTGGCAGCAGTATTATGTAATATCTTTTATCAAGTTTGCTTGGTATGTCATCTGGGACTCTATCTATGGAAAACAGGGTGGCCTTAATGATGCATGACCTGGTTACATTTAGACTGAACTCTTGTAATATGATGTATGTGAGGCTGTCTTCAGAAACTTTACCCTAGTTTTATTTTATTTATATAGTTTGCATGCCACCCACTACCCAAAGGTCTCTGGGCGGCTCACAATCAAAATAGACAATTAAACATCAAAATTACAATAAAAGTAGAACAATAAAAACATATAAATACAATAAATACAATAAATACAATATACTAAAACACAACACTAAAATTGTCATCAGGACCCACAATCATCAGTTAAAAAACTTCTGGAACAGGAAGGTTTTTACCTGGTGCCGAAATGTCATCAATGTCAGTGCCAGGCGGGTCTCACTTGGGAGGGCATTCCATAGTCTGGGGACAGTTGCTGAAAAGGCCCTGTACCTGCAAGCCACCCCTTTCACCTCCTTGAGGGATGGCTCTTTCAGGATGGCTCCCTGACTAGATCTTAATTGCTGGGTAGGTTCATATGGAAGGAGGCGGTCCTTTAGGTATCTAGTTCAATCTTGTGTGTGTATGTGTGTGTGTGTGCATGTGTGTGAAACCATCATGTTACCTCAATATTGAGCTGTTTTTCTGGTTGCTAGTGTACTTCTGGGCCTAATTCTATGTCAGTTTTAATCTTTATATTCCAAAACATTTTCCAGTTGGCTTATTTGAAAGATTGTCTCCACTCACAAGTATTTGCTTGTGTTTTGAGATGACTTCTGTTTACTGGCCTTCCACAAAGATCAGTAGGTTAGTGCACACAGGAGATTAGACTTTCTCCCTGTTGGGATTACTTCTACAAGATTCCTTCTACATAAAATGATTGCTTATTCCAAAGACTCCTTCCCACTTCCAGCTTTATCGATGAATTGGTGGTTAACAGCAGAAATTCATCAAGTAGCAAACATGCATTGCCGTTCTAATTCTCCCTTATTAGCAGCTCACCACATGAATTAATTGTATGTAACACTTCCTTCCTGTAGGGTTTTTCACTACTCAAGACATACTTGAAAGTATGACATCTTGCAAATAGCTTGGCAAATTGCAAAGGCATAGTCCAGCTCTGTATGCATGTGGATTCTTTTTCCGGCAAAGATACCCTTTTTATAAGAGTGTCAGGAGAAGAGAAAGCTCCCTCTGCTGCAGATTTTAGCTGAGATCCAAATAACTAATTTAGATGCCCCCCACTCCCCAAAGTTTCTCTGCACATCCAAGAGGGATTATTTTTCTTTGAGCATTAGATCTCCGGTGCCACATCAAAAGCTGGTTTTGAAAACCCTGTGAGTTTCGACAGCAGTTAGCCATATAAAATGACAGCTGCTGTTTAGGAAGTATCAAACCAAAGGCCCTCTGGAGTGCACAAAGCCATTTTGATTTATTTATAAAAATGCTCATGGCTACATCATCATCATCATCATCATCATCATCATCATCATCATCATCATGCCATCTTACAATTCTTTATCAGTCTGAAAATATACAGAGTATCAAAAAGAGCTCCAGATATCTAATACCCCAAATAAGCAATTTTTAATAAACATGTAGAAAATAACAGTCATCTTTGGTGATAAAAGCTAAAGTTTGATGTTGGCCTTTAAGGTTTTGTCATTTAATTCCTTAGATCCTGGGTATTTTCTTACAGTTGATGCCAAATGTACCATTTAGCAGGATGGTACTGTTTAAGTGGCTATTTTGTCCAAGTAAAAAAACTGAAAGTGTACCTAGAAAGGCAGATTCCCTACATTGTTCCTTTGCCAGGTGTTAGAAATGTCAGTGCATACTAAACCATTTGATTTTTGGCTGCATACACCTGTATTTATCCTGGCTATCCATATGGACATGCTGGGGAAGCAAGGCAAGGCCAAACCGTGGAAGAAGTATGGATAGAGCATCCAAGATAAAAGCCCTGTAGACAGATTGCTGGGACAAAGTCACCAGATGTATGTCATCTTTTAGCCTTCTTCCATTACCTAGCTGAATTGTAAATGCTAGCACAGTTGAGTAAAATTATAACCTGGTCCCTTTGAACAAATTTAAATGTTCCATCTGGCAGCTTAAACAATGCTGTCATGATTGCATTAGTTGTTTATTTGTTTGCTTATAAAATGGGCAATAATACAAAACATGGCAGCTATCTAAATGTCAGAAAAGGACAATAAAAACCAATAGGAAAGTGATTTCCATTTAAATCATGTTTTCTTTAAAGAAGGAAAAAGAAAACAAAAACATCAGCAAAGCAAAACAGAAGAACAGGTCTGAGATATTCAAATGCAAATGTAACTATACCAAAGAAGATTGCTAAAAAAGCTTTACCTGGGGTCCAGGGCTGGATCTGATTACTTCATATTAAACCCACTCCCTCTTGGGGGGTTGAAAAAAACTGAACCAATGGGGATAATTTCACCTTGGACTATGAGCTTCATCCTAAACTGATGCTGATTTCAGCTATGAAATAAACACATAAACTTTATGGTTTATTTTTAAAAACTCAGTGGGCAAAATCTTGCCCATCCTGGCATAACATAAAGTTACATCAGTGTAAATATGCTAAGCATTATGCCCAGCAAGAAGAAATTACATTATTCAATTGCAACATCACCAGCACAACCAACTGCTCAGTGTGCTAGCAGAAAGGTTTAATGGATCTCTCACCTTGATGTGCACATAGTTCCACAACAAGATATTGTCCAGTGTTTCCATAGGATCCTTTCAGAAGGAAGGTTCTAGAGTCTAGGGTTTATCTTTCTAAGGCTGGTCTTTCATATGGCTCATCCAATACCATGCCACTATGATTCCCTTTATAATTTTATTCTTTCTTTTTAAGAAGACGTCCCTGCCTGAGGAGAACTAGTGTGTAATAATGCTAACCATTATTTATGAAGAAGATTAGCTGTGACTAGAAAATGAAACTGTAGTGTTCCCGTGGTTTGCTCGTGGCCCTTTCACAGGCTATTGACAAACACCGCTTCTAATTTTTCTCTTTTGCTGCCATCAGCTAGTTTCTCTAGTAAATGAATGCTTTCAGACTGGTTTTAAATTGAATAAAAATAAAAACAAGTTTATTTATTATAAAATAAAATTAAAAGCATCAAGGGTAAAGTGTTTAGGTACAAACAAAAGGAATAATATAGCTCAAACACACTAAAGTTTGGTTACTGACAAAGCTGTTCACATGCACACCCTGTTCTTATGTTTACAGACACTCAACATGTAGTTTTCCTCCCAGTAGTTTTAAAATCCTAACTCTTTTCTCTTTAATCTTCAACTGTCTCTCAGTCAGATCCTATCTATCTTTTCTCAGTGAGTGTAGGTCCCTATCTGACCTTCTCTCAGACAGTGTCAGTCTCTATCTGACTAATTCAGTGCTGAGCTGAGCCTTAAATCCCCTCAGGCTCCTCCCCCAAACTCTCTCATTGCTTCACAAACCACCAATCTACATAGACACATCTGATAAATTATTCAACACCAAGGGGTAAATGCCACAGAGACAGATAAGAATAATTGTGATTCATTTTTATTCATGATTCATCAAGGCCAAAAAATCATAAAAAAACAAATTTATATTTTTTCTGATGAATTGATGAATTGATTTGTAAATTCTTTCTTTTTTACTTTAATGTCTTATTGAATGGCCTCCAAGGAAGGTATCAGGAAAAATACCATTGACTCTCCTCTACACACCCTCCAAGTTTGGTGAACGTTGGGTTCTGGATGTCTGAGTTATGTATCCTAAAGACACTCTCTAGGGAAGTGCCACCCAAGCACCCAGATGGACAAGATTGGCAGAGAAGCCTTCCATGACCCTTCTCTACAATCTTTCCAAGTTTGGTGAACATTCGGTTTCAGATATCTGAGTTCTACACCTACAAATTGGGAGACCCTAGGAAAGTGCCACTTAGGAAGTGGCTTGAGTAAACACAGTCTTCATCAAAATTGGAGGGACTGTAGAAGAGAGTCAGAAGAAGCTTCTCCAAGTTGGGTGTCTCTAGGTATCTTGGGAGAACTTTCCTAGGGGGACCTACTTGAGGGAGCATGCCTCAGACACATGAAATCCAATCTTCTCAAATACTGGAGTGATTGTAGAGAAAGGTTAATAAGGAACTACCCTAATCATTTTCTGTCACTGGGCACAATGGTGTCCATTGTATAACCCAACAAGCCAATGAATCAAAAATCACTAGAAATTCAGCCATTCATATGCATTGGGAGTATCAATTTCTATTTATGCAAATAACAACTTTGCAATTTTTAAAATGGATTTTGCAATTCACTTCATGTGCATCTATAAATGTTTCTCTTCCCTGGTTCATATTGCTCTTGTGACATAGCAAACTATTGATAACAATAGGGGCAGACAGAAACATTTTGGGAAGCAAAACATCTTTGATAACACCATGTCCTGATAGAACACATTTCACACACATTTTGTTTTCCACCAGGACATTCCTCGGGAATATATTTTCCTTTCTACAAACACTTTTTCTTCCTAATATGGTTTGTCATGTATATGTCTTCATTAAAGGAATTTTAAAGAGCTTGCTCCTCTTTAAGTAACTAGTACAGCTCATTGGGGTTGGATCCTATTTTGGAATACATAAAAATGTACTTGAAAATTGGTATTGCAGCAGCCATGTATTGGCACCAAAATCACTGGGGAGTAAGTTTGGACTCTTTCTTGTAAATTTGGAAATGTTTGGGGTTTGGGTACATAATGTACTCAAAAATATGGATTGCAGCTATGTTTCGGCATGGAAATGGCAGGGGTAGCTTCATCAAGCAATTCTAGGTAAGTTACCAATATTTCTAATTGATTTCAGATTTGGAAGCCAAGCCATGGTGTTAATCACTCACCAATGGCAGGGGCTATTGCAGTTTCCAGATTCAATTAGAAAGATTTTTCCTAGGGACACCCCCTTGGAGCTTATTAACTCAACTCCCTGACCCCCAAACCTTTCCAAATTTTCGGTGCTTACAGGGAAGAGCTTGAACTCCACTGCCATTGATTCCTCTAGGATGAATCGTTCCGTTCTAGAGGGGGAAATGGCATTTTGTTACAAAACAAAACAAAATGCATCCTACCATTTTGTTACATAATGCAGTAATTCGCTACCTAACGAAGCGACAAAACAGCATTTTGTTTTTCATTTCGTGCCCATCTCTAGTCTATAGTATGCCAACACATTTTCCACAGGCATGTTGTGATCAGTATGGACTCAGTATAGAAGAGGAAACATGGGAAAATTTAGAGGGCAAGTTAATCACCATCTCATCCATGAGTATTTTTGTTGTTGTTGTTGTTGAAAAAATAAAAAAAGACTGTACTAAGGGGGTCAGGCTTTCAATCACAACCTGACTAAAAGACCAAACTAATCTCTTGACACTCCCACAAGCACATAATTGGAAAGATGATAAAAGAGATAAAGGCCACCATATGTATCCAGAAGATAAATAAAAGACACCTTTGATACCTTTTCATTCAGGAACTTCAGTGGAAGGAAAAGGCTGTTTGGGGAAACAATAGAACAGATAGAAACAAGAGGACACTGTGGCCCACTTTGAACAAAAGGACACAAAGATGCATGTGCTTTAGCTGCAGAGAAAAATAGTTTCATTGAGGCAGATTCCCGTGTCCAGATCCCAAGATGGTGACTTTACTGGCACCGGGATACTTAGAACTGAAGCTCCGAATGTGACTTTCCCCATAAACCCAGTTACAGCATGATTTCTTTCTGACACTTTGTACCTGTGTGGAGGATTTTTCTCAAGAGAAGAATATCTATATCTTGCATATAGTTCTTTTCCTATAGGTGCCTTCCTTTCTATTTCTCGACTGCTCTTCATCAAGATGCAAGGTGCTATTTTTAGAAGTATCTAATTAGAGGTGATACTGGAACATGCACACCTGATTTGATGCTTATTGTCTTTCAGGCAGGCTCCTATCTATGTCTTTTCTCCATTAATTTCACTAGTGCAGGAACACATTTCTGTGCTGGTTCATTTACAGAATAAAAATATGAGCCTCCCCATGGGAATAGTGGAGGAGATGAATATTTTGGGCTCTGTTAGGAACAGCAGCCTTTTAACACCCTACAGCTCCCACTTCTGACACGAGGGCATCTGATTCTGTAACATTAAATGCAATTTCACTTGCATGCAGTACTGTGGCACTATGTGACTTTGGGTTGCCAATTTGCAGCAATGGGTAGAAAGAGGAGGCAGCAGGGGCAGGTAGGACGGTAACAGGAGCAGTGGGAAGGGGGCCGGGGCAGGGTGTAGCAGTGGGGTGCCACAGGAACACTCATGCCCAGTGCAACCTTTTTAGGGGATGCAAAATTTGCCTTCCCCCAGGCGCTGGCAACCCACACTACACCACTGCTTACAGGATGGTAATGACTGTGTTTGTAGAGCTTTTTTCCTCACAAACATTTCAGGCCTGAAGTCATGTTAAACTATATGAAATGTTGTAATGAGCTAGGCGACAAACTCTCAGAGCTTGCATATAAAGAGTTTCATAGAAATGTCCAGCTTTAGGAATGATGGACACTGGATGTTTGCAGAGAATACTTCCAAAAAGCTAAAAACATTAAGAATTATCTGATTCTGTATTTAAGGAGAGAGAAAATCATTCACAAAGGGAGTTCTAGTTCTCTTCCCAGTTCTTCTTTCTGAATTCCATGTCTTCTCAGTCCTAGCCTGCCATTCTACACATTACGCCACATTAGCTCTCTCGTCTTTATATTACCTTACTGTATCTAAGGTTTATCATATGAATTTATATCAGTCATAAACCATAGAGTAGAATTTGAAAGATCATAGGTTATGTTCAAATAAGGTATTCCCATGACTCATGCCGGAGATATAGAAAACAATTTGATTTAGATATTCACACACTGAGGAATGTGGGGTGAACTGTGCAATAAACCACAGAATAAAAATAGCAAAAATAAAACCCCATGAAAGGGAAACAAAAAGAAGCACTACAGGTCATGCATCATTTGACACCCTCCCAATTTCAAAATTATAGAGGAGTAACTCGGAAACATTTTGCTGATGTGACCGCCTAAGCCTGAGTGGGTGAGTTGTGCCTTTCATAAACTGCAACAGTCTACTGCTGTAGTGAAGGTATGGTAGCAAAAAAGAATAAATCAGAATGGTTCTAAAAAGCAAAGTGTTCTTCTTATATACTGCCCAATACCACTTCAAGTAGTCTCTGGGTGGTTTACAGTTTTAAGTACAGTATGCAAGCTACACAATGCCCCCCACCCCCAGCAGGCTGGGTACTCATTTCACCATCCTCGGAAGGATGGAAGGCTGAACCAACCATGAGCCTGCTACCTAGGATTGAACCCCAGGTTGTGAGCACAGTTTACCTGCAGTACAGGTATTTAAACACTGTGCCATGTGGCTAATAAAAAGATAAACAGCTTTTTTGTTAAAATTTAATAACAGCAGCAGCAATAGCATTGTTATATTGTATTGTATTTCAAGAGTACTGTGAATTAAGAACTACAGAATTACAGTAAGCCTCAGTGGTGGAAGCACAAGACAATTCAAAGAAATATTCATGTTCAGTGGTTAACTGTTTGCATGGGAATACTGCAAAGGGTTTGGTGACTTCACTCCTGCTTACCTGCCTAGCATCTATTTAGTCATTTTAATTTTGTTTAAAGGGGCAGGAAATATCAATGCCTGCAATTCATATGCTCAATCACCCAAATGCTCTGATCAAACTGGATCAGAGCTTCTGGAGCTGAAAAATCATCAAATCGCAAGGTCTATTAGATTATGCCCTTGATGCAGCTTCTACGAGTCTCCACCTTGACCCATCAGCTTTACAGAGGCTGCTCCCTTTACCTAATCTACCGGGCTTTGTGTTGAAACATGTCTGATGATATTTAAAAGTATATAATCTTCTGCACCAGGACTGCACATATATGCCCCTGTTTCTGGGACAGAAGAGATAGAAACCCCCATTAAAATGTCTGTAAAAATATTCTTTGCTAACTAGACTTAGAAAAAGTTACTTGTATGAGTACTGGAGTGGCAATAAATCTGGCCAGTGGCCAAAAAGGACTGGCCATAACATTCCCCATTTCCAATAAACTCAAATAGCCAGTGCTTGGCCAGTGCTTTTTAATCAAAATGTTGGCCACTGTATGGATAGTGTTCTGATTCCTTTTTGTCTCGTTGTTTTCTGTTTACTCAGTACAACCACTTACCTCAATAATTATGCAACTATGTAAAAGTATTTCAGAAGTATTTACACAGCAAATATCTCTCAGATTTTGAGATTCAATTCTACGTCAGACCATCTCTTAGAATGAAGAGGTAATTGGGAAAGATTCTTGGATGACACCACTGCTTCTTTCCTTCTTTTGAGAAAACTGCCTTGTATTCAGATTCCTTTTCTTTACCCAGTTATTGATCCATAAGCAAATATATCCTCCTGATCTATTATTAACAAATCAGGGATTGTTGGGGTTCAGGAGTTCTAGAGTTTAGCAAGTCCTACTCTTTTATTTTCAGAGAGAGAAAGAGGGGGAGATTTAAAAGTACAGCATACCTATACAGAACCACTCCATTCTAGCTTAAGAAGAACACAGGGGCAAGCAACATCTGAAGCCTTCTGCTGTTGCAGTGAAGTGGGAACAAGCTCTTCTCATAAGAATAGCAAGCAAGTACGTCTTTTCCTTTGTTGATTTCTTTCAGATAATGGAGTCAAAGATTCCTGACAGTTCTTGCTCACTGGATACACCCCTCTGCCTTAAAGCGCTCTCTTTTCTTGCCTCCACCTTCTCTTGTGAGACAGTTATAAAGAACTTTCTTGCCAGACATGATTTTTACTGAGCTTTCCATCAGTCACAAAGTTTTCACAGTTATCTTCAGGTGGAAATCAAGTGATACCACATCTGCCCTTTATTAACTTTTTGCAGTCAAGGCCTCATAGGTGATGAAATCAAAGGGCTATTCATACCTACAAGAGACACATTCCATTGCCCTTTTTAAAAAAAAAGTCTTGGTAGATCCACCACAGGAGAAGAGGGGAAAGCATCTTCTCACCTCTCATTGTGCTGCATGTGGTAAAAAAAACACTACAACAACTGAGGTCTCACTGGTAGTTCTGAAGACAAAAGTAAGTT
Organism: Phrynocephalus guinanensis; assembly: GCA_037367245.1. Taxonomy (NCBI): domain Eukaryota; kingdom Metazoa; phylum Chordata; class Lepidosauria; order Squamata; family Agamidae; genus Phrynocephalus; species Phrynocephalus guinanensis. The sequence continues at coordinate 37,249,288 of CM074739.1, read as the reverse complement.
TTTGTAGATATTTCTAGCATATGAAGCAGATGAGTCAGTGTGATTAATAGTTATTGTAAAAGTACAAATGGCCTTGATGCCAACACAATAAAGAATAATGTGTTTGAAGTCTGTACAGATAAAAACAAAATTATATATAATTATCTGCAATTTGATTGTGCTTGCTTCGTTCCATGAAGATTTTTATGCTGTCCTCTTCCTCTCTCTGTGTGTCCTTCAGCACACCATAAAGCTATGAATGCTTTATTTCTGGAGAGGTTTGTACATATATTTTTAAATATTTCAGCAGCAAGGCAATAAAATCCAAAAAGAGTTCACCGCAGTTCCATTAGCTTGCCAAGAGTACATAATTTCAACAGAGTATTGTTGTGGGACTGGCTGGCCCACCAGAGCAGGGCCCCAACCTTGCAAGCCACAGCACAGGACTCCCCAACATGCAGGTCTCTGGTTGACTGGGGTTACACAGAAAAAGTAGAGAAGCTGACAGAGGGTGAGAACTAATCAGTGAAGGTGGAGCAAAGAAAGATGCCTCTAGAGGCCAAGGGCAACAAGCGAAGGAAGAGGAAACAGGGGAAGATTATTGGGAGGAGGCTCCACAGGTAGCCCAATGGGAGACTCACGAGGCAAAGGAGACAGACTAAGTAGAAATCAAACCCGTGCTGGCTGGGAAGTGGTTTGTCAGCACAACCTCCAGACAGGTGAGAGGATGGAGCTGATAGTGCCACAGTGGAGACTCAATGAGTACACCGGGCACAGCAGCAGCAGAGGACATCCTATGGGATGAGATATTGTCAGTGTCAACAGTGAAGGTGAGAAAAAGGTTACCTCAGCACTGGTGACACCCTACAAGAGATGGACTCCCAGGATCTCCACAACCGGTCAAGGGATGCCTCCACAGCCACATTCCTTAACCACAGAGGATCCTCATTGACAAGACCTTGGTCAAGATCACTGCCTTTTCCCTTAACTACATCCATTTTATCCACTACAGTCACTGAGGCCATCCCTGAGGAAGAAGCAGAACTGATAGAGAACACCTTGAGAATCACATGACAGTGTTCATCTAGTACCCCTGTTACAACACACCTTTCCTGTCCCACCTTCAGAGAGTCCTCTGGGGCTATACTGAAGACGTAGAGGAGGTGGACCATTGGGAAGAAGGCTTTACAGATGGCCAAATGAGAGAACAGCACTTTTCACGTGCCCCCAAGCCCACAGTACTGTAAGATAATGATTTCTTTTTCAAGTAGGGGCAGAAAAGAAACAGGTAATCTTAGCCTTGCTGTGCACTGTATCTCACGTAGAATTTGCATGCCTGGATGCCCACTTATTCCACAGCTGTCCTGCTAACAAGTACAATGATAGGGTGGTCTCAGGTAATACTATTTGTGTGCCATGAAAGGGCTCCATGTGTTGTACTGTTTAGTTTTGTGCTGTTGTATGTGTACCATCATGTACAGGCCAAGGCACTTCAGGAGTTTCCTGCTTAATCCTCAAAATATGGCTCTCTATATACCTTGCTTTCAATCCTTCAGTGATACACATTGCTTTGGGGTGTTTTGGGAAGAGCGGTGCCACTGTGTCTCAGACAATAAAAATGGCCATGGGCTAGCACAAACACATGTCTGCAACTGCATAAATTGAATTAAAAGATATAACTAAACTATACTCTAAGCTGTAAGAATGGTGTGATATTGGAGCTCAGAGAAAAATTTAAGCCAAAATTCCTGTGCAACCTTCAAATTGCCAGGCTAAAAATTAGAATCAGATCTTTGAACTGTGTTAAAGAAATTGATCAGGAACAACCTGGTGAGAAATGCTTCCTGTAGCCCATACCCAGCAATGAAATTTCACTTGATTTTTGATCTAACCTACAAAGCCCTAAACAATTTAGGATCTTGGTACCTGTCAGAGCACCTGCTTCCAATGACAAGTACCCATACCATTTGTTCTTCCCTACCTAGACATCTGAGAGCTTTAACCCCTAGAGAGGCCTGTAAGCAAAAAACTAGGAACCAGGCCTTCTCGGTCATTGCCCTACACCTGTGAGATACTCTTTCTGTTGAAATATGCCTGGGTCTCTCTTTGGGTTCTCGTAAGCATTCATTGAAACTCTAGTTGTTTGCTTCAAATTGGAATATAACTACAGTGCCTCAAACTTGTTATAATCTATATCTTTGATTTAACACCCTCTGCCTCACTGTTTTAATCTGTTATTTGCTCTAAATTATTTTACTTGTTTAGCTAAACATTGTTTAATTTTGATTAGTTTTTAGCATTACTATCTTATTGTATGATGCATTTTGTTGTAATGTATTGTAAACCAGCCAGAATGGTCCTGCTGCCAGAACAGCAGTATAAAAATCTAATAAATAAATAAATAAATAAATAAATAAATAAATAAATAAATAAATAAATAAATAAATAAATGCAGTTAATCCTGGCACAGAGCTTGGGACACTGAATCTTAAAAAACAAACTTCTCATTACTCATTACTTGTCTGGTATTGCATTTTGAAATAACTTGTTCCTCTTCATCAGATGGGAATGACATGTTGCGATCATATTGCCTTCTGAGTTACATTTCAGCTATTAACTTCTTTTAAAAATGTAAACAAGAAAAAGCACATTTGAAAAGTAACATTTAATTAGTAAACTTTGCTCATTGTTACAGAAAAAATGAAGCAATGTTACCGGTGATTTGTTTATTTCGCAGAAAGATTCTTGTTATGCCCTTGTTATCTCAATAAAGCAACATAAGAAGTAATGCTATGGTAATACATTACTTCTCAGGGCTTCCCTAGCTTACCCCCTGCCAACCATTGCAGAACCAACCTGCAATTTCATCTGTCTATAACTCTATATTTTGAAAGTTCACCCTGTTAAGCACCAGGAAACCAACATATGCAGCTAATGGCTTGAACTGCCTTCTACCTGCAGAGGTAATTTCCTGCTTTGGATTCAAATCAAAATACACATTGTTTATTATTTGTGCTTTTCACATCTGCTTGGTTACTTGAAAACACAGTAATCCTTTCATGACAGCATGCTTTAATTTCAGTGCAGCTTTCATAGGTCTCTTTCTAAATTATCTCACACAGCAGTGTCTTTTAATATAAGGATAGAATGCAGCCAGTCAGGGTTCCTAACTAATGAGAAACAAGTGATGCTCAAATATGATAGCTTTTCTAGCTTGATTGCCAAGGGTCCTCGTCTACTGTACTTATTCATTGAGACTTACCCAATGCTGAATATGTTGTTTAGACCAGCTACACTCATCCTTTGGGGGCCACAGCCATAAACACATTATGAAAATAAATGTAGGCCAAATTTGAATTGTTCAAGTAGGATAATGAATCTTAAAAGCTGGTGTGTGAAGAACTGTGTATAGTCTGTGGCCCATTTCAAATGTGCCAGGTGCCCCTAGGAGGCCACATGGCCCCCTCAAGGGAATGGCTGGTTTAGAAAATTCTGCAAATGCAGTGGAGGTATACATTCTATTTTCAGAATTGCTGACCTGTATTTTAGAATATCGAGAACTTGAAATTGCACCAGAACAAATGTGTTAAAATGTGTGGTGCCCAAAAATTTGACTGTTTTGAATAAAACATAGGAGAGATTCAATGTCAATGGGTTAAAAAATGACCATTAAATCAAATCAGTCAATTTGTCACTTTTTAAATGGGTCAAATCCAATGTTAGTCCTACAAGCATAAATTTATGCAAAAGAGCAGGAATTGTTAATCTCGGATAATTTAAATTAGTTTGATAGCAGTGGGTATCTTCTAGATAGTGCTGGAATTTGTCCATATTTTCATCCTGTTCAGGTTACACTTTTAGATTCAAGCATCACATTCTACTCAAATGCATCAGTGTCCATGAGTGTGACTGCTCTTGCCACAAAGAGCTGCTGCCACCAAATATCTTTTCTTCCTTTGGCTTTCCTTAAGCTCATTTAATTAAAACCTAACAATATTTTTGTTGAAACAAACATATACATTTTATTTTAAGAGCATAATACTTTCACATACTCTTAAACTCTTTGAGCAAGACATCAACACATGAATCTGCACCAAAGCAAAAACAAAGTGTTCTGCTTATATACCAGCCCAGAGCACTTCAAGCACTCTCTGGGCAGTTTACAATTTATTATGACGGCTAAACATTGCCCACTCCTCCAGCAAGCTTCTATCCTAATGACCTTAGAAGGATAGAAGGCTGGATGAACCATGAGCTGGCTATCTGGGATTGAACCCCAGGTCATGAGCACAGTTTTAGGTGCAGTACAGCAGTTTAACCACTGCATCAAGAGGCTCCTGTCAATCAAGCTGTTTTTGTGAAGAACTGCAGAACACTACATGAAATGCATGCTGCCTGGTTGCTGCCTGGTTGCAGAAACCAGTCCAGCTTTCCTTGACCTCGAGAAAGCATTCATCCAAGTCCCACATGATGCCATCTGGTATGTACTGTGACATCATGGAATCCAACAAGAACTTATTAGTTTGGTCAAACAGTTGCTGCAGAGCATGGGCAGGCCGTTGCTGGTACATCGAATGATTTTCGTATCACAGTTGGGGCCCACCAAGGATCAGCAATCTGTCTGCTTCTTCTCATTCTGGTTGCAGTCACTCAAGTTCTGAACAGTTTACTGCTCAGCATGCTGATGAGGAAACTCTAGCCAAAAAGGTCTCACCCTGGAGGTCAGAGAATCCAGTCCAAGGGGATGACCAAAACAGCGCTGGATGAACACCCTTGACAACGACATGAAGCATTCCAGGTTCACCTGGACCTTGCCCATGACTGTGCCAAGTGGAAAGCCAAAACAAGAATAATGGACTTCACCACCAAGTGGGGAAAACACTAAGAAAAAGAAGAAGAAAAAGATTATAAGAGCATAATGGTTTCTAAATAGGTCAACAAGTGTGTGGTTACAGAATGCTTTTAACTCTTTATATAGTTCATTCAGATGTTTTTAGATGTACTGTTGCATGTCAGACATTTGATTGTAAAGAAGGCACTTCATATTTCTGGCAATTCTACAATATTATAAGAGGAGGAAATATGCCTAAGAAGTCCAATAGGGAAAGTGCTGTTCTGATTACGTCCTACTTGGTTGGGTGGCCACTGTGTGAACAGAATGCAGGACCAAGGAAGAGTTTGGTCTTGTCCAGAAGGACTCTCCTGATTTTGTTAGGCTATATGGTTGATGGAGAGAGTCTTGCTCCACGCTGGCTTTCTGAAATTATATTTTTCCGACCATAGGTGTAGATTTTTTTAAAAAACCACAAAGTTCTTTTCCCACTGTTTTTCCTTCTCTATTATCTGTGCAACGGACTTCATCTTTAATTGACATGTCAGCTGGATTGTTTTCTAGTTCTCTGACCCTGTTCTTTTCCTTGTTGCCAAGACTACCCTTCTGCAGCAGAGACAGCGGAACGCCCTTGTAAACAGGGTGGTCGTTGCTAAATTAAATTGCTACGGTGAGAGTGCAGTATTTGTGTAATTAATTTGTACTTTAATTGGTGTGCAATATGAATATAAGCAATGTTTTACTGGGACTGCTCCTGGGGGAATTAATAAAGATGGGAATCCTCTATTTTAATGTTTTAAAGCAGGGTTATGTTTTGATTATTCTCTGCAGAGTAATGGGAAAAATGAATGACAGGCTGTGTAATAAGGAAGCACATTTATGTGCATCTGCTGAGCATGCAGCTGGACCCTTCATTCTAATAAGAGAAAGATGAACAAGAATGAGAAATTCCTGAATTCAACCCATGTGAAGAAGGAATTTTCAGTCCCAAGACCAACACTGTGCAAAACGTACCTGCCATCATGCTAGGCGTATGTAATCCACCCATGCAAGCAAAGGAATTAATGCACTGTTCCTGCAGAGAAAATAATCATAATTCGAAAAGCATAAATGATACAACAAATAATGATTAGTGCATTAGAATGATATAGGACAGGCCTGCACAACACGTAGACCGCGGGCTACTGGTAGCCCGTGAAGGGTTCAAAATTAGCCCTCCGGCCACCAATAAAAAAGTGAAGGGGTAAGTTCTCTACCCCTCCCTCCCCCATCTCAAGAACCACCACTGCCCTAAGCAAAGTTCTGGGTCTGCCAGCCCACTGTCTCAGCTAAGCAGGGCAGTTCAAGGGCCATGGTGCGGTCCCCTACTCCCCGCACCGGCCACACATGCACTCGTATAAGTAGACACGGGGGCCCTCGGGGAGATCAAAGTAGACCGCAGGGCCATTTGGGAGAAAGAAGTAGACCTCGGGCTGCTCAGAGTTGGACAGCCCTGGTATAGGCTATTATGGGCATCCTGCGGAGGGCTGCACAAAGGTATGATGAGCCCAAGACTACCCTTAAACACTGAGGTAGGAGCAGCAATCTCCTGCTCCCGCCTCTCTGTGTTAATTATATGTCTGATAAAATGTCAAGCAGGTCTGATCTTGCCTGATTTCAGAAGCTAAGCAGGGTCGGCCCTGGTTAGTACTTCTGTGGAAAACCACCAGGTAATAGCAGGTGCTGTAGGCACCTGGAGTAGAAACTGGCAAACCACTCCAATATTCCTGCCAAGAAAACTCCATGGACATGGAATCATGAAGAGTTGGTCATGGCTGTAATCACACACACACACACACACACACACACACACACACACACACACACACACACACACACACACACACACACACACACACACACACACACACACACACACAAACGTGTCTGAACAGAACTGTAGCAATTCCTTTTCCCCATTACTCAGTCAACCATAATCTTTCCTAAGTGTTGTGTCATGCTGTGTTAAGTATCTATAATTCTATATGCATAGTTTGTAAATATATGGATGGTTGGGAATGTATAGGAAACCAGAACTAGAAAAAATGAATTTATTGCTTAATCCACAGGAGGGGAATACATGTGTCTCGGGCATTGGGCATGGGATTTTTGATATTTTTGGACAACCACCACTAGAGACTAGGGAAAATGACGTTTTCGAGTTGTCGTGTGTCGGAGGCAGTCCGTTTCGGCTCGTTTCCGTTTTTCACGAAATTTCACAAAAATTAGTCAGTTCGTTTTTTCGTTTTTTCGTTGTCATTAGTACTGGTTTGGGGAGGGGGTAGCGGGCTCCTGGAGGGAGCTGCAGGAGTCAGCCAGAGCCACAAGTGACGGACTGGCAGACTCTTTGCACCCGCTGTGTCTCACGTACTTGCATGTAGTGCAATGCAAGTAGATCTGGCTTAGGGTTAAGACGGGTTAGCGCAAGGGCTAGGGTTAGGCTACTTACGGGTGAGGTTAGGGTGAGTATTGGGGTGCACCTCTAGGTGCCTCTCTGACCCACTTAGAAGGACAGTGTACTGGCGTATGGGTTAGGCTTAGGGTTCGGGTTTGGGCTACGATTAGTGGGCTGTTTATGCCCGATTGGCACATCCCAGAAGTCTCTGTGGTCAACCTGGCCAAGTGGCCATGCGATTGGTGGAAAATTTGCATGGTCTACTCCCATGGGTGAGCCCATCATTGCAAATGTGCAGGTGTAAAAAAATAAAATAAAATAAAATAAAATAAAATAAAATAAAATAAAATCAACAGAGACTTTTTTTTGCAAGAAAAACCCACTGCTGCTACTGTAAAAATTCAAGCATTTAAAATAGCTAATTTTCGCATGTTTCTGTGGTGCTTTGGTGGGGTTTTGGGCAACGATTTCAAAAAAAATATTGCGGTCGCCATTTTGGATCCCCCCCCACTGCATGGCAAATGGATGCACCCTCCCAGCCTGGTACAGTCAGCAAGACCTGGCCATGCGATTGGTGGAATGGCTCCAAAACTTTGCATGGTCCACTCCCATGGGCGAGCCCATCATTGCGAATGCGCAGGTGTAAAAAAATAAAATAAAATAAAATAAAATAAAATAAAATAAACGGAGACTTTTTTTTGCAAGAAAAACCCACTGCTGCTACTGTAAAAATTCAAGCATTTAAAATAGCTAATTTTCACATGTTTCTGTGGTGCTTTGGTGGGGTTTTGGGCAACGATTTCAAAAAAAATATTGCGGTCGCCATTTTGGATCCCCCGCACTGCATGGCAAATGGATGCGCCCTCCCAGCCTGGTACCAGCAGCGCAGCAGTAGCAATAGCCAAGGAGAGGGGGGCAGGGAAACCTCCCCCCCAAATAAAACACCCTTCTGGCCTGATAGGTGCCCTCAGACAGTTTTCGCCTACTTTTAGGGCCAGGAATCGGGGGGGGGTTAGCTTTTAAAAACTTGTTTTCTGTGCCGCTTGGCATTGCGCGATCGCCGCGATGCAAGTAACGAGCACGACAAATCAGACCAAATTGTTCGTTCGTCGGTTCGAGCTCGAATTCTGGTGGAGTAATTCCCGTTTCCGTTTCCGTAGAGTAACGGATACGAGTAACGGAAACGGAAACGGGAATACCGCTAAGTCGTGCCCATCTCTAACCACCACCATAATTTTCTACTCTTGAAGTTATACCTAAATGTGACTCATCTGTGGCAAAGGTTTAAACTCAAACCTAGCTAGGTTTAGCTCTGCCTAGCTCCATGCGCAGATAGAAAGCCCTGCAGCAAACACTGGGGTTACAGGTGGAGTTAATGTTGCAGAGTTTTGAATTTTGTTTAAGTCTCTCTAGCTGGACAGCAGAAGTGCAGGCCTGCTTACATAAAAACGTCTTTCAACGTTGCCAAAAAAGAGCAAGTAAGGTTTAAACCTTGTCCCTTTTTTGTAACATGTTCCACAATTTGGGTATGGAAACCAAGAAGGCCCTTTCTAAGTTCCCACAAGATGGGCCTCTAAACGTAACGGGACCATCTGTAGCATTAGAACAGATGAGTGACATGAGTGTGAAGAAAATTCCCACAGATACTCTGGCAGTCTTGTATGGGAGGATATAGTCTTTCAGAGAGCCTGGATCCAATTCATATACTGTAGGGCTTTATAGGCCAAAGGCAGCCCTTCAAATTGTGTCCAGAAATGGATCATTAGCCAATGAAGATGTTGGAGGAAGGGATATGTGTTCCTTAGAACTGACCCTGGGTGGCAATCTGGTTATACTGTTTTGCACCAGATGAAGTTTCTGAACACCATGAAAAAGTGCTCCAAGGTTTCCCAAAGCAGAAGTGTAAGCTCAGCAGAACATATCCTTTGACTGCGATTACTGTTTTTTTTTTTAAGAAACAGCAATTCTACACCAATCCCACTACACAGTACCTTCATTTAGTTCCTCGTGTTCCTCAGGCCTTTTCTTCACACTCACGTTCCTCGTCCCATTTAATGTCACTGGTAGTAAACACATACATACCATGTTTGCTGTTTTGGATCAGGCAATGTTCTTCTGATGTTAGTCTCATCTACCAGAAAAGGTGCTTTTTAGCCTGCGAGGAGACAACCGTGTGTATTATCTCACCAACTGTGGAAAAGGCATATAGATTTTCCAACCAACACTCCCTGTTTTAAATCGTGAGTCTTTGGTCTATGGTAGGAGTGTTCTTCATCCAGCCAATTTTGGGGTGTTCACTCCCCCTGAAAAAATTCACAGTGAGGTCTCAGGTGATGGGTAATTAATCATTTACAGATTTGCCTGCAATAAGTATACCACAAAAATCATTTACATATTTCCAGCCATCTACACCTGGATGACTGAGAATCTTCAAAGACAAACAGTCTACACCTTTTGGTAATCGAGTACCATGGTGCAGATGGTGTTGACATGGGAGTGATGGCACCACTAGAGTAGAGATGAAATGAACAAAAATTAAGACATGTTTAGAGAATAAACACTCTCTCCAAATTAATCCAACACCTTGAGATTGGTTTTACAGCAAGTTTTTCTATGCCTTTGCCTCTGGATTCATTATGAAAAGCAGTTCCTAATAACCTCAGTGTATGTTTAGCTGAATTGTACTTTTTAAATTTTAGTATTTAATTTTCAAGAGTCAAAAAATGATTTTGCTAGTGAGCTGTTTAGAGCTTCTTGCCTTGTCTTTCTACAGGTGTAAAGAGCACTGGATATAAATTCTCAATACAGACTAAGCCTCCAGCCAGCTGAGCAAACCAAAGGTTAGATTGATGAGCGTTCCAACCTTTTGATCTTCCCATTCCCTTCCGGCTGCTGGTTAGACTGTCTTGTTGTGGATAATGAACTCCTTGTCTACTAGATGTCTTTCTGACAGTTACTACATGACAACCAAAAGATACTTTTATTTTGTGGGTTTTTTTTCTTATTTCATGAAGTTGTGGGTGACAGTGAAACACACACACCTATATTAAAATAAGAATTATGGTTCGGAGGAAACACATGTAACAAATATATAATAATGCATTCACTGAATTTATAAGTGGTGTGAATACAAATTTAAATTAGTAGAATAACATGACATGTGTTTTGTCCACTACTTGGCATACAACTTTATACATGTTTTTTCAGAGAGGATAATGGGTAATGGGATGTTGCAAGCTTCATTCATGTCCATACTGGAACCAGAGACCATTTGTGTTTAGTGGTATATGACCAGAGATTTGCCCAGCACTTTTCAAAATCTTCTTTAGATGATAAAGCACCATCCTCATCCTCATCATCTAGCTATACGTGTTTTGCAGAGATTCCTGAAAATGAGAGGGAGCAGAAAAAATAATTAGCTTAAGGAGACTCTAATTAGTATAATTGTAGTTCAAGGTCATTAAGTAGATCAATATAAATGCCTAGTCTAAGTCACACTGATCAGCTTATGTGTTCTTAAAGTAAATATATTGTTGGTGTCTTGCCGATCCAGAAACCAGTGGAGTTAAGGTATAGTACTTATCATCCAGGGAAGCAGCAGGTCCTGCCTCCTCAGCTTTCCTGCTCTTTCTCAACTAAAATCTTGGATCACAGCCCTTTCCTAAGATTCATAGGGTTAGGCATGTAGATGTGTGTTAAAAATGGTAAAGGTTGAATCATATTCTCATGTGCTGTGCTCATGTCCAAAATGTTGTAAATACTGTAATTAAATAAACCAAAATAACTGAAATGTCTAGAAAACAAACTGAGATGTGCTTTAAAGACTGCAAATATGATAAGGTGATCTGCATTTCCTTCTCAAATCACAACTATCAGTGAAAGTTTCAACAAAACATCTGAAGTGCCGTGGCAATAGCCTTCCTCAGATACTCCTGCAACAACACAGGGTGATAATTGCCTTTACCCCTTAATCGACGCTCGGTGCATTCCTCACATTTCAACTCCACAGAAAGCATATCCATCATATTTGGTTTCTGCCATGTTTCTGTTAAGAGGAAGTTATTTCTGTATTTTGGGCTTCTTGTTTTTGTGCTCCATTATGTTTTGTCTGTTTTCCAGCTGGATTCTGTGAACGTTATAAACTGCCTGTTACATCTCTTGCCTAGAGCAACTTTTAGCCCTCATTTTTTATCCAAACAAAAGGGACTCCCTTTTCATCAGACCCCATCTATGTATTTGGCTACAGAAATAAGAGAATGTGGGACATAACAAAGATCCCGCTAATCTGAAACTCTGCCCAGTAATTACTGTAAATAATCTTTTGGCAACTTAAAGGAAAAGTCAACAACCTATTTACTGTGGTTGACGCTTTATTTCCAGTGAAACCCACTTCATTATTTTCGCTAGCCCATGAAAACATTTGCTGTAATGTATTTCTTTTTAATGTAATGTAAGATGCTACATAGGGCAACTGAAGATGGCAGCTCTTTTAACTGAAATGCCTACAAACTTTCATTTTTCATTCACTCTGAGGGCTTCAAAAACTCTGAAGATACATGTTTCTACAACTTCCATCAAATTTTTATTTCTAGCTTAGAGTCCATCAAAATACTCCAAACACTCCTACTAATACAATATAATAGAGAACAATAAGTACAACAATACATACAGTGGCTCAAAAAAAAAACCCTCCCAGAACTAGGCTTACAGTAAACATGCATCATGTTCCAGCATTCTTGTAAGTCCAAGTCAGAAGTTGTTTCTATGCTTGTGTGTGGGTGTGTGGGTTTGGATGGGTTGGAATCATACTATAGTGACCCTCAGAAGACTTTCAAGGTAAATGAGCTATTTAAGGAATAGTTTTACCAGATCCACACCTCCTGTGGGTTTCCATGGCTCAGCAGGGTTTTGAACCCGGGCCTCGTCAATCCATCACCCTATCCACAAAACTCAGCGTATACATATGTATGTATACACAGACATATACACCGAAGTCAAATACAAAACTATGGTATGGTATGGTATGTGAAATGAAAAAGTAGTGTGCAAGTACTGAATGCCACTAGGGCAAAAGAATGGGTCCTACATAGCCATTGTGATTTTCTGCACATGAAGAATCAGATTTACTTTATAAATTTACATCTGGTTCTCCCCCACGCATGCACCCATTGTAATTCGAAATTGTGTACGCAAGGCACAGCGATTGAACAACTCTTTCATGTTTAATCAGCGTCTTCCAGGGAGAGGGTAGGGTCATGTCCAAATATCCTTCCTTGGTCCAGCGTTCACCTTCATGATTTCAAAAGGGCTTGAATGAAGAACCTAAAGATCGGAATCTAGGACTACCATTACCTGGGATTGCACACGCTCAAGATATGTTGCTCTACAGGTGGGAATATCATGTGCACTGTGGGCTCCTTGTGATGCACGATAATTGTAGCTCTCCTGCTTTCATTTTTGCACACTAGTTGCATATTCTAGCTAGTCGACGCCCTTGCTGCCAGTAAAGTGAGAGTGGCTCATTCAAGATTGCATTATATCTTCATAGTCAAATGTCAAACATTTTGCTAGTTAATGCATGAGATAACTTCATTAATTTTCTGAGCTCCCTGGACAGAGAAATTCTATACAAAGGGAGTTACAGTTGCTCTGTTGCTTGCTGATTTGGATTAAGTAATATATCTTTACTCATTGGATCAATATTATTGCAGAATTCCAAATGCTGTATTCCACAAATAACTCCCCTGTCGGAAAAGCAATTAATTAATTGATTTAAAGAATTGCCTTATAGTTTACATGCCCTCATTAAATGAAGAAAGGGATACAAAAGCCCCCTGATGTGAGGCTATAGCAATTAGCTTCAAGTAATTGCTATTTGAGATGTAGCCCTTTACTGGATTATACTTACAAGATAAAAAATTACATTATCAAGGATTTGAATGCATACAAAAAGTATGTCAGGGTTCAGCTTATTATGAAATGAACATTGCCATTAACTCATTAGAAACCCTCATATTTGTTTCTAAAAGGATTACATTTCTGTACAATGAACCAAGCTGATAAAATGTTGTAAAGAAAATAGACTGAAAACAGTAATGTTTTAGTACATGTAAAACCATTTTTAAGATTTACCACTCCAAGGCTTTGTTGTATTTTCTATAATAACAGAAGCCTTATGCTTTCGCTTAGAACTCGTGTCACTGGCAATCTCATTCCTGCAATGTGGTTTGAGATGCATCAATGTGTGGGAACTAGGACAATTGGTTTCCCCCCCTAAATGTTCTAATGTGTTGCTTATGCTCTAAGCAGAAACTTGGCAGAGCCCTGCACATGGCTGATGAAAAGAAACAAAGACATCAGAGTCATCAGAGTATGATGGGGTGGACATGCCAGGTAACCAGCATGCGGATGGAGAGCCATCAGGCCTCTTTAAGATGGCTGAGAGACCTTGGCTAGAAAGAGAGGTTAAGGCAAAGAAACAGAGAAAAAGAAGATAGCTGGGGTAGGTGCAGCAGCCAAGTGAAGAACAGCTACTGGAGGCAGTCAGGAACCTGCTAAGTTGAGAAGAGAGGCCTTTGGAAGGCTGCTGGTCAACTGAAGGAGAGGAAGAAGGTGAAGGGGCATAGGCTGATACCCCAGAGGAGCTGCTGCCCCCTGAGAGAGCTGGGGATGCTGTGTGATGATCCTCTCCCTGAAGGACCCTGAACTGACTGACCAGGGAGCCACACACACTCCAGTCATTGTCCAGGAGAGCCAAGGAGCCAGTCAGTGTCTCATTGTGATGAGCCTGAACTGTGGGGGCTCTTGGTGAAGGTAAATGAAGATTCTCTCCACTTAAGGGTTTCTGCACTGAGGGAGAAGCAGCCTAAGAGCTGACATATGCTGCTCAACTTGCAACTTCTAAGACGCTGGGGTTCTGCAAAGTTGTGCTACAATCAGAAAACAAAGTGATTGTATAAGCTGTACAGTTGATCCTATGGACAACCCAGCCACTGCTGGCTCAGAAGCGCCTGGAGGCTGTTAGCACTCACACAGAGAAATACTCCTTTTCAGTAAGGGCCTTTATACACGACCCCTAAGCTCCGCAGGAAATGGCTGCAAGGTCCGGACCTTACAAGTGTTTTCCCACCAGCTCCGGACTTTGCAGACAATTAAGTGCGACCCCGCCCACCTAAGCGCGACCCAGCTGCACTTTCTTGTACCTGCTTGAGGTGGGTGAAAATCCCCAGGTCCAGATTTAATCTGGTCAGTGCGGGCCTCTCCTGGCTTCTGCTTGTGTTTTTTTTTTTTGCCTCCTGCCCCTTTAAGAGAAGAGGTGGGAGGAAAAAAAGCAAGCAGAAGAGAAACGGAAGAGAAACGGAGCTCCGGGAAGCTCCTCCAGTTGAGCTGCATTTTCCCCCCTCTTTCTCTGGTGGGGAGGAAGGAAGGGCAACGAACCCCTAAGATCTTTGGTCCGAATTTAAGGGACCAGCGGATCTTAGGGGTCGTGTGAAAAGGCCCTAAGTCATCTTTTGATACCTATTATAGACACACATAAGCTTGTCCTCAGTATTATGCTTAGAAATAGATAAAAGAGAGTTGCAGAAAGCAAATCCTAAGTACACTGACATTATAGCCCTGTTCAGGGTAGTGACCTTTAGATTCAACTTAAATGGTGCACTAAACAAAATGTTACTTCAACTCCCACAGGTTTAAGTGGAGCTTTAGAGCCAGTGTAATAGTATGGTCTTCCCATCTCTTCTGCAACTCCATGTCACAAGAAAGCTGATTTTGCAAGATTTCCCTGCCCTCACAAGGAAGCCTGGGGGTGAAGGGTTCTTTAGAGCGCCAGCTCCCTTTTCCTGAATTCCAAGCATTTATTGTCATTGTTGTGGGCCATTAAAGGTTGCTTTGTATTTAAGGTGATCCTATGGATTAGGGTTTTTTTCAAACTTACTTTTATTATTTTTTTAAAAAACAATACAAAATGCAAATACAAAATATTTAAAAGAAATTAAAATAAAACTAAACAGTGCTCCTAACTAACTAACTAAGCTCCCCTCCATCAATGGGACTTCTTAAACAATATTGTCCCTTATTATCCTCCCTTCCAGGACTGAATTGATTGTTACACTAGAACTTTACCTTTATTTCTTACGAGCACATATTCAATAAATCTATCCCATATATCATAAAAATATCTCTTTTTAACTCTCCTTTCTTAATTTTTAAATTACATGTCAGTTTAACTTTTAAGGCGATATTCCATACTTCATTGATCTTATGAATTAGTGACCTCCAAAAGGTCCCATCATTACCTGCCATACTCAGGTGTTTCCCGCTCTTGGATGCACTCCTGAATGTGGGATGTGTGTGTGGTTTGAGTCTCTCAGTGAAGCTGAGACCATTCCTGTTGGGAAGCTAATCTTCATTATAATTAATGCTGTACACTTGACATGCATGACCAACTTTAGAAAAAGTGTCCAGACAGACTGGAGCAGAGATATTTTTACATTTTTGGATCTTTTCTGGGGAGGTTCATGAAGGTTTGCTTTGTGTGCCCAACAAATCACTGAGGTTTGCTCTCACATTTGGGGTGTTAATTATTCTTTAAAAAAATGGTACTAGTTACTGGAACAAAAGAAAGGAACACCAAAGTGGAAAGAGATTGGCAACTGACACATCCCCTGAAAACATTTACCACTGAGTCATGGTGAGGGCTCAAATCAGTCTCATGGGACTCAGTGTACTCTCCATCCATTCAGTGAAGCAGCTATTCTCTACCTAGGGCACATTCAGGGAGGTAGACAAGCTGTGTTCAAAAATTGTCTTGCTTTTCCTTTTAGGAAAACTTCTGGCAGCATTGCCCCAAGTCTAGAAATCCTGGAAAATTCAGGGAAAAGAAAAATGTTTTGGATATCCAGGAAAAGTCAGGGGGAAATGTAGTCATGGAGGAAAAATCAGTCTGTAAAGGTATTACATTTTGTGACCCAGCTCTTATAAGCATCCATTTAACTGTGTATAAGAATAGGCTAAGTACAACACTGCAGTGTTTTTCTCGCCGAAATAGGCTATCCAGTGCAACATGTGACAAGGTTAAAAGGAGTTTAGGCTGTTAACAGCAAAGCCAAATGCTATTCAATGGTGTAAGGATTACCAACATGAGGAACAAAGAACTGATCTTTTTTGGAGGGAACACCTTAAAGGCCACTCTGAGTATGAGAATCTGTGCTGTTTTATAAAGAAAGTGCTAATCCTCTAACATGGTCAGGCGTTCATGGAACATGGCTTTTCCATTAATGGTGAGATGATTGTTGAAAATCAGCTTGAGCATAGCTTAATTGCTCAAAGACAGGTTTATGATGGACTCCTGTCAGCGGGGGGTGGGGGGGCGGGTGTTACATAAGTTACTGTAAAAAAAATATGATCCTTGCATTTAGAAATGTGAGGGATAAATATGAGGAAGCACTTGGTAAGCAAAAGCCTGAAAGAGAAGAAGAAATAGACAAGATAAATAAAAGAAAGTCATTAGTTGATAAAATGTCTGAGCTCAAGGCCAAGAAAACCAAGCTTTTGTCTGAAAAGGCTAGTGAACTCTGAGCTATAGAGGACCAATTGATGTCCCTGTGAAGTTCTCTTAATTAAATATTATTTCTTGATTAATATTTATAATGAACAAATATATTTGTTTTAGGGATGGGCACCAAAAGCCAGTATGGTATTTTGCTTCATAATTCGTCCCCTCACCCCGTTTTGTTTCATTAATTACAAAAGGAATTTTTATTTAAAAAATTGTTTTATAATTCATTTTAGTTCGGTTTGTTTTCTCTACTCTTCTCTTCTCTTCTCTTCTCTTCTTTCTTTCTTTCTTTTTTTTTTTTGGAACCCCACCAGTCGGGTTTTTTTTAAAATTAATTTTTAATTTTTTTAAAATCCTGCCAGCCTGCAGAGCAGTTTGGAGGCCTGCAGGCCAGATTGTTATTTCTAAATTTATTTTATTTTATTTTATTTTATTTTAAAACTGGCCAACCACGTGGCCCACGGGTTGGGTCCTGTGCTCGTGGGCCAGATTGGTGGCCCACGGGCTGGATCATTTTTTTTTTTTTTTTTACTTTTTACTTTTGCCGGCCCGCAGGCCAGTTCGGCAGTGTGTGGGTCATGTCCAGTGCTCACGGGCTGGTTCCGTGGGCCGTAGGCAGGATCTGGTTTATTTTAATTATTTAATTATTTTATTTCATTTTTAATTTTATTTTTATTATTTTTAAACTGGCCGATCACGTGGCCCGCCTACCAACTACTGGGCGGCTTTTTATAATAAAAAAAATTCTGGAACCCCCCTCCCTGGGGGCTGGGGGCAGCAACGGCAGCTGGAGGAGGGAGACCACCACCAGTCATGTAGGAGACACTGGCGGGGAACAAAAAATGAAACATTTTATTTTTCTTAGAGGTGGGAGTTCGTTATTCATTTCATTATGTAACAAAATGACTAATGAATAATTAAACAAATCAAAAGTTCCTTTCATGCCCATCTCTTGTTTGTTTTATAATGTGTGACTAATATTTTACTTTTTTCCACAATGTTACTTAATGTTTGACTGATATGCTTTTACTGTTGTCCGTGATGTTACGGATGCTCTCCTTAGCATGTGCCATTTATAAATACTGTTCATTGTTCCCTTTTCATTAAAATGCTTTACGAGTTCATGCATTTTAGTTTCTTATTTATAATTTTTACCATCCACACATTTATTTCAGCTCTATAATACCAATGGTTTGTTCCAAATGTTCAGAGAAGTTAATCTGCCGGTGCTTTAAGTAAACAAATGAGGAGAGAAAAGTCAGGGGAAATCTAAAATTTTGGCCTGGAAATCCTGGAAAAGTCAGGGAAGTTTGTCAACAGAAATGTGTGGCAATCCTGTACGCATTTAGGTAGCTCTTCATAAGAACTAAGAAAGAGTGTGTGTGGATGTGGAATGGACTGACTTGGGAAATATGGACTGTTTTCTACTGCCACAGCAATGACATTCAAGTTAACTCCTTTTAATTCTGTAGAAGAAGAGGAAAAAGCAACCATATATTTCAAAAACTCTACAATAGAGACAATTTCAGGCAATTTCCAAGCATACACTACATCAAACTGCAGGTTTATCTCTAAATCTTCAGAGTATTTAACTAAAGTTAGCAGAACCTAATCCAAAGCCATTATACAAGGAATCACACTGCTAATAATATGTCAGAGGTGAGTCTAACTTCTGTTTTAAGTCATTTTTACAGTGTACATAAATTCACTTTAAAAACAAATAAAAAAGTGACTTTCTGGTCTTTCCTCTAACTTTTTCAAAAGCAGAACAGGATAGACAAAAATATGGCAAAGAGCAGAAGTACCCAAAGGCTTAATTAGCATGCTTCAAACAGAGAAAAGGAAATGAATATTTAATCATTCTCATAGCAGTAAAATCAAATGGTTGGCAGGCTGAAAAGCTATAACTCACAATGTACTTCCCAATTTTCCCCCAAGGCTCCAACTTTATCTTTATCTTTCAGTGTAAAGTTTTAGTGCACCTGGGATAGATGGCTTTTCAGGTCAAGAGTGGAATTCAGATAGCAACTGGACTCCACTGGAGTTAATGTAATTACAGTATCTCTTATGTGTCTGCCTTTCACACAAAAATGTCAAAATTCCGATTGGGTACTTATTGAATTATACTTTGTTCGTTAACACTGACTTTCTGACTGTCAGATGAAAGCTTCTTAATGTTATTCTGAAATTGATTTTTTTAATGGCTGAAGTATATTCAGATAGCTAGCACTATAAATGTGCACACAATAGTTCTTATTTTCTTATTTTTTAGTTAGTTGGGTGGTATAAAATAATGCAATTCATGATACCTTCTTTGGAATAGCAGCTTCTAAAATGTAGGCTGATATTTTGACCATTATGTTTGTATGAGAAGTGGTTTTGATAAAGTAGAATTAATCTGGTTTAGAGACCTAAAAAGGTCTGTTCCAAAAAGTGGCAGTCGTGAGAACACTTATGAATAAGTAAGAAAGATGCAAAGGCATTTAAATAAAATAGTGATTCAATAATTAGAGCAAAAGGAGCACAACAGGAAAGAGCATGGCTAAAGGCTACCATACTTCCTTCTGACTTGACAGGTTCATGACTTACAAGAATAAAGACCCTTCACATTTACAAAGAAAACTTTGGAGGCTAATTTCCTATGCCTGGGATTCTCTTGGGGCCACACAGACCATTTTAAAAAATTAAAAATTGCAATAATAATAATAATAATAATAATAATAATAATAATAATAATAATAATAATAATAATAATAATAATAATAATAATAACAAAACAACAACAACAACAACAACAATATAATAATAATAATAATAATAATAATAATAATAATAATAATAATAATAATAATAATAATAATAATAATAATAATAATAATAATATACTTCTAAATATGCTCCCATGTCCAAGAAGGTTTCTACACAATTCTATCAAATGTTGTGTTCCCATTTGTATTACAAAATCCAGTGTAGTTGATTTGTATTACAAAATCCAGTGTAGTTAGCTGTGTGGTTGTTTAATAATAATAATAATAATAATAATAATAATAATAATAATAATAATAATAATAATAATAATAATAATAATAATAATAATAATAATAATAATAATAATAGGGAGGAACTAGGAGGCCACGTCTAGATACTTAAAGTCAGCATTGTGGAACTGTAGTAGGTGGCGGCAGAAGGTATTTAAATTATGAATCACATATCCTGAAGGCTTCCAGGAACGGCAATTCTTCATTTTGCCACCAAAGAGGAGGGGTGCAGGCGGGGAGAACAGGCATAACACCCACATGTAGCCTGTTGCGATCTAAACAATGGTTGGGCTTTTGTTATTCACTGATCCAAGGTACAAGAGGAACTTATTTTACCAATTTGGAAGTTGAGTCATCATGGCAAGTGGACTTCTTTTCTTGTGAGACCGAAATGTTTCACTACTCATCCAAATAGCTTCATCAGACTGACAAAGCTACTTGGATGAGTAGTAAAGCTTTTGATCTCCGTCCCCCCTCCCCAAAAAAGAGGTCCAGGTGCCATGATTCAACTTCCAGATAACCTCACCTGAATGACTGAGAATCTTTGCAGACTTATTTCACCGATCTTGTAGGGATGCAACATGGAGATGAGGTCACAGTGACTACTAGTGTTTCATCCAAGTTCAGGTACATTGCAGAGCAGGAATATATTAATGCATTTTCTCATTGTACACTTGAAAAAGGAGAGATTGATTTGCAGGTGAACTTAGAATTATAGTTCTGGAGACGGTGCAAGCATTTCTCTTCTTAACCATTCTCAGACTGAGGGAATTTCCTATTGCATTCCTAGGAAGAAATATGTACAGACAGACAGAAAGATAAGCATTTTAATTAAAGATAAGCATTTTAATTCTTTCTACCACCTGGTAGTCAAGAAAACATAAATAATTAGATGAAAGGGTGATCAAATTGAAAAGGCATAGTTTTATATGGACTACCCATTTAACTGTACATAAGAGCATAAGAACATAAGAAGAGTCCTGCTGGATCAGGCCCAGAGCCCCTCTAGTCCAGCTCTCTGTATTTCACAGTGCCTCTGGGAGCACATGTGACAACTAGGTACCTGTCTTCTGATGCCACTCCCCCCTTGTCTGGCATTTTGAGGTATTCTCCTTTTAAGCCTGGAGATAACACGTATGCCCATCATGGCTTGTAACCTCTGATGGAGGTTTCCTCCAGAAATCTATCCAGTCCCCTTTTAAAGGCCAGGTGCCATCACCACATCTTACAGCAAGGAGTTCCACAGACGAACAACATGCTTGGTAAAGAACTATTTTTTTCCTGTTTTCACTCTCCCAACTCTCAGTTTGAGTGGATGGCTCCTGGTGCTGGCATTGCATGAGAGGGATCCCTAGTTCTAGTATTGCTTGCAAAACCCATCCCTGAATTCTGCAATCAGGGCTGGCTTCTGTTCAAATATACTTCTCTAAATATGCTCCCATGCCCAAGAAGGTTTCTACACAATTCTATCAAATATTGTGTTCCCATTTTAAACATGGCAACAATATTAGAATATCCAGTTGCTAGAAAAATGTTGTTTAAATTACTTTACTTACAACTTCATGCCTTTTGTGTATCTGCATTTGGAAATACCAACAGTTTTGCAGAGAGCAAAAACTAACACACCACAGGGGACCAGAAGATCAAGCTAAATAGTTATGTTTTAAATATCTACCATATTTATCAAACATTGCAGACTTTCCAGTATTATGTTGAGTCCACAGATATCACAGCAAAAGAAAAGAGGCCTCAGACTGAAAATGCAGAAGTAAATGCATGTGTTGCATATGGCATATCATCGTTAACATTCTGAATTTAATGAAGTTTTAAAGCTTTACATTTCACATCACAGTTGGTCCTGATATGCATTTTACTGTTATTGCTGTTCATTTGCCAGCTGAAGATAATTGATTATGTTTGCTTAGTGGGTTTCTTTATTTCATCTGCTTTTAACTTCATTGTCTCCCACCCACCCCACATGTGTTTGTGCTTTTAGTTACCCAAATTGTACATTAGATTAAATGCTTTTCTCTTGTGCTTGAATCATTAAATCATCAAAGGTCAAGTATGACCATCATACTGTATATTTTATTTGCCTTGTATTATTTATTTATTTACTCTATTTGATTTATATACCATCTCATTCGTGCAAGCGCTACTCTGGGTAGTTTACAGGTTTAAAGACCCCAGAAAACAAGAAGTCTAGGATTCAACCAGCATCACAATATAAATCTATAAAGTCCAAAATCATACAACAAGAAAAAATTGATTAAAAACTAAAAAATTACAGCAACCTGGAGATTATGTTGTTGAAGTCAGCTTTCAATAATTCCATTTTTATAAATTTCCTGAAGATAGAGAGAGGAGTCTTGCATATCTCAATCAGTAACTTGTTCCAGAGACTTGGGGGGGGGGGGTCACCACTGAAAACGGCCAATTCCCTGTAATCATCTTTTTGGTCTCCCTCACTTTGGGCCACTTTTAGAAACATGGGTTGAAAGCAGCAATTGGAATAGACACGTGATTTGCTTTTCCATGATTTCTCTTGTCAGTTGTATCAGTTTTAAAATGTAATGGAGGAATGCTGAGTTTGCACCATATTTAATTTTGAAGAGCACAATTCTTTTAAATGATTTTAGATAAATCTATATTAATTTTTTGGAAAGATTTCACAGAAAATGAGGATAGCTACAAAGTGTGAGCAATACAAGGTGTAAGAGCTGGTATAGAGGAATGGAGAAAGAGGTGGACTAGGACTCAAGAGACTTGGGCTTAAATCTTGGCTTGTCTATAGATACTCTGGGGAGTTCCAATGGTAAAACCACTATTTAATTATTTCACATACCTTGAAAACTATATTAGGTTTGGCATAAGTAGAAAGCATCATGACAACATGTAACGCACAAATGCACACGTACAACATACATACACATGCTCTGGTCAGACCTCATCTGGAGTACTGTGTCCAGTTCTGTGCACCTCAATTTAAAAAGGATGTTGACAATCTTGAATGTGTTCAGAGGAGGGCCACCAGGATGATTGAGGGTCTGGAGGAAATGTCTTACAAGGAGCAGCTTAGGGAGCTGGGAATGTTTAGCCTTTCAAAAAGAAGACTGAGAGGGGATATGATAGTTATGTTTAAATATTTGAAAGGATGTCATATTGAAGAAGGGACTGGTTTGTTTTCCATGGCTTCAGATACTAGGACACGGGGAAATGGTTTCAAACTGCAGGAAAAGAGATTCAATTTAAACATTAGGAAGAATTTCATGACAGCTAGATCTGTTTGCCAATGGAATATGCTGCCACAGAGGGTGGTTGAGTCTCCTTCTTTGGAGGTTTTTAAACATAGTCTGGATGGCCATCTGTCGGGAGTCCTGTGATGGGGGTTCCTGCATGGCAGGGGGTTGGACTAGATGGCCCTTGAGGTCTCTTCCAACTCTATGATTCTATAATTCTATGATTCTACATATACAATAGGTGCAAGAGGTAAGTGGAAGGTTTCATGCTAACATTAATATTAATATTCTATTATTATTTTATCTTATTTAGCCCCTTTAAAATTCTGAATTCCTAATTTCCATCATATCAAGACTATAAATTTGTTTAGATACCTTTATGTTAACTAAAAACACCAAATGTATTGTGCTGAGGAGTGTATGTCATACCTTCACTAAACTTTTTTTCTGCCCAGCTGTCTGATTTAGACAACAATTTTGAAAAAGTTACCACATTACCAGTTTTCCCCCTTAAGGAAGTTCCAATCTCAGAGCTTTAAATAGGTTCATCATTTTCCAGAGAAAGCCAATGACGACAGATACACTGCCAGAATAATAGCTGTGTGTGCACGCAAGCATACTATCTATCATGCCCATATCATTCAGTTTGCTGGATATGCTACCAATATATCCTGAATACACACAGTGAATGTATTGCTAACTGGAATCCTCCACCACCCCATTTTAAAATATGACAAAAATATTGTGGGAAGTATGTATATAAATGATTATTATATAAGTTGCTGTGCCATGCCTTTGCTGAATGCAATTTGGAAAATGGCTTGTGGAGGGGAAATACCTATGAAGGTATTAATTCTTGGAAAATCACAGAGAAGCTGTCAAACATATTTCAGTAAGCAGTAAATGAACCCTGCTTGCACCATAAATCATTAATGCTTAATCACCAGCCAAGGCCTCAATAAGCTCACTGGCATGGAAAGCTTCAGATACTCAAAGGATAATTCTAGCAAATCTGGCATGCATGGCTGGCTTGCGTGCTTAATTACTGTTTATGCACCAGTAGTATCCAAGTGTTTGTATGTAATAAATAGAACACTGCCATAGTGTCCAGATGGTTTTAGATTTGAGGCCCAGGGACTATGTTAGACAATTACAGGCCTGATTTACCAACAATTCACACCAGCTCAACCACTGAAAAATGATACTAATAACACAATTCCAAAATAACAACAATGTGAAATAGTAATATATTTTTAAAGTATTTTGCTACCACATTCAGTCACTATTTAGAATAGAACTTGTGGATAACTTGCCCAAGAGTAATCAATCTCCACAGATGCCTCCAGGGGAGTAACAGGGCTTGGAATGATATTCTAGAGACTCTGGGATGCGAAAAAGCTTCCAATTAGAGAGGCTGAAATCCTGTTGCATACCTACACCTGTGTAATTCAACATTGTGAAAGCAGTTGCAAATTGCCACCAAGGTGGAAGTAAGGTTTAGCAAACAGTTCCACTCACATAGTGATGCAATGCCTTGCAAATCAATTACACAACCAGGCATGCAATGTAGAAAATCTGACTGTAACACAGCCTGTGAATCTTTGCAGGCGTAATTTTACACTTCTTGGCTATGCAGGGAGAAAGCCAGTCCCATTTATGTTGGATTTGATGAGAAGGAGGGGAACATCAGCCTGAACTCCTTTCTGGATTGGAGCAATTCCAAACAAAGGACGACCCTAACAGCATGCCAACAATGGGCCTTTTCACACGACCCCTAAGATCCGCTGGCCACTTAAATTCAGACCAGAGATCTTAGGGTTTCGTTGCTCTTCCTTCCTCCCCACCACTTCGCACCTGTCTGCTGAGGGGAGGGAGGAAGAAAGTGGGGGGGGGAAATGCAGACTCACCTCGGAGAAGCTGCCGGAGCTCCGTTGTGCTGATTCCTTCTCTTTGTTTGCTTTTTTCCTCCCGCCCCTTCTCTTAAAGGGGCGGGAGGCAAAAAAGAAAAGAAAACAGAAGCCAGGAGAGCCCCGCACTGACCAGATTAAATCCGGACCTGGCGATTTTCACCCTCCTCGAGCAGGTACAAGAAAAGTGCGCTGGGTCGCGCTTAGGTGGGCGGGGTCGCACTTAATTGTCTGCAAACTCCGGAGCTGGTGGGGAAACATTTTTAAGCTCCGGAGCTTGCAGCCATTTGCAGCGGAGTTTAGGGGTTGTGTATAAACGCCCAATGGTGACTGGCCCTGCTGGCCATTGAGGAGTGGTAAAGTGCTTTATTGGTGCTTTGTGTGAGATTCGGCACAAAGCACGTTGTTGCTCTTCATGCCCATCTCTAGGGTTGACTCAAACAGGTTATGTTTTGATATGTTGACCATCCTCTTTTGACTTGTTTGCTCTTATTGGTTATGATTCCCCCCTCCTTTCCCTCTTATTTGTAAGCAAAGATAATAATACTAGGGAAAACTGTACACAGCTAGAAGAGAGGAAATCTAAATATGAGATGGATTAATTGGCAAAGAATGTAACCTTGACTTTGTAAGTGTTGTTAATGATAGAACTCTTTGGAGATCTCAGATTCAGTAGATTGCCATAAGTTGGAACCAGCTTGATGACAAATAACAACAAGCAATAAATGAAATTAAAGGCCATAGAAACATCCCCACCTGAAGGAAACTAGATTTCTGTTGTGATAGATCATAAATGTAAGAACTCATGCAAACTATCTCAGTAGAGTTCAGCAGGCTAGTAAAATTAGCTTATGGATATGATTTAATATGTAAGCACCCATAAGCTCACTTCAATATATTTGCTTTCAAAGAAGTTTTAAGATTGTCATGTGATATTATATATTTTGTTAAGGTGCATCTAAAGAGGTATGCATTTCTATATCCTTGTAGATCTGTATTTCTACAAAACTGGGAAATAGGCGCCAAACTATTGTCAAGAAAATGTATACCATATTTTTTGCTCTATAAGATGCACCTGACCATAAGATGCACCTAGTTTTTAGAGGAGGAAAACAAGAAAAAATGTTTAGCCCAAGGTTTCATGGCAGGGGAATCCTGTCTGCAAAAGGGGAGGGCAGAGGCTCTGTGGAAGAGACCTCCTTGCAAACAAGGTGATTTTTGACTGTGGAATCCTGGCTGCAGAAGGGAAGGGGTGGGGAGAGGCTCCCTGGAGGAAGCCTCTTTGCAAAGGTGGTGATTAAGATCAGGGAATCCAATCTGCAAAAGCGGAGGGTTGCAAATGAAGTGATTGGAACTGTGGAATCCGAGCTGCAAAAGGGGAGGGTTGCAAACAAGGTGATTGGGACTGTGGAATCCAAGCTGCAAAAGCGGAGGATTGCAAACGAGGTGATTGGGACTGGGGAATCTGAGCTGCCAAAGGGGAGGGTTGCAAATGAGGTGATTGGGACTGTGGAAACCAGGCTGTACAAGGGGAGGGCAGAGGCATGATATAGGAGACCTCTTTGCAAATGAGGTGATAGGAACTGTGGAATCCCAGCTGCAGCAGGGGAGGGGAGAGGCTCCATGGAAGCCTCTTTGCAAACAAGGTGATTAGAACAGTGGAATCCAGGTTGCAGCAGGGGACAGGAGAGGCTCCATGCAGGTAACTTCTCTCTAAATCTAAATGTGTGATATATATGTAGCAGGGACTACTGTATTCGCTCAATAAGACACACAGACATCTCCCCTTACTTGTAAGGGGGTAGTGTGTCTTATAGAGTGAAAAATATGGTAGTAGAAAAATAATATTTTTGTTAAAAATAAGACACTACAATATTCGACAGATGATAAATATCCATGGTTACTCAAATTTTACATTTGAGCCCAAAAAAAGAAAGAAAGTAAAAATCATAATAGATGAATGGGTGGTCTATTAAAGTAGTAATAAACTTCTTCCATTTTTATATGGAAGCCATTTTATAATCTTTGGAGTGAACATATTTGAACAAAACATACACAGAGTTTCCTTCTATACTTTATTTCTAATAAAGCTATATGGTAGACGCATACAAATAGCAATACAGTACATAAGGCTATAAATCTTGCAGTAAGAGAGTTAATAGAGTAATTTTGAACAGTCTTACTGAAAAATTGATTAGCTCAATTATTAAGTTGGCATTATTCTGCTCATTTATACTGCATGATTTTTCAGAGCATGTTTAGAAACTGGTTTACAGCCTCAGGTCCAAAAAATTTTTAAAAGCTGGAAGTTATGAAAAAATATGTCATTTCAGTTAATATAATTTACCTACGGGCTTCTACTCACTCATCTCTATTAACTGGCCATCCTGTTTTTATTTTCCACTTGCATCAGCTTGTTAAGATCCTTCCCCTTCAAGAGACTGGAGTGAGTAAAGATGGGGATGAAGTTGAGGATAATTAAAAATGAATAAGTGATATCAATAAATATTGCTGATTGTTAAATACTTGTCCCTTGATATTTGTTGGTAGGCTGGTACATGGGAAATCTTAAGATGCCCCCTGGCCAGCCCCAAGGCCAGCAAAAGAATAAAAGGTTCTAGGTTTTTGGCTTTGCTTTGCTGGTTCTGGGGCCAGCTGGGGACATATGCAGAAATCAATCAATCAATCAATCAGTCAGTCAATATCTATCTATCTATCTATCTATCTATCTATCTATCTATCTATCTATCTATCTATCTTCCTGGAGACTGCTGAAACTGTCATGGTGACACTGGCAATGGAGGCCGGTGTAGCTGCTGCAGTGGAGCTCAATATGGCTGCAATGATGGAACCTGCACCAGCATGGTAGGAACAGGGGAATCAGAATGGGTGGGATTGAGAGAGTAGGCTGGGAGGTGAGGAGCTTGGCATTTTTAAAAGCCCCCACAAACCATTTTGTGGTTCATTGGTTGACGGAGTAAAATTGTGGCCCATGGTTCATCACCACTGATGAACCATAAATCAGGATGAACCTCCATTTTGGCGGTTCATCCCCATCTCTACTTGTAATTTAACCACTTTCTAGCCACTATACATTCCTTTTAGAACAGGGATAAATTTTAGAACACAGGAAGATGGGAAATAAATAAATAAATAAATAAATAAATAAAACCCAGAATAGTTGTTACCATATTTTTCACTCTATAAGATGCCCCCCAACCATAAGGAAAACTGTCTGTGTGCCTTATAGGGCAAATACTCCCCCGCCAGGAACCTCCAGAGCAGCTGCTGCAGAGGCTCCGGAACAGGTGCAGGTCCCAGCTCCAGCTGCAGCCCCAGCAGAGGTTTCTGACCGTCCTGTTTAAAAAATTCCCTTGCACATTTGATTCCCCCCCCCCCATAGAATAGAAGAGGGAGAGTAAACAGCCCTACCGGAGACCATAGAGATGAGAAACAGGCTAGAGAGTAACCTCCCACAATGATGACCATAGAGTTGCTCTTCAAGATGGGCAGAATGTGAATCCAGGGGACAGAGCTCTCCCTATCAGCTGTCTTGGCAGAGCGGTTCTGTGGTCATCGTGGTGGGTGATTACTCTCTAGGCCATTTCTCATCTCTATCGTCGCCAGTAAATCCATTTACTCTCCCTGTTCTATTCAATAATTCGGATAATGACTGGTTATTTTTAACCCCCCCACACACAGCCCACAGCCCCAGCCTCCCTCCACATTTCTCTTTTACTGACCTGCGGGGGGGGGGAGGCAACATGCAGAGGTGGTGCCTGGGGGGAGAGAACCGGGGCAGTCTCTCTCTTGGCAGTGGTGGCGGCAGAGGAGGAAAGGTGGGTTTCGTGGGGGTGTGCTGGGGGGAAGCGCCAGCCCGGCGGCGGCGGCATCAGCGGCGGAGGAGGAGGAAGGAAGGTGGGTTTCGGGGGTGGGGGGGAAGCGCCAGCCACCACTCGGCCAGAAAGCCCGGCGGCGGCGGCATCAGCGGCGGAGGAGGAAGAGGAGGAGGAGGAGGAGGAAGAGGTGGGTTTCTGGGGCGGGGGGAACGCCAGCGGCGCTCAGCCGGAACGCCGGCGGGGGCGGGGGGGCAGAGTAGGGGGAGGAGTGCACTTTGAAAGTGCACTTTAAAGAGGTCTGGGAAAAAAGGCTTTTTTTTGGCCTTTTTCCGGACCTCCGGAACGGATTAAAATTGTTTCCCATTCATTTCAATGGGAAACCATGCTTCGGATAACGAGGAACGTCAGGAAACGAATTACCATCGTTATCTGAGGTACCACTGTATATATATATTTTCCCATAGGAAACGGGAGCTTTTAATGTGCTATTCGTGCCAGGATAGTTTTCTTTTTTTTTTCTCCCCTTGTTGTGCATGGAGTGCATGAGCATTAAAAACATGGATTTAGGCCCTGGTCTCACTACGATTTTGCTGCTCTTTTTGCTGTGAAAGACTGTGCAGCAAAAGATCATGCCTTCAGTCTGAAGAACAGTATTTTGGTACCCCGGGTGACCATGCCCCCGGAAGCACACTTTAACCGCATTTTGCACTACCGCTAGGGTGTGTGTTAAAATACTTCTGTTATTGATGCGCACTTTTAAACTCCCCAAACCAGGTGCAACCCAGAAAATTCACACCAATTAGATTTGTACCCCCTTTTCTGCCACTTCCTGTAGTTCTGCCTTAGTAATTTTTTTATTGAATAATTTTATTGGGTTTTTGAGGAGGGAACAAAGGGAAGGAGTATGGGGAAAAGGGGGTACAGTTTTTCTTAAAAATTTACATTGAATATGTCAAGCAAAGTAAAAGTAGTGATTTAACATATTAATAGATTGCCAAATATTATCACAGTACTAATAGGTTTGTTACTTCTTGCCATCTTTTCCGAGAGATCTCATTGTAGTCTCCCTTTAAATAGCCGGAGAGTCTGTCGATTTCGATGCATTCTCTTATCTTTTCGTGGAGATTCTTCTCTGTTGGCACGTTTGGTTGTTTCCAGAATTTCACATACAATATCCTTGCAGCAACAATTACATGGTGAAGTACATATCTCTGATCATATGAAATATTTATGTCTACTATGTTTAATAAAAAAAGTTCTGGTCTAAGCTCTATCTTAATTTTCAAATATCTTTCTAAAACTAGTTTTACCATTTTCCAATATGCCTTTGCCTCTTTACATGTCCACCACATATGATAAAAGGTACCACAATCATATTTACATTTCCAACATTTAGGTGAGCAATTATACATCTTAGATAATCGGTGTGGTGAGAGATGCCATCTATAGAACATCTTATAGCAATTTTCCTTAAAAGAAATAGATTTAAAGATTTTGACTGTATTCCACAGAGAGTCCCATTTATTTAGATGAATAGAGTAACCGAAGTTTTCTGCCCATCTTATCATAGTATCTTTGACCAGTGTATCAACCATTTTCTCATTTAACAAAGTACTATAGAATTTACTAAGAAGCTTGGAGTCGCCAGAGGATAGTATTTTTTGTCAAGTGACGTATCAATAGTCGTAAATCCCCCCTCTTTAGTAAGATCTTTAAAGTGTGAGTATATTTGTTGATACTTCCACCAGTCTAAATTATAGCCTTCTGATACTAATTTCCCTAGTGGTTTCAATGAAAGGTCAGTGTTCAGAAGGTGTCTATAAGTTAAGACTTTTTGGGATTTCACTTGTAGGGGAGCTAATGACCGCTCCCGGCGGAGATAGCCAAAATGGTGCTTTGAAGTAGAATTGTTTTTTAATCGATAACCATATTTTAACTAAAGCTTTCCTTATCCAGTGCTTTTTAAAGAGGGTAGGTATATTACCCTTGTACCACATATAATGATGCCAACCCTTGTCTAGGCCATAACCCTCAAGCTGCAATATTCTTTTATTTGTCATCAAAAACCAATCTTTAATCCAAGTCATAGCAGCGGCCTTGTAATATAACACTAGATTGGGCAGGGCAAAACCACCAGTTTTGGTTCTATCCTGTAAATAAACATTTTTAATCCTTGTTTTTTTCTTTTGCCATACAAATATACGTATACTTTTTTCCAGGTCTTTAATGATCTTAAAATTAGGTAATATAGGTAAAGATTGAAATAAGAAAAGCAGTTTAGGTAGAACATTCATTTTAACTGCTGCAATTCTGCCCATTAAAGATAGCTGGAGTCTTTGACCAAATTTCCAAGTCAGCTTTGATTGTTTTTATAGCATTAGCATAGTTATCTTTATACAAAGAGTTACAGCGGTTAGATACAGTGATACCCAGGTATTTTACCTTACTAGCATGTTGAAAACCCGATTGGTTTACCAGTTTTTCAATCATGGATGAAGTCATATTTTTGGTAAGCAACAATGTTTTTTCTCTGTTTACCTTTAATCCAGAGATTTTAGAGTAGGCCTCCAAAGTCTTTAGGAGTTCTAGAGAGGAGGTCTGAGGATTCTCCATAATTACCAACAAATCGTCTGCAAAGGCTTGTACCTTATAAACTTCTCCTTTGCTTTGTAGGCCTTGAATGCCTGGAGTATTCCTTATGACATGAAGAAGCACCTCCAAAGTTAATATAAACAAGAGGGGAGAAAGGGGGCATCCTTGCCTGGTGCCTTTATGTATGTTGACTTTATCTGTAAGGTGGCCATTGACGACAAACCTGGTATTTTGGGTGGAGTAAATTTGTTCAATTGCTCGCAGCATTCTATGGCCACACTGTAGGTAATCTAACTGAGATTTGAGTAAAGACCAGGATACGTTGTCAAAAGCTTTCTCGGCGTCAATAAATGCAAAAGCTACTTGCTTCTCAGGGTGGCATTCATAATATTCCAACACATTGAAGAAAGTTCTAATGTTGGATTGAAGATGCCTTTTCGGAAGAAAGCCAGTCTGATCGTGTGATATCAGAGAGGGTAGAATCGTCCGCCATCTATTAGCCAAAATGGTTGCAAAAATTTTGTAATCCACATTTAGGAGAGCAATTGGCCTTGTTCTGTATCAAGTCTTTAGATTTCCCTTCTTTAGGAATCAGTGTTCTGCTTAAAGTGCCTTAGCTTATGCCCCATACCACTACAAGTAGTCTTTTTACAATTTTGATTACAGTGTGCAGGCTACACATTGCCCCCCCCAGCAAGCTCATTTTACCGACCTCAGAAGGATGGAAGGCTGAGTGAACCTTGAGCCTGCTACCAGGATTGAACCCCAGGTGGTGAGCACAGTTTTACCTGCAGTACAGGCATTTAACCACTGCGCCACGAGGTGTTGTATATGATAATTTCCATGAGTCATATCTTCACCTTCCAGATGGATGAAAAAAGATTTTTCATATTTCCAGAGACTATCTCAGAGAATTTTTTGTAAAATTGTGCCGGTATTGAGTCAGGTCCAGGAGCCCTGTTCATTTTTTGATGATTGATGGCCTCTGTGATTTCCATCATTGTAATAGGAGCATTCGTTTGAGCTCTCTGTTCTTCAGTAAGTTTGGGGAAATTGGCTTGTTCGAGGTAATGAAAGATGGCATTTTTGTCGATCGTCTCCGGTTTGAATAAATTCTGATAATATGCCTCTATGATTTTTTGGATTTGTAACTGCTCTGTCTGATTTTCCCCAGTTTTGTCTTTGAGTGCTAAAATAAGTTTTTGAGATTGTACCTTTTTTAACCTGTAGGATAACCATCTGCCTGGTTTATTTGCGTTTTCCACAAAATTCAACTTAGCCAATTTGATTTTGTGGGCTATATCTGCAGTCAGGATCAAGTTTAGTTCATGCCTACAGGAAGCCAAATCTTTCTTCAGCTGCTCATTGAGGGGGTCGTGGATTAGATCCTTTTCAAGCTTTTTCATCGCATTGAGAATGGATTCAGATTGCTTTTTCCTCTCTTTGTTCCGTTTTGCCATATATTGGATGACAAACCCTCTGAAGTAGGGCTTTGAGGCATCCCACACCGTTTTCAGCGGTGTACCCTTGTTCAGATTCATTTCAAAATATAAGTTCAAGTCTTTGGCGGCCTCCAAAATAAATTCTTTATCAGTCCACAGAGCTGAGTTGATTTTCCAGTGTCTGAGCTTACCCGAAGATTTCAGTGTCCACAAAATAGCATTATGATCAGATATTGTTCGAGGTAAGGTTTCTATATCCCTTGTATTAAGTAAAAGATCGGATGTGGCCCAGCACATATCAATACGGGAGAAAGAGGCGTATTGTTTTGAATAAAAGGTGAAACCATCTTTTAGTGGATTTTTCCTTCTCCAAATATCTTGAAGTTCTAGAATATCAGACATGTCCAGGAACGATTTTGGCAGTGTGGAAGACGAGGTCTTGAGTTTTTTCCCTTTTGGTATTTTCCTGTTTACAGATGGAATATGTACGGCATTGAAGTCTCCCAATATTATTAACTGGTGGTTTTCATATTGCAGCAGTTTCTGAGCCAGTTCTTCAAAGAAGGTTTTTCTTCCATGATTGTCATTGGGAGCGTATATACCAACAATAATTGTTTCTTTGGATTGGATGTTTGCCTGGACAAGGATCCATCTGCCTGATTCATCTTTTTCCAGAAGGGTTGGGGAGAGCTCTGGTTTGATGTATAGTGCCACCCCATTTTGCTTCTTTTCTTTGTTCGATGTAGAAAATAAGTTCCCCAATCTATTTTGGATTAAATATTGTTCATGCTTTCTCAATATATGAGTTTCCTGTAGGCAGATAATTGAACATTGTTGTTTTTGGAGAAGATTAAAAGTCTTTCGACGCTTCTGTGGGGTGTTCAGTCCATTAATATTCCATGTTAGGATTTTCTGAGCCATCTTGTTTTATTTCCAGCGATATTTCTTCCCTGATTTTGGCCTGAGGTGATGTTTCGGCCTGGCACCTCCCACTGCGCCACCAGAATCTTGATCCTGCTTTGAGGTCTCTTGTTTAGGGGTCTGGTTGTCTCGGCTATCATCTTTGGTAATGGTTTGAGTATCGGTAGTATCCTCACCTTCGGAAGAGGATGCTGAAGAAGGGGAGGGAGAGTAGCCCAACTTCCCTGCATTTTTTTCAGCGAAGGTTCTAGCTTTCTTGTGGGATTCAATTTTCTGTAATTTCCCTTCCCATTGGAAAGACAAACCTTGGGGATAGATCCACTTGTATCTTATATCATGCTTGAGCAGAAGTTTGGTAAGAAACGTATATTCTTTTCGCAGTTGACGGACTTCCCATGGGACATCTTTCAGTATTGTCACTTTGGATTTATTGATTTCCACCTCTTTGTCTCGAATAACCTTGAGGATGCAGTCTCGGGTATATCTTCTGACAAGTTTGACTATTACCTCCGGAGGGAGTTTGTTTCTCCTGGTGTAGGCTGTAGGTTGACGGTAGATCACGTCTACCTCACGAAGGAATTCATCAACAGGTGCCTCGAGTAAGGTGGCCAGGCCTTCACCAACTATAGTATAGAGGTTTTCGTCTTTA
The DNA here is from genome assembly GCA_037367245.1 of Phrynocephalus guinanensis. Classification (NCBI taxonomy): domain Eukaryota; kingdom Metazoa; phylum Chordata; class Lepidosauria; order Squamata; family Agamidae; genus Phrynocephalus; species Phrynocephalus guinanensis. The sequence continues at coordinate 37,214,858 of CM074739.1, read as the reverse complement.
TCTGCAGTGAGATTTTGGATCCTTAAAATTTTGGAGGAGGCTTCAATTTCTTGCGTGAGAGCCAGTCAGCTGGTTGATTCCATTGTGGCTTCAATTTCTCCTAAACGGAAGTCGGTAACGATCATATTTTCTTCCAGCACTTGTAAACAACCATAAAAGGCTTCCATATTGGAATCTACCTTCGTAAAACCCTTTTTCATTTCGGCTCTTAGTTCAGAAAACCCGATGCTCTGGTCTGATACCAGCTTGGCCTGCGTTATATTTAAACGGTTTAACATATCTAGAATTTGGCTAGATTGACTTAATTGTTGGGACATGGTTGCTGGATGAGAGGGATGAGTCGGAGGGGTAGAGCCAGACTTTTTTTCTATAAATGGAGTTTTGTTCATTGCTGGGAATTTGTAACACCAAATTCTGCTGGCCGGAAAAGTCCAGGTTGCAGCGTGGTGTATTTACTATACTGTAGAGATGGGAAGATCAATTTGCCTCTTCTCAAAAATATTGCAGAGTCTCAGAGGGATCAATAAGAGCTTATTATAATCATATTAAGTTGACTTGCTGCTTTAAAGAAATATACATGTAGTTGCATAGATAACAAGATCCAGTAGATGGCGTGTTGTGCCCACTTTAAGCCAACAGAGTCCGAGAACCATATCAGAAGTGAAACGGAAATTTTAGGGTTAATCTGCCTTTAACGGAGAAAGTGAAACTGCAGCCCTTCCGAGAGGCAGATATAGCAAACAGGCGAAGAAGTAATTAAAGAAAAGCATATTCTCTTTAGGTGAGTTTTGCTTGATTTTTATATTTTGGAAAGGGCTATCTGGTGGGAAGAAAGCCACTCACATGATTGTGGAAGGTTTGAGGCAGCTTTGTCTTCCGTCCGGATCTCCCAGGGTCTCAGCCGCACGAGAATTTCCAGGGGTTTCTACCCCTCACGGGGAGGGGGACCGCACCTGAGTAGCCTCGGTTCGATTCTGGGATGTCTTCTGCTCCCAGCGGGTGGTCTTGGAGTGAAAACACCCTCTAGAGACCTGGGATACGGAGACGCTAGCCGGGCTGCTTTCAGCTAACGTCTCTGCTGATCGCCGCCATTTTCCTTCTCCTAGTTCTGCCTTAGTTCTGCCTTAGTAATTGTTTATCCTACTGAATTGGTGGCATACCGGCATGCTGGCACAATTTTTATTGGCTTTCCGGCTGTGAAAAATAACAAATAGCAGTGACACCCAATGGCGGTTATTGACATTGCTCGTTCGTGTAAATTTCCCCATAGAAAACACATCACACATGGGAGGGAGAAGCAGACACTTCCGCACAAGGACCAAGACTAGTGCTAGAAAGCCGACATGCTGGTAATCAACCTGCAAATATTTTTTTAAAATATATGTAAGCGTGACAGAGAAAAACAACTCGAAAAACAGGGGAAAATGTGCAGTAAGCACGTCGGGATGGATGCAGAGAAGTAAAATACTCCCCTGTCACGTGACCACCCGAAAAAATAGGATGCATCAATTTAAGATGTGCAGATAATGGTAGTGAGACCAGGGCCAATCACTGTTCAGTGAGGGAGTCCACTTGAGCAAGCCAATACTAAGGGGACGTTTTGTACATCCCTAACACAGGTCCTGGGGTGGTGGTAGAAGGAAAGGAGAAGAAGATGAACCATAGAAAAATTGGTGATGACACATTTTATAAGCTTAATTCCAGTATTTATAGAAGGCAGATCAAGCTCCATGAATATATGAGTTTGCTCAGTTTTCTCTTTTGTTCAGCTATGAGGAGGACTTACAACTAGGCTCGGCATTTTTAAATGTTTATGAAATAATGAATAAAAACCTATTACTTGAATAAAATAATGTATTCATTGGCTTATTAAATAACCTCTATTGCTTACTAAAGTTAATCAATATAATGATGTGGTGAAGTACAGTAATTGTGAGGCCTGCTGCATTCGGGGCTCTGTCAACAAAGTTCAAGTGTTAAATGGAGAAGGGTAAAGCTACTTGAGAGGTATAACTTTTTCTAAAAATAAAGAAGGTACATGAAGGCAGAAAATAAACAATCCAAGTAAAAAAAGGTAGCATCCATCACGGGATATCATGGGCTCCAAATTTAACCAATCTTGTTCCACGGGTCACTAAAATATTGGTACGAGTTATTTGCTCCAGGGAGAAAGCCAGTGTGAAAACGAACTAGTTATGGCTTTTATGGATTATCTCACTAAATTCCAGAAACTGTAGAAAATGCTGGAACAGGGAAGTATTACAAACCCACAAGAAAATAACTCTTCTTTGGAAGAAGAAAGAAAACGAGACCCATTCTCATAACAAGTATGAGAAACATTCCTACATCAAGTAGGAGCTTTGTGTCACCATGGTGAACCTGCAGTAGTACTGCAGTCAAGACTCTGCTCACAGCTTGCATTCAATCCTAATGGACTCAGGCAGCTGGCTCAAGGTTGACTCAGCCTTTCATGAGCCTCGTGGTGCAGTGGTTAAATGCCTGTACTGCAGGTAAAACTGTGCTCACGACCTGGGGTTCAATCCCAGGTAGCAGGCTCAAGGTTCACTCAGCCTTCCATCCTTCCGAGGTTGGTAAAATGAGTAACCAGCTTGCTGGGGGGGGGGCAATGTGTAGCCTGCACACTGTAATTAAAATTGTAAACCGCCCAGAGACTACTTAAAGTGGTATGGGGCGGTATATATATAAGCAGAACACTTTTTCCAAGGTCAGTAAACTGAGCACCCAGCTTACTGAGAGTGTGTGCAATGTAGCCTGCACAATTCTATCCTACCCAAAGAGTATTTTAAGTGCTATGGGGTGGTATAGAAGCAGCTTTGCATTAAGCAACAAAGGTAGAAGCCACAGTTAAGCAGCTAAGTACTGCTCACAGCTGAGCTGCCTAGATGCCCTAAGCACATCCAATCTCGACTGATTTTGGAAGCTAAGCAGGGTCGGCCCTGGTTAGTAGTTGGATGGGAGACCACCATGGAATACCAGGTGATGTAGGCGCCTGGAGTAGGAACTAGCAAGCCACTCCAGTATTCCTGCCAATGTACTCTTTTTATGCCCAAATTGTGGCTTGGTGGTTGTGAACTGTTTGTACATTCATGGATTGCTGTCCCTTGTGCCAAGTCCTATTTCTTGCAGGATTATTATGTGAAGTCATCCATAACAGAGCAGTGTTAGGATGATGCTCAGAATCCTAATGCTCCATTCTGGATGCTACAATGCATCAATTGACTCATTCTTCTTTCAAGTAACTTTTAAACTCCAAATTCATGAGTTCATTATTCTAGTAGCTCCACATGTAGGGTGAAGGACCAGTAGTTGTAGAAATGAATTTCCTTCTTTTAGAATATAACTTAATTTATATTTCTGAAATACAAATTTTAAAATAACTGAAACTTGAATCATTCCAATTTCTGCTTTGCTGTTAAAACAGAACCACTGTTTTTCTTTTAAAACAATGGAAAGAAAGAAAAATGCAAAAAACAAATAATAATCAAAGCTCACTGAATGATTAAATGTTAATAGTGTAGTGCAGGCTCAAATATATGCTGGCTCTAATGGGCTTGGCATGAGCAGAAGCAGTACATTCTTGCACTGGCAGATTTCTAATGTACCGATACAATTAGATCTACTGGCACAATTGCTGGCAGCAGAAAAGCCAAAGAAGAGGTAGATAAAGGGAGCAACAGAGGAGTTATGGCAGACCCAGAGCTTTTCCAAACTAGACATCTAGTGATATGCTGGCACAAAGTCAAACCAGGATCAAAGTAGTCTACTCTAAACAATTTCCAGTCTTCTCAGCCTGGAGTTAGTGTTAGCTCAGCCACCCCTGCTTAGGACTGTGCCTTATGTTATATCAGGGTCTGGACTGGAACTGTCAGGCCACTTCCAGGTGAGGTATGAATGTTAACCATCTCCCAAGGCCTACTTGCTGACCATACTGCACCATGATCCTTCTTAAGCCTTTTAGTTGGGCTGATGTCAGCAATAATTCACCACATTCATAATGCATATGAACAGCTTGCACAGTAAAAGTACAGCATACAGAAATAAAATGGAGAAAGATAAAGGGAATGGGAAAGACAGGGAAAGAAAGAAAATTATTCAGAAACAGTGGGGAGCTCAGAGTGCTTTTAGGAAGAGGAAGAATGAGGAAAAGTGCATTATTTCTTGCATTTTGTATTTTGTTATCATTTATTTTGTAAAATTTCTTGAGGCAGTTTTGTTTTGAAATGGTATATAAATATATTGAAGAAAATAAGGACAGAAAGATGGAAGGAACACTTAGTTGGTTTCCAATGAAAATCAGTGGGAGAGACAAAACAACTGGATTTCTGAATGGAAATTAGCATTTGCCCCTCCGTCTCAAAAATCAGATGGTCTCAATTAAGAGTATGAACAGAATCATGTTGGTGGTGTATACCTCAAAGTAAAAATATGGAGGAAGGGAAAATAATGATTGCCTTTGCAGCAGAAATTTTAGAATCGAGTCTGAACTTCCAGATAACCAAATAATGACAGATTCTGCTCCTTCTTGCAGATGTGTCTGTCTTACCTTCCTCCGAGTATGGACCACAAGCATTAGACCAAGCCCTAAATCAAGATTGTATGCCCTAAACCAAGCTTTGTTCCCTTGATATCCTTTTCATGCTGTGGAGTACATTTTAACAATTGGGCAAATTGACAGATGCTAAACTAGGATTCTTAAATGAATAGGATGGAATGTACGTCAATGGAAGTTCAATTACTTTATTCGTGACTATTGCCTTTCAGCAATTTCTTGCTAAGGGAGAAAGACATACATCCAGCTGGCTGCTAATGGAACATTGCATTATTGGCACGACAACTCATGTTCATCTTCCATTATTGCTGAAAGAGATGCTGACTGAACTTCAAGCTCCTATTCATTCCATTAGAATAGGAGCATGTGCTCAGAACAAGAATGAGTTCTCTCTCCCTCTGTGTGTGTGTGTAGATAGACAGATAGACAGATATAACAATAAATAGACATTTCACATTCTCAGTCTGCAAATTCCATTGATGTGCAATATGATTTAGAAGAATATACAGTGGTACCCCTACTTAAGACCACAATTTTTTTCATTTTTTATACTTATTTTTTCAATTTTTTAAGATACATACTCCGACTTAAGAGCATGCATTCGGAATGGATTAAATTCATAAGTTGAGGTACCACTGTATATATATGTAGGACTTTGTTGAGCCCTACAGTCATTCCTTTATCCAGGTTAACTATAGATGTACATGGGAGGATGCTATCCAATTGTTGTAGAAATTTGAGAATGTAGAGCCACTGTGGTGCCATGCTTAGAGTGCTAGATTATGACACCTGACTTCCTCTCCTTGCTTAACCATGAAGTAAATTAGGTAATTCTTGGGCAATAAATTATCATGTTTCATAGGATTGTGGGGAGAATTACAAAGTATGCTGCCTTGACCTGTTTCAAAAAGGGTGACATAAAAATGCAGCTGGTGTTAACTAAATAAGCAAAATTCATAATAATGATGATAAAAACAATATAACTATTTAATTAACATTCATTTAATAATGGTGATGTAATGTTGAAGCTATATATCTAGATTTGATATATATATAAAAAATGATTTTTTTCCATGGACCCTGGCCACACGATCCTCTGCATCCTTACTCAAAGTAAAAGAGAACTAAATTCAAAGGAATTAAATTCCTAATTAATTATTGCTGGCTTGAAACTGAAATGCCTGTTATTGAGGATACTAAGGAAAAAAGTCTTACCTGTACATGCATCAGTTCCAGAGGTGCATTAGACCCAAAGTTTACAAAATATACCTGATTTATACATAAAAATACATGTGAATTCTTATTCTTTTCTTTTAAAAGTATGAATGAAATTTAATTTTTGACTAAATATAAAAATTCTGGAAGTATGGTGAGTGTGGTAAAGTGTGAAAGAATGGACAACTATATTGTCTACACATACTTTTATTTTATTCAAAGCAGAGTGTGAGTCAAAGCAACCTGAAAGAAAACAAAGAACAGATCTGAATGCACAGCTAAGTTTTTAATAAATGATGGTTGTGGAGTATGGGTAATTGTATAAGTTAATGATATACAACTCATGATAAACAGATATTTTGACACAACTAATAAACATTTCAAGGGAGAAGAAACTATGTTTAATGAACCAAAGTAATTTGTGGGGCGGGGGGGGGGGGTAGGTGAGGAATCCCCATTGCACTTTCTCAAACAGCAAAGAAATATTTTATGTTTGGGGGTTGGTGGGCAGAATGTCAGTGACATCCATGTGCCTGACAGCAGCCCATGTCACCTCCCACCAGACCCTGCTCAGTTTCAATCATCCAGTACACAGGTGGACCTTCTAGGAACCACGTTGCACTGAATGATGAAAGAGACAACAGAAAGCCTGAGAAAAGAGGAAAGGCCCCTGGGGGGATAAAAGAGGGAGAGAGGGAGGAAAACCTATAAAAGGGAAGCTAGGGAAGGCAGAGGAGGAATCCATGGGGAAAGTGACTGCCCCAAAGAGTGAAGTCTCGAGACAGTTATCAAAAAGCTTAGAAGAGAATGGAAGTAACATGGTGAAAGAATTGGGATCAGAGTCCTACTTTGCAGAGTTGGGAACCCCAGGAACAGCTGAACCCCAAGGGAAATAGCAGTACATCCAGAAAGAAGATCCCTGAATAAAAGAGATATGCTTCCTTAATGCTCCTAAGGCAGACGTGGGAATACCTGTGTAATTCTATTCCCCTCCCCCTCCCTCAGAAACCTTCCATTTGGGGAGAAAGGGAGAAGAGAGAAAGAAGGTCAGAGCTTCAGGAAGAAGCACGGAAGTGCATATCCTCTGCAGACCAACTTTAGCTGAATATCCAGAAGAAGGCTTGTCAAACCCCTCAGATAGGAGAAAGGGAAGAAAGGGTTTTCCCCTTTACTCAACCATCCTTCGTGTATGCCATCCCTGCCCCATTGTATGTGTTGCACTTACCCCATTGCTTATAGGGATGGCAAACCTTTGACATGCTAGATGTTTTGGAATACAAGTCTCAGAGCCTCAGATTGTATTGTCAGTGATAAAGATCTGTAGGACCTGGAATCCAAAGCATCGGGAGTGCCAAAGGTGTTGCCGCAGGCAGCTGCACTTTTTCTTCAAGATAAAGAACCTAAGCAGGTAGGTCTTCTATTGCTTGGGAGATGGTGCTACCTGCTTGCCCTCCAGTAATTTCTTTACCTTTCCTTTCTTTGCTATTTGACATCAGCACATATGTTCCCCTCCCCAAGGCTCTTAATAGGAACTGTTTAGAGATCTTTATACTGACATTTGATATTAATATTGTCCTATTGGGTTTACATGAAATGTAATGTCATGAGCTGTTCTGTGAGTGCCCCAGGTTCCCACCTGTGCCTCCTCTGGTGGGCACCCATTTGGGGCAGTGGCATGGCTTCCCAGCCCTGCCTCTTCAGGATGCTGCCACTTGAGTGGGCACCAGCCAGAGGAGACAGGGCTGGAAAGCAAGGGTGCCCACGGAATAGCTGTGTGGCTGAATCACTGAATCAAACTGAACTACAGATCCATGGTTCATGCCTATTTCTAGTCATGACCCAGTTACACATATTTTGATTTATTAATGTTGTGATAAGAATTGATACTGCATTTGCATGCTGTTTTTTCAACTGCTTTCAGCATAGCACCGTGCAGAAAATATGGTAAACAAATAAATTTAACAGCAGCAACAATAAAGAACTACCTTCTACTGTTCCTCAAGCAGCCTTCAAGAAGAGTAGAAATCTGCAAGGCAGTTAGTGGCAAGAAACAGTTGCAAGACAAGAGGTCTGTAGAGTGGTTAAGGTTCCAAGGTCCAATTAAGAATGAAGTCCGTAGATATGGCTTCCAAGTATAGCTGGTGAACAAACTGGAATTGAGCTAGAGAGAGAAAATGCTTATTAGTTGTACAGTAGTCCCCTGCCCTTTTGCAGTTCATATACTGTGGTCCCACTATATCGCGGGACCACAGTACCCTGAAAGGGCTTGGGGGGAAAGGTTTTAAAAGCCGGAGCTTTTTAAACTGTTCCCCCCATTCCCCAAGCCCCAGGCTCCAGCTGATTGGCGCTGGGGTGGGGAAACACTTGGCTCTGTTGCTTAAAGTCATTTTAAACATCACCTGATGCTCCTCCGCAATGGGGGACTTTAAACAATGGGGCCAAGTGCTTGGCTTGAACTCCATATTAAAAATCAAGTGCTGTCAACTCAGTCCTGACATGGTGATCATTTTCAAGATTTTCCACATCAAGGATCCTCAGAAGTTATTTATTTAGTTATTTATTGGATTTTTATATCACTCATCTGGCAACGAGGCCACTCTGGGCGGTTAACAACAATCAATACAATGCAATGCAATGCAATGCAATGCAAAAAACATACATATAACTCATCCAATAAATTAAAATCAATATAAAATATAATAAATATAATAAAAATAAATTTAAACAATATAAAAAATGACATATAAATTCCCAGATCCTGCATATGCAGTGCTACCCGCATAGAGGATATGGCTCACATTTTATTTGACTGTGAGCTTTATACAGGTCTAAGACAATCACATCTATCAACATTGATGGTCACAATTGTCCACTGGAATACGAACTTTCAGCTTGATTTCCTGCTCGACAGTCCCAAGGTGCAGGTTGTCCATGGCATTGCTAATTTTGTACCTAAGGATGCCAGGGTAAGATCCACCCTCGTAGAACAAATTGGCGTTCCCTGTAGGGGAGATGCTGACATATGAATGAGAAACTTTTGCTCTATCTATTTTAACTGTGTGAAATCCTTATTTTCTTTTTCTTCTTATCTTTGTATTTGATATGGCCTGACGGGCTAATCAATAAAATTTGTTGCTGTTGTTGTAGAATGATGGCAATGCAGACATATAAATTAGGGGCCTCGACTTATACTCGGGTCGACTAATACTCGAGTATATGCAGTAACTACGGTATAATATTATTACTGGGCAAATCAGCTAAAAACATGTTTTAGTGGGTGGGCACTAGATTTATGTTAAGTTTGAGGAAATGCCTGCTTTAAAAAAACAGGTTTTCAACAGTTTTTTTTAAAAAAAAACAGCAATAGAGAGGGCCAGGCAGATGTCTGGTGGAAGATTATTCCACAGGCAAGGGGCAATGGCAGAAAAGGCCCTATTTCTGTTTTTTTTCTTCTTCAAGATCTCTTGTGGTGTTAGTTACCTCAAAGGCCTAGCCTGGGAAGATCGGGTATTATGGGCAGCTTTCACTGGGAGAAGGCACTTTGACAAGTTACCATTGTCTTCTTCTGGGGTGCCCCAGGACTGAGCAGTTTGCCCAAGGCAACATAAGCTGGCTCTGTGCAATAGAAATGAAACACCAAGGGGAAAAAAACGACAATGGCATAGAAGTGCGAGTCAGTGTTAAGATCAACAAAAAGAAAATTCAAGCAGTAAAGGGGGCTAACATATTCGGTTCTAAAATCATCAAAACGGTGACAGCCGCCTGGAGATCAGAATATGTATAACACATGGAAGAACAGCAATGATCAATATCAGTAACATTTGGAGAAATAAAGACATCCTCCTCCAATTGCAGGCTAATTAATCCAATCATATTTCCAATGGCTTCATAGGGCTGTGAAACTTGCACTGATAGGAAAAAGACAGGTGTATTCAAATTGTTGTTCTAGAGATGACTACTACAGATCTCATGGATCTTGGGGATGATCAACAAAGAAGTCCTAGACAGAGCCAAACCAAAAATATCGCGGGAAGCCAAGATCACCAAACAAAAACTGTCAAATCTGGTCATGTCATGCAAAGTTGGTTCTAACTTGATGGTAGGTAACATCAATTTTTTAAATCTCTGACTGATAACTTGTTTTTTTTTAAAAAAATCCTGGGGTGCTGAGGGGCCCTCAAAACTGACCTTGCACACCCCCACGAGATAATTTTTGAGCCCTTGAATTTTTTGTTTTTGTTTCAGCTCTTGAAATAATCTAACTAATCCTTAGTATGCTTTATTTATTCTTTAATAACAGCTGGATGTTTATTGCCCTAATGTTAACAGAAAATCTTATACACCTGTCCTACAGCTAAGCCCAACATGGAAATAAGTAGTAATGTATGGTAACAGTGGGAATGTGTCATATTAGGGCCTCCATGGCATGTAATAGTGGCAGGAAGGAGATAATAATATGGTTCCTCTACAGTCAACATAAATTGACAGTATACTAAAAGACAGACATTTTAAATAATATATAAAAGCAAGTCTAACAGAGGTGCACATCTCTTTAAAAGCTCAGTTCTGTTAATGTCTTTGAAATTAAGTGCCACTGAGCTCAGTGGAATTTATTCCCAAATGCTTGTTTAGGATAACATTATTTGTATATATTCTAAAAATTTGATGAATTTGGTGCAAGCTTAATTTAAACTAAGCCCACCACCTAAAAAGAAGTAAGACTACGATAGCAGGCACATTTTCTTTGTGTATTAAACCTCATGCAAGGACATTCAGTTACATTTCAGACACGTTTTATTATCATTTATGGACACTCAAATTCTGGGAATTACCAATATTCTTGAGAACATTCTGTAAAGCACATGAAAATTACTTGTCTTTGGAATGAGGGAGACAGATCAGAAATCTCAGGTCTTTGTGTAAATCACTAGGTATCCTCTGAAGTGTTCAAATACCATGGTGATGAGATAGATAAAAATAAGACAAATTTCACAGATTAAACAGCTAGACTGAACTCTCTTTTATCTATAGAATCCCTCATACTCCTAATCTCTTGAGGCTCACAGACACCAAATTCAATAGCAAACAGTATATGATCTGAAATAAAGCACAGTGTTGAGAAAGGTCAGGATATAGGTATATTGTCGAAGACTGTGACTTGGTATTATTTTATTGCTATTTCTGCGAACCTGTTAGACTTGAATTTTTTCAATAACTTAAAATTTAACTTATAACCTTGACACAATAGTTTGTGTACTCATTGTTTCATGTCTTCCATTGTTTAAAAGACCCTTTCCTATTTGATTTCTGCTATGTGGCAAGGAACAGCTGAGTTATCCCAATCTATTTTAGATTACCTACTTACTTATGCATTCTAAAAAAGACATTCTAAATCAATATTCAGTGATTCCAGACTCAAAACTAACATACCTTTACACAATTTGGGCAGCAAAATCTCAGTGCAAATGTTTTGGTATATAGGCAGAGAAACCTGAACTATCTGTGGACAAAATATAACACAAAACTTTACATAAATCAGCCATGCATATGATCATGATGGTCTTTAGAAAACATATATATTTCCTAAAATTAAACCTGAGGATTTCCTCTATATCTTTGCTTTATATCAAGAGCACAATTTATATAGATGCTCCAGAAATGTTTACTGTCAAAATCAATTAAACCCTAGCATATTAGGCTCTAGCTTTCTTTAATTCCATTCAGATTGGAAAATGAGATATAATTCAACATTCAGGAATACAACATTGAACCCTGAGAATTTTTACTCAGGACCTGTCTATTACTTTGCTAGTGGGTTTAACCTGCTGCATGTTTTTGTTTTTTATACATAACCTTCCTTAACTAGTTAAGGTTTCTGGCTCTGAAGTCTGAGGTTGGGAGTTCAGTTCCACACTGTGTCTCCTTGAGAAGGGCTATTGATGATCCATAGGAAATTTCCCAGCTTTACAGTTCAAAGGTTATTCTAAAAGCCCAATGGCAGCCAATTTTTGAATAGCATTTTTGTTGCCTCAAAATAATCCATTTGGGAATTTGCATCTCTGTGTATGGGCTTTTTTTCCTGCCATGTCAAAATACACTTCCATGCACACAGCATTTTCAATTTGCATTGATAATACTGGTGAATTTGAAGGGGATCAGCCATAGGGCATTATTACTGACACTAAAGAATGGAAAACTGAAGCAAAGCAAAACTTTAGGTGCACATCAGTACTGAACAATATGTCAGCCCCATTGCAGTGGACTTGTTCTGGGCGTGCGTATGTACTCGAATGCCCCTCCATGGGTTCCACTGTGACCAAAAACAAATATGGGCCCTTCAGGTATGCAAGGAAAAAAAGCAGGGGGCCAGAGGCACACATGAGCCTTAGAGGGAACCTTGGTTCTGAATACAGGCATCCTAAGTCCACATTATACTTGTACTGGGGGAAAATGCAGTCTCTATCTGGGCACTTGAAATCTCCCCATGTCAGCAAGATAATTAGTCTCTAAGAACTTTGTGTGCAAGTACTTTTTGCATGAAGTTTTACTACTGAGAATTTTGAGAAGATTTGCATAACCCCCATATGATGTAGAAAACCAAACCATGATCACTAAGGGCCAGTTATTAATGCCAATCAAAGAACACCTAATTAATCCATGTTACTTATAGAAGTGTTGATTTAACAAGTCATACTAACTTAATGGGTTTATTTTAGTTGGGCCTAATTTAAATAGATTAAGCCCAAAATGGCATTGATTTGTTACATTTGATTAACAATCAATGTATACACAGAGATAAATAAAGAAACATTTAACACATCATGTTGGAAGCTAACCTTTAAGAATTAAAAAAAGAAAAAGTAGAAGATATGTGCATCAAAACAATAAAGTATTATTTTGATGAATCCAGTATAATGCTTGGTTTGCATGAACAAATGGATTTCAGTGAGCTTATACATGCTAATGATCATCTGTGCATTATATTGGGGCTATTTTGTAGATGGGATGTTGATCAGCAGAATTATAAACTCATAGAAAGATAATTGATTTGGGGATTTATATTTCAAGTGAAGCACTTGGCCTGCCAGAAAGCAGTCGAGGAAAAGGATGAAAAAATAATTGATTAATACAGGCATAATGACTGCTCTTTCAGATAAAACATAATTTCAAAATACAGTACATGATAAATAATGCAGCATATTTCTTGGACTTAAGACATAACAAATCACTCTATCATCATAGTGACTTATCTTGTGTTCAAAACAAGTAAAAAAGATGACAACAGCATTGTGAACTATAATTAGAATGATTACTTAACGGGGATATCAGTGTTAATAATGGAATAATCATGAACATTTTTCACTAGATGAAGCTGAAATTGCAGTGCAACCACATATTTCTTGGACTTTGCATAGCAGTGCCTGCCATACTTCCCCTTTTTGATTTTCAGGGTCATCAGATGCACTGACTTCACCATCTGTCATTTTTCTTAAATAGCAGGTCCACCTTCCCAACTACAGTAATACTCAGCTTAGATTCATTCATGGCTTTGATTCCTGTTTTTTTTACTTCCAATATGGAGGTGTTTGTGGCATTACCATGCTTTGCCCCAGCCCTTTCACAGGCTATTGAGAAGCACCACTTCTAATTTTTCTCTTTCACTGCCACCTAGTTTCTCTAGTAAATGCTTTCAGACTGGTTTTAAATTGAATAGAGATACAGTTATCCCCCACCTATTGCTGGGATTAGGGACCCAACATTAGTTTTCTTCCCAGAAGTTCTAAAACCCTATCTCTTCTTTCTCTCTCATCTTTAACTGTCTCTCAGTCAGACCCTATCTATCCTTTCTCAGTAAGTGTAGATCCCTATCTGACCTTCTCTCAGACAGTGTCAATCCCTATCTGACTAATTCAGTGCTGGGCTGAGCCTTAAATCTCCGCAGGATCCTCCCCCAAACTCCCTCATTGTTTCACAAACCACCAGTCTACATAGACACATCCAATAAATTATTAAACACCAAGGGGTAAACACCACAGTATTATTGCTCAAAAGAGGAAAAAGATATAAAATAACAATGACAATATCAATGACAACATTAACAAATACCGTACACAAACGCAGTCCATAGAGCAGCTATAATTGAAAAATGAAAGGAGAGATAGACTAGTTGTAGACAGCCAATGATACAGGCTGATTAAAAGTATCTGTGAAACAAATTTAAAGTTTTCCTGAAATCTGGGATCACTTAGGATGCATAAAAGTGACAATAGCAAAGTCAAATAAAAAGTTTTATATATTTATTTAAATAAATGTAAACAAATACATATACAATTGACCTTCCTGCTAGCAGTGTCCTTAAACTGATTTATGAATTAAAAGAAAAAAACCTAAAGCAATTAGTAAAACCAAAACATTTATGATTAAAAATAAATTGTGCACATTCCAAGCCAAGGAAGTTTTTGTGGGATTACCTGAAGAAGTCAAACTGGTGGAATTTGGAACTACTGTGGATTATTATTTATGATGTTACATCATAGATATTTGCATGGCAAGTTATTAAATCTCCTTCATCCTTGTCATTTGCAGGAATGGATTCTATGGGATTGCTGTTAATATTAGAGCCCATGACTTGGAGCTCCAAATTCTGCTTTATATTTATAGACACTACTCATAGTAGAGATATAATCTTAAAAGATAATGAAAGTTCAAATATTCATTTATTGCTTATTGTAAAACGTTGCTTGCTGGTGCGAAAATAACTTCTAATTGAATTTTTATCATAATATTACAGTTTGTGGTTTTCCTTTTATGGTGCAGAAGGTTTTACTATCAATAGTCCTGCACTGCGTATGCGCTGGCAATTATAATGTGTTGACAATGAATGGTAAATATTGTGCCGTCACTTTTTGATATTACTCTTCTTTTGCTGCAGAACAATTATCAGATCACTCTAAGCAAAAGGAACACATCTACATTTTCATGAGGCAAGTTACTAGGTAGTAGAAGTCAATACTGTATTCACTGCTGTGGATTGCTATTTCCTATTGTGAAAATAACCTTGGGTTTATCTTTGACTTCTCTCTACGTGTATTCTGTCCTCATATTCAGTCTGTTGCCAAGTTGTGTCACTTCAAATTCTGCTTCATATTTGTAGTTGAACTACATGATAGAGATAGAATCTTTAAAAGTAATGAATAAGATTGAAAAAAGTCCTTCCTGACTGCTACATCAAAAGCCTAGTTTATATCATGGTCATCTGTTACCTTGACTGGTACTGTATAATATTTCCATCTCTGCTTTTTGGTAGTTGTACCTCAGTTGTTCACCTTTCAATACACAATGCATTGCCTTTAATATACTCATAGGTGCAGCCAAGTCACATACCTTCCTATCTGCTTTTGAATCTAAAAATGTTCCTCTTCTTATCCTTGTTTATATTTACTTCCAATATGGAGGTGTTTGTGGCATTACCATGCTTTGCCACAGCCCTTTCACAGGCTATTGAGAAGCACCACTTCTAATTTTTCTCTTTCACTGCCACCTAGTTTCTCTAGTAAATGCTTTCAGACTGGTTTTAAATTGAATAGAGATACAGTTATAAAATGTTCCTCTATAAAAATGTTCCTCTTCTTATCCTTGTTTATATTTAGCAGTTGTTGGCCTGCGCCCTGTGCAATGAAGGAATAACTGAAAGTCTTCAATATAGTGTCAGGTACAGCATGTTGCTGTACTGTATGGTGACCTTTTCAGTAAGTAGTACTAGAGATGGGCACGAATAAAAAAATGGTGTTTCGTTTGTCGTTTAGAGGTCTGTTTTGTTTCATTTCCATTTTTTGTGAAGTTTTTGGAAAAATTTCTTTTCCGTTTTTCATTTTTCGTTTCTACCCTTTTGCGTGATTTTTAAAGCATTTCCGTGTGTGGGCGTCCCAAAATGCCCCAGACTAGAGGGAAAACACTAAAAAAATTGATGCTGGCGTCACATGGCTTGCCTCCATGTTGTGGCTGGAGTGGCGACATCCATTTTGTCATCCTTAAAGAGAAAAGAAAAATACATCGCGATGGGAGAAGACAAAAACAAACGTTTTAAGGACCCCAACCCCCTGGTAGGTAATAATATCAAATAATTTTCACATTATCGCTGCATTTTTATGGATGTCCAGGGCATTTTAATACCCAAGAAATCAATATTAGGCATCTGGGAGCCATTTTGGGTCGATGTCCCCTAACTCCCCTTAAAGGAAAAAAATACAGCGATCTGAGAAAAGACATAAATGCACGTTTTAAGGACCCCAACCCCCCGGTAGGTATTATCAGACAGTATAAATAATTATTGCTGCGTTTTTATGGATGTCCAGGGCGTTTTTTAACATTTAAAACAGCTCATTTCATTGCACGCCGCCAGTAACGAAAACAAAACGTAACAAACATAATTTTTGTGGTTCTGTTCGTTTTGTTTCATTTTATCACAATTTTCGTTATTCATTTCGTTACGTAACAGAACTAATAACGAATAACGGAAACGAAAAATTGTTCGTTTCATGCCCATCTCTAAGTAGTACTTCAGAACTTGAAAGACCCCATCCACCTAGCTTGGTCACTGGATCTTTCTGGGCTGGATTTCATTAAAGTGTTTTTAGTTGGAGGTGAGCCTTACTTCTGCTAAAAGTTAGGCCTTTCAGTGTTGTTGTATTTTTTGACTTACTCCAACTTCTGGCATATTCTTGCCTTCTACTGCCTAGTGCCCAGGTTCTGATTGTTTCCAGCGGCTCAGTCTTCTTTCTTCTTAAGTCCTGAAAAATCTCTTTCTATCACCTATATCTGACAGTGTGTTTATCCAGACTCACTACCCCTCACCTATTTAAAAGTCTGCTTATTTCACCACCAAGTTTAACAACTACCCCTTGTTCTCCCTTAGGCTTACAAGTGCGCCCACGACAAGGGTTGTCAAGTTTGTTTGTATTCCAAGCCCCGCAAATACCAGACTCTTCGCAGGCCATGCTGGAAACTGCATTATGGGAACTGAAGTTGCCTTCATTGCAAACTCATTTGCTTTCGTTATTAATCTCTGAACAGATTTAATACTTCTGTTATCGTTCTGTATTTCAGTGGAATATGCTGCCACAGAGGTTGGTGCCGTCTCCTTCTTTGGAGGTTTTTAAGTAGAGGCTGGATGGCCATCTGTTCCTGCATGGCAGGGTGTTGGACTGGATGGCCCTTTAGGTCTCTTCCAACTCTACAATTCTATGAAATCAGAACTTACCTCCTGTAAAATCTGTTTCGAAGGCATACTGATGCAAAATTTATTCAGAATGTCTAACAAAAGATCTGGTGGAACAGACATCTAATAGCTGGTTTACAGTTGTTTCCAGTACAATTCACAGGGATAAAACACATTGATATCTGTCACTATCCTTTCATTGGTATAAAAACAGCCTTTCATAGTCCTTTTACCTGGATGATATATGTATAAATGATGAGGTCCATGTGTGAAGAATACTGTGGGTCAGCATGTGCATGGGGTGCTGATTATTTGAAGTGTCATTTTTCCATTCCCTGGAAAAATTAAATAGCTAGGTACTGTATGTAAGTGTGTCTGATCCAGCTTTGATCAGATGTCCTATGACAAATTTTTATATTGTTCAAAACCATGTTGACCTGTTGCTAGTTACACTAGTGCTAGAAAATGTAACTTTTTGGACTGCAACCCCAGAACCTTTTGAGAAAACAGCCAATGGCCATGCTGACTGGGGAATTCTAAAAACACTACCCAACCCACGCCATTCACACAATGCCTGTAGTTTTGAAGCGGCAGTACTTTGATAACCTTGCTATTATGACAGCAAGAGATCTATGCAAGTCCTTCATCTAATATTAAATGATACAGTCCTCTGAGGTAGGTTTATCATATCCATCAGCAATTAGTAAGAGCTATGCCAGTGTCATTACTGCATTCCATCTCCAGATAATGAAAATGGCAGTTCAGAGCAGGTGTCATGGAACAATATACAGCTCTCTTAAAGAGTTCCACTCTGCTCATAAAATGTTACTGCAACTGGCTTCAATGCACCCCAAATGAAGGTTTGGCTGAGGTGAAGGAAAGCTACTGGAATGCTAGAATATAGCAGGATCTCGGTCACCTTGATTTGGATTCTTGTGTGCTTAGTACAGAGCAGTTGAAAATATACTCATCATTTAGCCCACCTGGTTTTCCATGCTGCGCATGCAATTGTTCCAAAAAGGAGTGATTTTTCTGATCATTGTCAGAAAAATCATAAAGAGACCCAGAAGCATTCACTGCATTAACCTCTGCACACTTCCATCAATTATTATGGCTTGAATCTTTATTCATTAGGTTGGTATATTTTACTCTCCAGAAACATGTTTTTATTGCAGAACCCATACAGAACTAAACTTAGAAGGCCTTCTTGCCATTGCCACTGGAATATTTTCAGTCATTTGTACAGTTTAGACAATGGCTTAGATAAACAAAGAATGTCTGCTATTTCAGTCCGTGTCATGTACATGCTTTTTAAAAGGCATGTGTTGATTTTTATCAAACCCCAAAGTACAATATTTCTGGTTTTCAATTTGAGAGGGAAAATGTTGGGAAATATTCGAGTATGTGTGAAACCTCATCCTTAGCCTTGACCCTAACTTAAGTGCTAATTCTCATTAGGTTTGAATTCTTATTGGGGGGAAGGGGGTTTCAGAAAATAATCAATGCAATTCAAAACACACACACAATATTGGTATATGAAGGATAATACACATCCTGCAATAGATCAAAAGCAACTACTCTTTCACCAGCTCCTTCCCTTGCTTTAAGTCCCAAAAATTAATATTAACGTTTCCTGCAGTTGTTGTTAAATTAATTGCTGGTATCATCACTTTGTATTACATCCGAGTGGCGATTACAAGATACATTTGAAATTGCTTTACATTTTGATGCATATAAATTGTATAAACTTATTGGGGGAAAGGGGTTGTAAATCAGTTAAACAGAAGCCATTTTCAAATTGTTTAGATAACACTAATGTAGCAAATCATTCTTTTCTAAAACTTTATATCTTTTACAATGGCCTAGACAGTGCTTTGTATTGCTACCTAGTCCTCTTTCTCTCCAGGGTTAAGAATGAATTATACAACAATAACATAAAATACTGTACTAGCCTGCAGTCATAGTACAATGGGTTGTGATCTTGTCACATCTTATAAACTAAGCAACATCTTATATCCTAAGCAAGAAACTCTTGTCAGTGCTTGGAGTAGAAAGATGAAAGGCTGAAAATATCTGTGATTGTGTGTTTTTAAGGCATATGCCAATCATTCTGTTCACTTAGCCCAGCGAAAGTTAGTCTTATGAACAAGGAACTACTGTAGAATATACAATTTCAGATGCAAGCCACCATAAGTTATGGATTTTCCACTTTACCAGTATGATTGATATTATTTAATTTATGCATATCAATATGGCTCAACTCTATTGCTGAAGTTAAGTAGCTTCAGTCCAATCAACATCTAGAAACCTCATTTATGGCATTTAAATTTCATAATGGAAGGCCAGCATATAAACAGCATAATCATCTGTAATAATGAGAGAATGCCTTTTAGCACCACAGCTGTCTTATGGTGCTAAAAGGCATGCATGAAACCTGGCATGCCTATTAAGAGGATTTTGGATTTGTACCTGTTAATCATTTGGCTTTTAAACTAGATTAAGTAATTTGAATGCATCCATGTGTTTGAAGTCTGCACTACCATTGTTAATCACTACTTGGCAGACTTCCCTACCTACTACCTGTATATAGATTTGAGGTCAATCCTCTGTGAAGCTAGTGGAGTTCTATTGATAGTTTTACTGTTGCCTCTCCTCTAACTCAGCTGTATTGACATGAAGTGAGCATATCCTTTGTCATCAGATTTTATGGCTGTATTATATCAGGGTAATATTTAGGGATGCCAGAAGCCATGGTTTTACTCACTTTGAGCACAGAGTTGCATAACTTGGCTTGAAGGCATTCCTGTACCAAACTATTTATTTATTTTTTATCTTAGAGTAATTTTACCCTGCCTTTCTCGGAAAAGGACCCAAGGCGGCTTACAGTAATGAGGGATAATACACAGTCCAGTACAATTAAGACATGTTCAAGTATTTGTGAACAAGGAACTGAAGGACATCTTACAGCATTAATAGACAACATTACATTAAAGCAACACGGTTATAAGTAGTGATAAACACAAAGTCTATGTGAACCCATAGATTAATATGAAATACACATGGTAGTCCATCATTCAGGGAAAGCTAATGGTGACTTCAACCTTACCAAATACTTTTGCTCATTAGAAAATAAAATTCAGACTTGACTGTTTTTACAAGAGTCACTCATATTTCATTGCTTTTATTATATAATAATATCTTCCAAATATTGCTTCATGGTCATGATGTATTGATCTGTCAATGCCAATTCTTCAATGTTCATGTCATGTTCCTTTCTTTTAACAATATGGCCTTTCTTGTATGTTTTTTCTTTCTCCTGGTTCCTCAATTATCCTTTTGCTTCTATATCCCATTCTTCCATGGAACATTATTTCAGATGCTGAGGTATTTGGCAGATCTCATATATGTACAGTATATTTATGGCATCATCTCATTTTCATATTTCTTTTAACAAAAACCTTTAAAAGAGCTTTAAAAGTTGCAGTCATCCTTAATTATAAAAGGAACCTCAAAAGGTAGTGTTAACGTTTGATGAGAATTTCCAAAGAACATGCATCATTGATCAGTGATTAAATGATACTTTTGAAAATGATTGTCTGGTCTGCAAATTTGTCCCTGGAAACTTTAATAAAATAATTATTTTTCAAAACAGCTCACTTTTGCCTAGGTTTGTTTGCCCGCAATGACACTGGCAGAAAATGGTTTTATTTGTTTTATAGCATTGTTTTATAGCATTTTGATATCATTCTCTTTGCTATGTGAACTCGGTTGGAATTGTCCATGTAATTAATTCAGAAAGCAGGCACTATAATTACAATGAAATAAAAGCCACAGACCGACCGATGAAGCTGTTTGGATGAACAGCGAAACGTTTCTATCTCTCAAAAAAGAAGTCCAGTAGCCATGACTCAACTCCCAGTTAAACGAACCTGGATGACTGAGAATCTTCACAGATGAGTTGAAGGTATTGTTGTAACTGGTATTCCTGATCAATGTGAACATTTTTGAATCCAGCAATCTCTCTCTTTTTTTGCGTTTTCCCTCTGGTTTGGGGTGTTGGGGGATGCCCACGCACGGAAATGCTTTAAAAATCGCGCAAAAAGCGGGTAGAAACAAAAACGAAAAAACGAAAAAAACAAATTTTTTCCAAAAATTTCGCGAAAAACGGAAACGAAACGGACCTCTCAACAACAAACGACAAATGAAACGCCATTTTTTTATTTGTGCCCATCTCTATTTACAACCAAACAGAATGCACACAACAGATGTTTACCTGACTTATAGGAAAGCAAAACGCAAAGCAAAATTTACTCTTAGATATAACACATAGCATTCCCTTGGCAGTTTAAAATGTAATTATGCAGGCTATTCACTGCTTCCCACCCCACCCAATGAGCTTGGTACTCATTTTATTAATGTCAGAAGAATAGAAGTCTGAGTCAACCACGGCTACCTGGGATTGCATCCGATTCCTGAGTCATGAGCACAGATTTGGCTGCAGTACAGCAATTTAACAACTATGCCACGATTTAAGAAAATATTTCAGGCTACTTTGTATTTGACCTGTCCTTGACAGTAATCCTAGCTAGATCCTCTATCTGCAGCACTGCCTGGATGCAGAGTCCTTTAATTTTTGAAGCATTGAATGTATAACTTGTAATGTATATGATTTTCAATCTGAACTTGCAACTCTTGTAGCTGGACTATACCTTTAAAGACTGGACAACATTCTTTCCCAGCTCTCTCAGCTGGTTTAGGAAATGACAGCTGCTCTAATTTTGTACACTTCATCTCCCAAAGAACAGCACAATCAATAAGCTGGTAAATCTGTCTTGATAAATGCTGTTTTAAAAAGTGTCTATATTGTATGTTTGTCCACTCATAGTACCAGTATATGACATTTTAATAAGTTAATATGCATCATGGTTAGCCATTTTTAAAAGATCAAAGATGCACTAGTGCAGCTGGAAGCCACATGTATGTATGTATGTGTGTGTATATATATATATTAGCATTCAAAAAGAAGGAAGAAGGAAGGGAGATGTTCAGATACTGTTTATAGAAATGAAGAAGTAGAGCAATGGAGCCATTTGGTTGCGAGTTGCATCATGCACCACCAGAAGCAGCATCACCCCTTGCTTTACTTTCTATGGTCTCAAATGTTCCCTCTTTCAACATCGCATGAATTTATGCTACTGAGCCAATGTGTGCAACAGGGCTGAGAAACTTCTCAGGGCACAGGTATTTTTTGGCTTCCAAGGCTTGATATCTGAATGCTTGTGTTCTTCTCAATTTTCCACCTTCTTGCTTCTTAATTATGAAAGATACTCTGGCATATGGAGCTAGGAAAACATATGGAGACCAGCTAAAGAACTGCACTTCAAGAGTCAGTCCTGCTGTTTTTCATACTATTGTAAAATTTGTATTAATTTTATAATAAAGAAAGGACGTTGTGGAACTGGAAAAGGTGCAGAAGAGAGTGACTAATATGATTACTGGGTTGGGGGACCTCCCTTATGAGGAAAGGCTAAAACATTTAGGTCTCTTTAGTCTGGAAAAGAGGCGCCTAATGGGAGATTTGATTGAGACGTACAAAATAATGCAGGACATGAGTAAAGTGGATAGAGGGATACTCTTCTCCCTCTCACAAAATACCAGAACTAGGAGACATCCACTCAAATTGAGGGTTGGAGAGTGAGAACAGACAAAATAATTTTTTAACCTTGCGTGTTGTTAGTCTGTGGAACTCCCTGCCACAGGATTTGGTGATGCCTTCAAAAGGGGACTGGACAGATTCCTGGAGGAAAAGTGCACCACAGGTTACAAACCATGATGGAGATGTGTAATCTCCAGGCTTAAAAACAACGTACCTCAAGGGCCAGATGCAGGGGAGTGGTATCAGGAGACAGATATCTAGTCTCGTGCACTCCCAGGAGCATTTGGTGGGGCCACTGTGAGATACAGGAAGCTGGACTAGATGGGCTCTTGGCTTGATCCAGCATGGCTCTTCTTATGTTCTTATGTTGGATATAGCCAAATATTTTAACAATCAAGTGTTCTTCATAATAAATTTTGTGAAAAAACGAACAGTATTCCAATGGTGGCTTGTAACTAGGAGAGAGGTTCATCAGCTGGCCCTATACTGTTCTCATACAGCAATTTGCCCAAGATACTGTTCTTCCTTGAAAATAAAACTAAAAATCATTGTTTATGCATATGTCAATTTACCTGAATTAAAACTAAACATGACTAAAATTGCCATATAAGGAAAACATTATATACAGTACTGTAGATGCTTCAAAGTAAGGCCTAATCATACTTCTCACTGATCTGGTATTGTTAACAAGCACATTCTACCACTTTAAATGTAGCAATTGGATCATGTTTTTTAATGTTTAGATTTTTGTCATAGATACATGTAGAAAATGGCATAGCTATCAAGCGCATCTTGCTGTTTTGTTTAAAGACAAAAGCAAGTGCTGATTTCTGGGGGGTTTATACATATCTGTAAGAATAAGCTGATATTTCTCCTTTCCTGCATACTTATTCATTATAAAATATAAACCTCTGCTGTTGATTTTCAAATGCAGTTAATAAGGCAGCAGCTGGGAGTAAGTGCAAGAAACCATAACAAGTCTACAAAACGAGCAAAATACTGTAACTATTTTCATTATTACTCATTTAAAACTCCAGTCATAAAGGAAGCATTTAGTATCACAGAGTAGAAAGATGAAGCTTCTAGTTAACTTTCATTTCCTAGGGAGAACTGGGATTAAAAATTGAGAAGAATGACGAATTGAAATAAAAAGGTTTAATTAAAACTAAAAAGTTTGTTTAGTACTTATCTGCATTAGAAAAAAATAATGGGAATAAAACCAAACCATTTACATATACAAAAATAAGTGGGAATATTGTGAAAACAAGCCGCAAGGACAGAATCAATCTGTTGTTCCATCATCACAAAAGCAGCATTATTTATTTTTACCCTGCCTTTTCCCCAATACAGGGACCCAATGTGGCTATTCTTACTACTGATAAAAGGAAGTTATTATTTTGAATAATGCTTTAACTATACACTACAGTAAAAGGAATTATAAACGATTTAAGTATATTTCATTTATTCTGCAAGAAACTATTACAAACATGTTGAAATTTTGGCAAAAATGATGGAAGTGTTAATGACAGTGTAGCAAATTAGTAAATAAGCAAGCTAGCACTAGACAACCAGGTTAAATCTGCTGACTTTAGCAGAAGTTACTTTGTTATTCTTTTTTGGAAATGAACAGACTAAACAGGAAGGAAGAGTAGCATTGTAATAAGAAAATATTTAAAAGAACATGTCTTGTGCATGCCAAGTATGTAAGATCTAGGAATTCTTCAATTGCCTTTATGACATGTAATTTTCTAGAAGGTAAATAGAGTTGAACATTTCAAATGTTATGCACATGTTCTCCAGCAACAGGGAATGGCTTGGAAGAAGTGATAACCTTCTGGTAACTAACCAAGACTTCCTGGAATACTTTTAAAAAAGTGCATTTCAGCAAGCTTATGGAAATACTATGTGAGGTAGCACATCAGAAATACAGTGGAGACAATTACCAATCAATGGGAATTTCATACAAGTAAAATAAGAGTCAGCAATCATTAGTGTGAAACAAATGCAAAAGATATCCAGGCAAAGTGTGTGTGTGCTTATTTGTGGAGATTTGCATAAGGGGTTTTTGGCTGAGCTGAGATTTAAGAGTCTTATATCCAAAACCAACAGAAGAAGAAGCAATTTACCAAGAAAGAGTACAAATACCCAATATTTTGTAGGAAAGTGTCATATGGATCAAGCTCAGAAAGATCTCAGATTTGGAAAAAAAAGGTTAAAATAATAAAAAGTGGGCCTTCGAATTATGCTTAGAGCAAGATGCACAGAGCAGGATCAACAAAACAGTATTACTATCATCGAAAAATAATGACAGGTGATAGAGAAAACAAAGCTGGTGAAACCAATTTTGCCTATATCTTATTCCAGAAGGAAAACAAAGCTGAATCTAGTGACGTAGATTTGGAGGCATTGAGAAGGGTGCTGCCCCAGATAGTATGGGAACACCTAGCTGCTTTAAGAGAATTCAAGTATCCAGGCCAGTTTAAATGCATCAGAGGAGATGTAACCTGAAAGCCTCTGTTTTTAATATTTGAGAACACGTAAAGACCTTGGAGACAAAAGGCAGATCACTTTCAGAAAAGGAGAGGAAAATAGATTATTTAGGGAACCACTGACCAGTCAGTATAATATCAATATTAGGGAATGTTCTAGAACAGATCATTAGACAACTGGTCTGTGAGCACTAAGAAAATAATTCAATGGCAAGTGTTCTCTTAAATTGTTATGCCAACATAACAGACTCAGCACAAATTCTGGCAAGGAATTACTAGGAGTTAAGCAGTCAGCATAGGCTGACTTCTCAACTTGCAGCAATTTGCTGTCCAACTTTGCAGTGACTGCATTATGCCAACAAGCATAGCTTACGGGATTCTGGCCATTGGTCACTACAATGGGTGGGTGACATCTTTCTTTGACTACTGAAAGACCACATACACTAGCTTCACCCTCCTATGAGTTCTCATCAGGCTAGGATCCTCAGAACTGTAGTAGTGCAGAATAAAAACCAACGTTCCAAAAATCATAGCCAAATGGGTGTGTCAGCCCCAATGTTTCTGCTGGATAGCTCAGTGGTTTAGGCCTCTGGTTGCACAGCCAGATGTTGGGAGTTCAAATTGATATTTTGCCTCCTTAACAGGGGCTGGACTCATTCATAGGGTCCCTTTCAGCTCTCCACTGCTAAGATGATGATGGTTAAAAGCAAGTTAACCAGGGCTGCAGACTCATCTTAGAGGTGTAATTTTTGGAATGAGGTGTTCTTTCTGCACCACCCATAGTTCTGTGGCGGCCACTCAGATGACGATCCATATGGAATTATAAACTAGCATGTTTGTAGGCATAAAGACATCACCAAAGCTTGCCTTTGAATCATGGAAAGGTTGCTATTACATCAGACAACACACTTGGGTCTTAAGATGATTTTAATGGATGTGAGATTAATCTAATGGCTTGCATTTTTGTACTTCCCTTGCAGGTGAGACTGAATATACAGACTGTCATGATAAGCATCTGCATTTTCAAGTTTACCAGTACTCCACTGGATATGATAGCTGCCTTCAGATATGTGAAGGGTTTTCACATAGGAGACAGAATCAATTTGTTTTCTGCTACAGCACAGGATAGGATGCAAACCGACACATTCTGATATAAGAAAGGAAAATTCAGATAAACAAGAATAAATTCTTGAAGGTAAGGTCTGTTCAGCATTAGGACAGACTACTTTGAAAAGCAATGGACTTGCCTTCATGTGCGCTTCTTAAAGCAGAGGCCAGGTGACCATCTGTCAAGGATGTTTCACATGGAATTTGTGATCTAGGCAGAGGGTTGGATTTGACCATCTACCAGACTCCTTTCACATTTACAATTCTATGGTTCTGTGATAACTCAATTGGAGCTTAAAGACCTACTGGCCAATCCAAATTGTCTAAATTGAAGTATGCTTTATGAACTCCAAATGAGATCCTCTTCTAAATTTGAGACTGATGTCATATACAGTAATCCAATCAGTTACTGCTGCACTAGCTCTGATTTTCTCCAGAGTACCAGGGAAGCACAGGGTGCCAGATCCTGTTGCATATTTTCCAACAACACCATTTATCATGTACAGTATACACTAATTCTTTCAATATATGGACAGCCAAGGAGAAAATGAAGAATTAATGAGAACAAGACAAGTAACACTGCTTCCAGCACTTTAAAAAAAGTACTTATTTTTCTGAAGTGAGAATATGACTTTAAAGCATGGATGAGAAGTTCTTTCTATGTGTGCAGAGTGCATTTCCCCCAATGCAGGTTAACCAGTTTTAGCTGCACACATGTGGAATCAGGAGTCCCCAGAGCAAGGCATTGTGCTGTTTAAAATGACAAAGGCAGGTGTGTGTGCTTTGCAGAGGGTTGTAATACAGGTTCCAATGATTTCTGTAGACAGTTCAGGGAAGTAAATGAGCGCTGACCCCTCTCATAACAGCACACATCCCCAACCTATCTTCATTCCTCCACTGCAGAATACCTTCTCTGCAGGAGCACCAGACTCGCGTTCCCACATGGCTGGGACCAAAGAGGGACCCTTTCTCCCTTCCGTCCAGATTCGCTTGGGCATGAGGGCAGAAAACATTGCTGCAAAACTAAGTCGACATTCTTCCCCAGTGCCAAGGGGGAAACAGCTCAGAACGATGCCGATGCTTTTCAGTTACCTCTTCCGGGATGCGGAGGAGCGCAAAATTATGGCTTTGAATGGAAACCGAGAAGCCCCATCAGGATGGGCAAGGATAACGACGGTAAAAGGAGCCTAGTGGTACCTTCCATAGTGACAAGAGGGAGAGACCCTGGAGTAGCGCGGGGATCCCGCAGAGCGCTTCGATTCCCACGCGCGCCCAGCAGAGAGAGAGCGGCCCCAAGTTCAAGTCCGCCAGAGCCACACGCACACGCCGCGCTCTCACTCTCATTCTCTCTCTCTCACACACTCACATACACACAGCCTTCCCACGCGCGCTCTTTCGTCGCCACGGTGTCAGGAAAGCCTTCCCTTCCTATTATCGTTGCAGCCCTCCCCCCCCGAGTTCCCAAGCTTGAAGCAAAGGACCAACTTTGAGGTGCGGGAGGTGGCGGCGGCGGCGGCGCGCGTCCACTTGGGGCTCCTCGCCTCCCGCCCGCCGCCCTCTCCCCTTCCCCCCGTCGCCCACCCCCAACTTGCCGCTTCCTAACCTCACCGCGTGTGTGTTTCGCCTCCCACGCCCGCGTCCGTCCCCCCCCCCCCTACAGAGCGCGCCTGCCAGGACGCCCCCTACTACCCTGCCCACCACCGAGAAGCCCGCCGGCCCTCCCCGCTCACTCCCCCGCGAGCCCTCGCAGGGCCGTTCCTGGCGCGCGCCCCCAACGCGCATCCGTACCCCCGCGCCCCTCGCTCCCCTTCTCCCTGCCTCCCGCTCCTGCCTGTTCTTTAGCGCCAGAGAGGGCGCGCGCGTGCCGGAGCGAGCGAGCGAGCGAGTGACTCGTGCGCGCGCGCGCGCGCTCCTGTTTTTCTCTCTCGCTCTGGCTCTCTTCAGAGCGGCGCGTGGGGCACCTGCTTGTCTGTCTCCTGCCTTGCTGCTGCTGCCGCCGCCGCCGCCGCGAAAGCTTCTGGTCCCTTCTCCGGCTGCTGTTGCTGCTGCTGCTGCTTCGTGCCCACGGCTGCCTTTGCCATCGCGCCGCGGCCGGGGCTGCTGCCGGCGCCGCTGTTGCCGCTCGCTGCGCGGCTTGGGAGCGAGTGGGGCTCCTCCGGTGGGGTTTACCCCCCCTTTCCCCCCCGCCTGGTCCTTACCCCCCTCTCGCCTGCGAGTCAGCCTGGCTCCGAATCACGTGGCAATTGCCTGAGGCAGAGACTAAAGAGGGAAAAAATTACAAAAAATAATAATAAAAGCGCCTCATTCCTTCTTCCACCGCCATACTGTCTTTTATAGTAACTCGCATTTTTATTCCTTCCTTTTACTCCCGCTCGGTGAGTACCTTTCCGCTGACATTCTTGTCCTCCTTTTTTTTGTCCTGTTTTTTTCTTCCTTTTTTGTTTTTGTTTTTGCTGCTTTTTATTTTTAACCTCTTTGTTTTCATGGATTTGATCCTTTTTCTGGTGACAAGTTTTTTTTTTAATTCTTAGCATGCGATGGTTTACTAAGCTGGGAGCGAAAGGTGTTGCTGGAACTGGGAGTCGCTGGGAGTCGAAAGAGGAAAAGGAAAAAAGAGCGAGAGAAATCGACTTTCCAGTCCAGCACTAACGTAAATGCATATATGTATATATTTATATATATAGACCAGTGTTTTTCAACCACTGTTCCGCGGCACACTAGTGTGCCGCGAGATGTTGCCTGGTGTGCCGTTGGAAAAGCTGAAGAATATCAGCTTTGTATTCAGCCAAACAGGCCCAGGTTGTGCACTGAATAAAGTATTTTATAATTTTTCATATTTCTGTTTACTATTTCATAATAAAGTAATTATAAAATACTTTCTTTGTGTTTATTTGATTCCTATTCAAGAGAATTACTTTATATATAGTCAATATGCATAAATTTTTTAACATTTTCTAATGGTATATGAAACAAGTGTGCCTTTGCCCAAAAAAGGTTGAAAAACACTGATATAGACTGCATATATGTATATATATGCCTTATACGTATTTATGCAGATACAACTGATTTTGTTGTAGCGAAAAAAGCGATGTGAATTATAATGCATATTTTTTTAAAAAACAAAGAGACGAGAAGTGGTCATGTTGCTTAACTCTCTTTGTAGAGATTTTTGATGATGATGTTTTTTGTTTTTTGTATATATATATATATGGGATTTGAAAATGAATTTTACAGCACTGTTTACAAGTAGTTTGTGATCTTGCAATACTGGCGCAAGCCACTGTGCAAGATATTAATTTTGTTAAACGTTTTTTGTTTTTGTTTTTGTTTCCCTTTTTTTCGTCACCCGGTTGCCATCACCCGTTTTGCTTTTTCTGTTTTTGATGCCCGTTGATAATGTTGAACTTTTGTTGCAGCTTGATACAGTTGATCATTTTTAAAATCCCCCTCCCCAATTCTGTATTGGAAAAAAAGAGAGAGCAAGAGAGAGTCAAAAGATCGTTCCTTTTACCAAACTTCACTTTTTAAAATTCTTTTGTACCAGTACGATGATGATCATAATGTTGATAGATATGCACATATATACAAATAAGTTTTCAAATGATGGCAGTGGAAGGTTTTCCTGGAGAAGGAAGTGCGGTTTGGTTTCCTTGTCAACGGAAGACGAAGTGAACAACTGAACGTCTCCCCAGTGAAGGTACTTCAGCTCCTTGTAGGCGTTTCCACTCTTTGTAAATTACGTTACGAGATCCCCCCTCCCCTAAATAAGATCTCTTGAGCCTTTGGTACAGATCTGTAAGTGATGAAATGAACATGAATCTAGGTATTCTTTTCCTGTTGGAAGGAATGCTGATATGGTGTAATAATTGTGTACAGGTCATGGAAGCTTGAATGTTTTTGAGTGAAGAATGGGAGCCTACCCTGCACAGCATGCATGAGACAGGTCTTCCACTCAGCGACTAGTGAGGTTGAGAAATCAACAATGCCAAGGCTGGATTGTTGTAAGATGTTGGGGTTTTGTTATCATCGCCCACTAGGTGTCTGATGCTCAGCAGCATTCCTTAAGGCTTGTTGCATCACAAAAGTCTCCTGCACGCACACCAATGCACAGAAATTCAAATGTTTTTTTTTTCCTAATTCCAACTTTTGGCCTTCTACATAGGAAAGACTAAAAAGAATGTCTTGGCTCCTGCTTTCAGTTACAGGGAGGACAATTTTTAGACCAGAAAACAGATGTTTTTATGCTTTTGTTTTGGTTTAATAATCCTTGGTAGTGTTGGTTGCCAATGTCTGGAAAATTCATTGTTTTGATAATTGTTCACGATTGGGCAAGACATATGTGATTTTTAAAATGTATGCTCTTTATTGCTTAATGCCTAGAAAGATAGTGATTTGAAAAGGCAGTTCCTGTGTATGATCTGAGAATAATTCTTTCCTCTCTGTGCCACCAAGCCTTTTAAACATAGACCAGTGTTGAATATGTAGTAAGCTGTGGTGCACTGGAAGTTTATCTGATTTTTTTTCTGTGATTAATGCTTCAAAGCAGAATTTTTGTAGACTGCATAGGATATGTATGAGGATATGGATATTTTTAACATGTTGAGACACAATTGTATACTTGCATGTTTTTAATTTGATACCAAAAATTTATGCAATAGATCTGAAGGCAGCAGTTTCATATATTTATTTGGAGTTTTCTACAGTTTGAAATATTTTGCACATTCATGGACCATGATTATAAAGTTTGTGTATATCTAATTAGTAATGACTGTAAATCTTACTGGGTGTGTGGAAAACCAATTAAACCAATAGTGTAATGTTATTTAGAGAACAAAGACTGTAGTTGTACCTTTTCTATAGGACATTCGTAGAAGACTTAACAAAATATTATATTTCTCATGCAACAATATTGTTTGGAGGCTGTTTGGAGACTTTAATTCAGATGTGTGATGTTTACCTTGAATTACCTTGAATTTAAGATGTAAAAATATGTATGTGGAAGAAGGTTCAACTTGATCTCATTAAAAATTACTTCATGCAATTATATTGAAGGTTACAAGCTTAGTTTGACACATACTGAGCAGAATTTAGTGAAACTTATTTCTAAATTTTGACCAAACATTCAAAGACACTTAAGAGCATCAGGAATAAAAGCATGACCAGAACCAATTTATTCAAAAGTTAGTCTCATTAGTTTCAGTGAATTTGGGTACTGACAATGCCTTGTGAATATGAGTTGCAGTCATTTGTTTGGAATAGTTTCTGTCACAATTCATCAATAAGAGATTTTTTTCTGAAATGATAATTTGGAAATGTTCAAGCTTTTAAACTGAGCATGGTCTAAATTACCAGTGCATTTAGCCACTATTATGTCTTCAGTGTTATTATTTTCATAATGTCCATCAAACCAAGGAGGCTTGTATTTGCTTTTTACATAGGGTAATGTAGATGTGTTACCTCCATGATCTTAGAAAATTCTGCTTGATTGTGTGCTTAGTGTATACTCTGATGCAAAAAGTTTGCTGTGTATACAGAATTTGAACTTAGCAGAAAATAAAGAGAAGGAAAAGAAGGAAAATTCAGAATTATGAATAAATTATTAAGAATGATGAGTAAATTCTTAAGTGCTGATCTCATGCCTTAGTGGACTTTGATGTCCTCCAGGGTGAGTTGCTATAGAATATGAATGTAATGTCATAGTTTGAGCCAAAGGTTGGGGAATCAAAGAATCAAAGAAGTGAAGTTTAGTAGACATAAGTATAGTATTCTGAACTGCCTGATAAATGAAGACAGAGGCTGACTTTAACCATCCCTTTTGGGAGACAGTTTTGTTTAGGAACAGGTCACTCTTTTCAGTTGGACATGTTTTCAGGTAACAGTCTAATCATATAAAGAGTTAGGCACACTAATCTTATGATGGATTGCAAGCATGCCTTGCAATGCACCTGTAAGGTTGATATTTTGTATTTAAGTATAGGAATCTTTGAAAGACTGGATTGTGCTCTGCTGGAATCTGAATTTTGTCAACTAATTGGCTAGTATTTGAATGTCTAAAGATACCATTAATTACTACAATTAAGACAAGTACTTTTCTGATCCCTTCCTCTCCATATAGAAAATGATCGATTTGTAGTTGTAAATTTAAGGATGTGTTGAGGTCCTCACATATAGGGTTGTGCAGCATAATTATTTCTGAAATTGTCCAGATGATGTACTATATTTTAAATATTTGTTTTCTTCAATGAAAAACAATTTAGTTAATGTCTGTAATGCTATCTACCATGTAGTGTGTTTGTTGAGATGTCAGACTGCATTATTAGCTGGGTGTAAATAGTTCTGTTAAGGACCAGGCTCAACAAGGTGTTGAGTACCCTCTATTGAGTAAGAGCATTGCGATGTTGAACTGATGCAAACTGCAAGGAGGGTTTCCCACGGCTTCTGCATTGCATTTTTGTTTATGTTTCTAACTTGTTTATAGAATTAATACAATGACTATAGTTCTAAACATACCTATTTGGAAGTAAGCCTCATTTAATTCTGTAAAACTTAGTTACGTATACATATCAGGATAAGGTTGTATGCCAGCCACTTGTACTTGAAGTGCTAGAATGATATGCCTTATTCCCTCTGCCTGATCCCAAACTTCATCATTCAGATATTGTGTTGCAATCAATTTACCTTGACATTAATAGAGTTTTTTAACCCCACCCCTTTAGTTATGCCTGAATGGAGATTTGAATCCTGCTCTCCAGAGTCCTTGTCCATTACTTTATCCACTGCATCATAATGGGAATCACTCAGAGATTTTGCTTATCCAAATAAATATAATTATTATAAAGAGTCTTGATATAGAATCATAGAGTTGGAAGAGACCTCAAGGGCCATCTAATCCAACCCCCTGCCATGCAGGAGCCCCATCACAATATTTCCGACAGATCGCCATCCAGGCTCTGCTTAAAAACCTCCAAAGAAGGAGACTCCAAAGAAGGAGAGAAAGATGGCAGCATATTCCACTGCCGAACAGCTCTAACGGTCTTCCTAATGTTCAAATGGAATCTCTTTTCCTGTAGTTTGAAACCATTGCCCTGAGTCCTAGTCTCTGAAGCCATGGAAAACAAATCTGTTCCCTTTTCAATATGACATATTCTATATGACATATTCTACTGTAACTTTACAAGCATGTTACAGCAGGACTGATACAAATGTCTTTGACTGGGTCAAGTCAGTACCGCTAATTAAACACAGTGGTCAACATGACAGTCTCTTTGCTGATAGGAAAGAGAGAAAAATTGTTTCACACATTATGGGTTTCAATTTTTCAAAGCTGATGCCCCGATCAATCCATTGTAAATAAAATTTCATCTGTGTTTTACCCACTGAATTTTGCCTAGAGGTCTGCTCACACTGATAGAAGGAAGCAGAAAGGAAGTATTCATAATTAATTATTTCTCCCGTGGTTCCAGAAAAGTTTTTGTGGAAGGCGACTAATGGTGTAGTTGACTAGACAGTCTATTTACTGGCTATTTTTTAATCAATAGTCTTGAAGAAGCTTCATGTCACTCCTGTCGGGTTTTCTGATTTCCTTTCAGTGTAGCTTTTATCCCAACAGTGGTTGGGGTACAGGGAGTAAGGTGTATTTACCAAACAATATAATGTACATTGTTATGATATGTCGTACCTCAAAGCATCTTGGAGCAGTTTGGTCTTAAATAGTCTTAAGTAGGGAATGAAAATCCATAAGTTAGGCAAAGGACCTAAACCTGGTGAAGTGAAAATTATGGTTTGTTCAAATGGATCAACACTGGTGCTTGGATTTTTAAAAATCTTTCTTTGGGGGTATAGCTATGAATACTATCTTAATAAACAGCTGTATTTCAAAATTTAACACTGCATCACTGTTGTGAATCTCTCTGTGTCAGGTGACAAAAAAGGATTGCAGAGGGACAAAGGAAATTGATGAGATCACTTCTTCTCCCAGCTGGATGGCTCTACTGGTTCCTGGTACATCCCCTGAATAGAAAGGACTCTTCTTTCATGGAGCGGCCAATCTGGGTCTAAACACATTGACTAAAATTAACTCCTCCATAATTCAGTCAGCTTACTCTAGTTTCAACTCATTCCTAGATTTTAATTATTTTGTTTTTCCATTCTTTTTAATTCTTTATTCATGCCTACATATCCTGGCTTCGTTTTGCTATCTTAGAATTATGGAAGATGTTGCATAGGACTCTGTTCTTGGCACTCACCTTTTTTCTTGCTACTGAGAGCCCTAAACATGAATAATTATTTAGTTATTATTTTGTAAATCATTGTTTTTGTTATTGTTATAACCACCTTTAATATGGAAATATAAAAACTTTGTAAATCCTTGTCATTATTTGTCTTTTGTGGTAATGTGGGGATGGGGCATCTGTTTCCATATTTGTATATTGTATATCTGTTTGTATATGTAGTGCTTACAGTAGGATCAGGATTTGGAGCATTTGTTCCCTACAACTCTCTCTAGTGTGAAAAATGTGCTCTGAGGTCCTCTGCCTAAATTTTCAAGGTTGATGGTGGTCTGCAAGAGAGACAGGAATTGCTCTCTCATTTATAGATTCTACCAGGAAAGAGAGACTGGCCCTGGGCTCCAAAGATTTAGGCATTACATTCAGCCCCCACCATTTCACGGTTCAGGTACTGCGGTCCCAATATATTGCGGGATCGCAGTACCTGCCCTGGCTCCAGCACTGGGATGGGGGAGAAAAACCTTTTCTTTCCCCACCCCAGTGTCAATGAGCTGGAGCCTGGGGTTTGGGGAAGGGGGGAGGTTTAAAATCCCAGGCTTTCAAAACCTCCCCCCTTCCCCAAGCCCCGGATCCGATCCCCCATTGCTGCTGGCCCGCGCGTGGCGATTACATCGCCCCACGCCGCTGGCCCGCGCTCCTCCGAGATGCCTCGGGGCCAACTGGGCGGGCGGTGGGGGTCAATCGCATTGGCTCATGCAGCCAGCCTGCACTCCTCCGAGATGCCTCGGGGCCGTGCGGGTGGGCGGCGTGGGGCAATGCAATTGCAATCTCCTTTGAAATGTATTGGCTCAATGCATTTCAATGGAGAAAAATGCCAATGCATTTCAATGGCGACGGCCCCGGACGAGAAGTCTCGGGGCGGCGTGGGTGGGCGGCGGCAGGATGTCATATCGTGGATTTTCAGTCATTGTGGGTCAGGTGGGTCCCTAACCCCTGCAATAGGCAGGGGGTTACTGTGTAAAGTAACTGAGAACTGCTAAATGGGCTGTTGTTCAGTATAGAATTATTACTCACATACAAACACTCCTATATACTTATCCAGTAATATGGGATGTTGGGGTTTCTAGAAGAAATATAAATTGGAATAATTTTAAATGAATGGCTGCCTAATCTAGCATATTTATTTGGCTTATGGTACTGTACATTTATTCAACAACAGTTTTCAGAAAGTATACTATATTAATGTTTTATGTTGCATAAACTATTTCTAGTCTAAGGAAGTTGAACTTTAATATTTTATTGGAACTACTTAGTAACTTCTATCTCTCATCACTTTATATAAAAATAAAAATGGAAGCCATGAAAAGTTGTTAAAATTTGTACATTTTACAATATCAGAAGGGCCTTATACCTGTATTTAAAATGCATTTGTTTGTCCTGAATCATTACGTGAAAACAAAGTCATTTATATATCTGATTTTATATTTGATTTATATTGAGTATATCCAGTTGCAGTTCTGTTTATGCAAATATTGCATGGAGTCTATGTGTTGTTGTTTTTTTAAAAAAAATCCTCCCCAGTTTGTAGATTTCATCTAAAGCTGTCCGTTTTTCTAATAGAGTACAGTAATACCTTGGATAACGAATGCCCCTGATAACGAATTTTTTGGATAACACATAGGAATTCTTGTGTATAGGGCTGTCTCTGATAGCGAATGTTGCCTGTGGGATGCCTCCAATAGTGAATGGGACAGGAGGGAAGCTGCCTTCCCCTCCACACACCCCACAGCCCCAGCCAGGGGCGCTTTTCCCAGCGGGCTAGAGCCCTCCTTAGCCCAGCTCCTGGCTCCAGTACTCTCCCTTCACCTTGCGCCTCTCAGGCCCTGATGGGTGGCTGCAGGCAACAGAGGAGGAGGGAGCGGAAGAGGCAGGCACCTGGCATGACGAGGAGGAAGAAGAAGAACAGAGGTGGGGAGAGGTGGGGGCCGGGCGAGATGGGGGAGATGGGGAGGGACGATGCAGTGGCGGTTTTGGCTGCAGTGGGATGAGAAGAAGGAACAAGAACAGCGGTGGGGAGTGGTGGGGGTTGGGGAGGAGGAGTAGGCAGCGGGCGGCTTTG
Source organism: Phrynocephalus guinanensis (assembly GCA_037367245.1). Taxonomy (NCBI): domain Eukaryota; kingdom Metazoa; phylum Chordata; class Lepidosauria; order Squamata; family Agamidae; genus Phrynocephalus; species Phrynocephalus guinanensis. The sequence continues at coordinate 37,178,256 of CM074739.1, read as the reverse complement.
GCCATGTCTGGGCATCCGGCAGGATGAGGAGGAGGAAGAAGAGCAGAGGTGGGGATAGGTGGGCCTGGGTGAGGTGGGGAGGAGGAGGTGACGCCCGACAGTTTTAACCGCAGCAGGGCACCCGGTTGAACAGAGGAAGAGGAAGAGCAGAGGTGCAAAGAGGTGGGGGGCAGGTGAGATGGGGAAAGCGGCAGCGGCAGCTTTGGCCATGGAGGGAGAAGAAGGAGGAAGAAGGGGAGAGGTGGGGGAGGAGGAGGTGACAACAGGTGGCTTTGGCTGCGTCCAGGCACCTGGCGGTATGAAGAGGAAGAAGAAGAGCAGAGTTGTGGAGATGTGGGGGCCAAGCAAGATGGGGGAGGAGGTGGCAGCAGCTTTGGCTGTGGCTGGATGAGAAGAAGGAAGAAGAGCAGAGGTGGAGAGAAATGTGGAGATGGGCGAGATGGGGGAGGAGGCGGCGGTGGCAGGCAGTTTCGGCCGCAGCCGGCACCTGACTGGACAGAGGAGGAAAAAGAGCAGAGGTGGGAAGAAGTGGGAGCCAGGCAAGATGGGGAGGAGCACGTTATAAAGATGTCTGAACGGAAAAAAACTTTTTTCAAACCTCCAGAACTGATTAAGTGGTTCCCATTCATTTCAATGGGAAACCGCGTTTTGTATAACAATTTTTTTCTGATAACGAATGGCCCCGGGAACCAATTAAATTCGTTATCAGAGGTATCACTGTACTTGGGCCTATATCCATCTCTTCCCTTTTGTGTCTCTCCATAAACTCGCATCGGAGAGGGGTTTTTTTTTGCCTTCCACTGGAGTTTCTGTGGATACCTGTGGGGTGGGGGTATTGGCAGTTCGCAATTTGGATGATGGATTTCCAGTAACAGTCTTTGTAAGACTCAAGGAGTTACTGGAACAGAGCTTGGGAATTCAAAAATAGAAGTCCAGCTCTGGTTCTGAGTTCCAAGCTAAGATGTTGGTGTGCCGTTCACCCTGATTCCTGACTACTTATTATTTAGAATGTTAAAGGGATCTTGTTTTACAAACTCCTATAGGAGTAGTTGTGGGCGGAGTAGTTGTGGGCGGAGTCATTATATATATCTGTATCTATATCTATCTATCTATCTATCTATCTATCTATCTGTCTATCTGTCTATCTATCTATCTATCTATCTATCTATCTATCTATCTATCTATCTATCTATCTATCTATCTATCTATCTATCTATCTATCTATCTATCTATTGTCCTGTACAAACCTTCAGAGAGGGCCTGGTAGATGTTAAGAGAGGTTGTAGAGTTAGGGATTATAGGGACTTGTTAGGTTAAAGATATGAAGTACTGTAGTTTAACGTGAAGAGTAGGTTAAATGTTCAGTATAGCAATAGTAACTTAAGACAATACCAAAAAGCATGAACACCTTTATTCTTTTTTCTATAATAAAACATTCTTATTTGTTTTAAAAGAAAAAGACTATGAGACTCCATGATTTCAAATACCACACTTGATCCTAAACATAAATAAGTTAAATGGTGGCAGCAGAATACATGTGCATGGGACAGCCAGCCAAAATTGTTACCTTGGTAGCATGAAGTAGTATAGGCTGGTGTTTTATATACATGAGAGCCAATGCAGTATCAGAAATTTATTAAAATTTATTTTTGCATATCTGAATTTGTGTCCTGGATATTTATTGATAGTTCACGTTATTTCTGTACAGCCACTATGATTTCCTATAATTGTAGCAGTTTCATTAGACATATCTGTTAATTTAAGAGATGTTAAATTTAGTTTATGTGCAAGGACATCATACTGCTGAAAAACTTATTATTTTCATTAGGATTAAAAATGCAGGTTAATTTCAGGGTTATTTTTAAAAAAACTGTCTTCGAAACTGTTGAGCTTTGATCAGGAGTCATTTATCTGAGAAGTATCCTTTACAGTAGGCTGTGATTTTTAACTCAGTGTGCAGTCAACAAACTATTAAAACACATTGATCAAATTTGCATTTTAAACTACTAAGCAAATTTTAAACTGCTGTGTAAGAAAAAGTAGTATTATTACTTAAGGAGCAGCTTGTGCTAAACAGCAGGATTGGCGCCCTGTGTCCATTTCTTCCATACTTCCCTATATAAATCTGCTTATGCTACCCAATGTTCATTTTTGAACACGTTTCTGCTGGGTCCTTCTTGCACAAATAATTAGGCTTCCATGTGGTTGGTCTTACCTTCTTCTTTCCTCTCAGTTCTATTTATGTGCCCAAAGAATCCTTAACACAATAGGAGTATTTTCTCATTCAAACCTTGGTATAGCAATCAAAGAGAATATATGATCTAACTTCTATCGGTATTACAAGATTATTTTCCCCTATCACCACTAGTATTGGTGTTTTGGTCTCAGATTAGTAAGAAAAGTTACTCAAAATCAAGTTGCATTCCTTTCAGTGCATCGTATTTTTCAGTCCATAAGACACACCAGACCATAATGCACCTAATTTTTAGAGGTATGTATGTGTGGGGAAAAATATTCACACATACATACTGCTGTTCCGGCACATCCCCAGCCCCAGTTTACTCCCCAGCCATGCTGCTCTTGGGAGGCCCAGAGTGGCATGGCTAGAGAGTAAAATGCAAAGAAAATGTGCCACCACCACACCCACTCAGGTCTCCCTCTAAATAAAGGAGCCATGAGCTGCAGCGGGAGCCTTCTCAGCAGCCACTGCCAGGTCTGGAGGTCTCTGGCAGCAACCACCGGGGGCTTCCACAGTGCCCCCTGCAGCAGCCACCCTGGGGCTCCCGGTGGCAGCCACCGCAAAGACCTCTGGATGCGGTGGTGGCGGCTGTGCAAGCGCCTGGTGGCTGCCTCCCGTTGAAAGAAGAAACGAGCCATGGCCCACAGCGGCCGCCGTCGGGCCAGAGGTCTTCTCAGCAGCTGCTCGGGAAGCTCCTGGCAGGGCTGTATTCACTCTATAAGACACACAGACTTTCCCCCTTACTTTTGAGGGGGAAGGTGTGTCTTATAGAGTGAAAAATATGGCAGTATGGATTGGACCTATAAATTATCTTGTGTATAGTTTGAAGCTATTTTATTTTACTCTGTTCTATCATTTTGTATTTACGTCTTCCTAGAGCTAATTCTTGAAACAGAAATAATTTCTCAGCTGGTTCTGAGTAGCGAGGAACTTGAAAATAATTGCACTTTTTTTTCGTTCCCAGCTTTATAAATACATTTATTCCTTGCTCTGTAATATGACAGGTTTTTTAGTCTGATTTACTGTAAAATTTGCATTTAAATGCTCATAGCTTCACTCTGTTAAAATGGGAAAATTCAATCATGACTCATGATTCCTTTGTTTTAATTTTTTTTTGGGGGGGGGGGTTGTATTCAGCTTCCCTGAATTACTTATCATTTTCCCTTGTGGGGAGAAAGGCAGCAAGAGAGAATATTTTTATTAAATAAATGACATGGAGGGCAAAATTGGTTTTACAGCCTTTCCATGTTGATGAACCCCTGTTCTCATTGTTACCAACTGAAAGTACATTTCCTTAACAGTTAAAAAGGTGATGGCATAATCACATAACTGGACTTAACATAACTAGACTTAACAGCTTATCTGGACCATATTCCATGTAGCATTTCACACATTATTGTTAACAAGTTGAGACAAATGCTTAATGCCTCTCTCCCTCTCCCTCTCCCTCTCCCCCTCTCTCCTCCCTCTCCTTCTCTCTCTCTCTCTCTCTCTCTCTCTCCCTCCCTCCCTCCCTTGTGTGTGTGTGTGTGTGTGTGTGTGTGTGTACGCGCGCGCGCGCTAGTGTTTTAGAACATACATTTATCATGGTCCTAGATTAATGGCCTGCATAAACACTGCACGCGCACTAGTGTTTGTAACATACATTTATATCCTAGATGACCCTGTATTGGACTTTCTAATGACAGCTGATTTCTGCATTATTGTAAAAGCTTGAGAAAGTGATGTTACCCTGTGCATAATGAAAACGGATGGATTTTTTTTTTAGTGCCTAATAGTTTGTACCTGTCCATATTTTATTTGGCTGAAACATTTTCTTTTTTTCCTACTTTCTAGGTTTAACTGGTGCCTTTAAGGGATAACAAAACTGTTTACTTTCCTTTTATTGGTGCTAAAGGAATGTATTTATAAAGTTCTCATTTAGACTTTTTTTGTGAGAGACTACAGTATAGGCTGCAATACAGACTATTACCTGTGCATTAATACCACTGAAGACTAGTAATGATTTTATGCTTTGGATAGGAGACAGAAGATTAAACATTGATATGTAAAAGAAAACATTGTTTGTGAATTGCAACATGTTACTGACTTTTATTGACGATGCCCAATTACATTTAAACATAAATATTATTTTATACCTGACAAAAGAAGATAGACATCTAAATGTTTATTTATGTGCATGTATGTTTCCATATATATGTTTGCTTATTCTTCAATGTACTGTGTTATGCTAGTGCTCTCTCATATCCTATGTACATTTTATCTATGATTCAACTCTATTGGAGAAAGAGGAATTACTTTCTAATGAGCAGATCTAGTTTTGCACATATGTGAGAATAAAATATTCGCATCACACTGAGCATTTATTTAAGTTACCGTATATCATCAAATAAAATGTTAAACAAGGACAGTTCTCAAGACACACTGTGCTTTGGACATCTTATTAAACTTACTTAATTTCATGGCTATTTACTGCCTTTTAAAGAAATGATTCTGAAACATATGGCAATATGAATGTACAAATTGTGTTGTTTTCGACAAAATGTATGAGTAATACAAAACCTCCATGTATATTATGTTCTTCAAGAGCACTACTTTCTAACCAGCCACACTTCTTTCATACAACTGGTTCCAGGCCAAATCTTAAGCAGCTGGTGGCACATAAGGAGCATTGAGGTGCAGTGGTTAAATTCCAAACTGCAGTACTGCATAGAATCATAGACTCATAGAGTTGGAAGAGACCTCAAGGACCATCCAATCCAACCCCCTGCATGCAAGAACCCCCATCACAGTGCTCCCGACAGATGGCCATCCAGCTTCTGCTTAAAAACCGCCAAAGAAGGAGACTCCATCACCCTCCATGGCAACATATTCCACTGCTGAACAGCTCTAACTCTTATGAAGTTATTCCTAATGTTTAAATTGAATCTCTTTTCCTATAGCTTGAAACCATTACCCCGAATCCTAGTCTCTGAAGCCATGGAAAACAAACCTGCTCCCTCTTTAATATGACAGCCTTTCAAATATTTAAACATAGCTATCATATCCCCTCTCAGCCTTCTTTTTGAAAGGCTAAACATTCCCAGCTCCCAAAGTCGTTCCTCATAAGACATTTCTTCCAGACCTTCAACCATCCTGGTGGCCCTCTGGAGCCACTCGAGGTTGTCAACATCCTTTTTAAATTGAGGATTGGTGTAATGCATTCGCCAGGACATTTTGTATTGTGGAAAATTCGTAAACTGGAAACTCGCAGAGGCACAGTGCATCCTGGGAAACTTGCTTTGAAAAAATTCATAAACAGGTTTTTCAGGAAAAATTCATAAACTGAGGCATTATTTTCAGTGGATTTACTTTAATGAACCAAAAATAACGTTAACGGAGGTGTTCATAAAGCAAGGTATGCCTGTAGTTTGACACCTTCTCTTATTAATAATGAAATTCTCACATGTAATGTGCTAAAATAGGATGAACAAGAAGTTAAATAAACTATATTTAGTTTTCCTAGTCTAATTCTTGTTTTATAGATGCCTTCAACATTTGGTATGATATACTGTACTGTATAAAGACTTTCTATAAACTATTGCTTGAGGCAAGTGTTATGGATCAGAGAGATACATATGCTCAATTTCATATTTTAGGTCAACACAAATGGGCGAAAGGAATCATATTTATATGAGTTGTATAGATTTCTCAACTGACGGTGTTGTTGCTTCATGTAAAGCTGCCTCATGCTGACCAAAGTGCTTTCAGAGGAGATGGTAATGAGCAACAGTAAGATACAGTACCAAATAATGGGACTAATAGTATACTTTGAAGAGACTGAATTGCTTCTCAACAATGCAGTGTACTATTCAGATCCTAAACTAAAGTGCAATCAGCATGCTGTAATAACCTTACTGAAAGAACTCACATCAATAGGCTGTGAAATCTGATTATTAGGTAATGATAGGTACTTGATGGTTTTCATTTTGCATAGAATAGAGTTACAATTCATAACACCTGTTATGTGGCCAAGCTTTTGATTTGCAATGAATACATATTTAATTAGAGTAGAACTTATTCCTGAAGGCAATGCAGTTGTGTTTTCTCCCAAACATATATATTTGTGCTTGTTCAAGACAGGTTTTTTTGTACATAAATGCTAGAAAGTCTTTAAAGCATTGGTTCTTAAGTTTTTGTAGTCATGAACCCTTGTGATTTCTATAAAGGCTTCAGTATAGATTACTTAAATCTTAAGTGAATATTCTTGTTTCTGCCTCGACGGCTGTTAAGAAGCATCTACTGTATCTCTGGAGATACATACACCATCCATTTTTCCTGATGCTCAGCTGCTAGACTATGAATTGAAGCCCTGATCAACTTTTTTTTTCAACACTGACAGCAGTTATTCCAGGAGCTTTTTTCTTCTGTCAGTATGCTACGGTACTGGAAATTCCATATTTGGACATATATACTGTACATATGCCAAAAACTTGTTCTACAAACAGCAACGTAATAGATGTACTAGTGACTGAAGATGGTAGTGCAGGACTTGAGCCAACGGGCACATTTTAAATTAACCAAAACTATTTTATTTAGTTAGTTTGTTAGTTATTCACTACATATCTATATCCTCCCATTTCATGCTTAAGCACTACTCTGAGCAGCTAACAACAGTTAAAAATACAACTACCCACCCAGGCCCAGAGAGACATAAATAATGAGATCCAGACCAAAATAATAATAATAACCAATATATAACAAACTTAGAGGCAACAGCTAATCAAAATCTCTACCCAATTCTTGGATCCTCAAGGATGGCAGAGGGATGAGATGTTTCTGAAGGCCTCTTCAAACAATATAGTTTTTACCCATTTCTTAAAGACCAGGAGTGTGTTGCATGTCCACAGGTAATGCATTCCATAGTGTTGCATGCACTGGCCAAGATGGCTCATTTCCTAGGCATAGTTTTTTGGGCTTCTCTACGGATGGCCAGAGGAAAATATGAAATCTGTTTGGCTCCATCAGTTAATGAGTGGTATGATCCTTTGTCGCCTTTAAAGGCAACCCCGCTTGTCCATGTAGGACCAATTTTCAACCATTCATGACTCCTTTCAATGTTCAAAACCATCTCATTTTCAATATTCAATGTTGCTTTCTTTTGATTGAAGCCAATCTCTGTAAAGTGGTAAGTGGATTTAAATAACAATATTTATTTTGATAGAGATGGGTCTGAGAAAGTGGATTGCAATAAAAAAAAACTTTAATTGTAATAAATCTGTTAGTCTTAGTAATACTGCAAGACATTGATTTTCTTTTATTTTCATTGTGGAAGGATTGTGACTGTTCTACAAACTTGAACAGTAAAGTTAATTTGCTTAGGTTAAATCTTGGTTGAGCAGGAATATGATTTCCAGTTCAAGCATTATTGCCTTTGATCTTTTAGTTGAAGGCTGCTGGGATGCCATCTATTGATTTCAATTTTTGCCTCCAGATAACCTTGGTTCTTAAGGTATTCGGAGGCACAAACACCAGCCCATTATATTTTTGATCTTGCAAAGTGAGACTGGGTATACATCCCAGCCCTACGTGAAATATAGTGATATGCCATGCCTTAAATATTAACATTTAATCTTCTGAAAATATTATGATAGTGTTTATTTCATTAACGTTAAGGGTTGAGATCCTGCAGCAGTGTCACTGTCCCTGAAAATTGCTTCTGTCTGATCATGGCTTTGAGAGTGTTTGAATCAGCTTGCCATAACGCTTGTCTAGATTTTCTGATATGACTCCTTAGCATCTACCTCCTTTGTTTGGTATTAGCTAAATTGTCAAGAAAATGCATAAATCAGCACACAGGAAAACCAAAAGAGGTCCAAAAACACCTGTCTGACTTCCTGAAACTGAGCAATGTTTCTAATGCTGTACATGGTTTAAGGAGACATGCATTAAGACTTGCTCCCTGCATGTTGCCATCTTATCTCCGTCTTCCTTAAATAAATCGAGATCAGTTGCAGCAAGGTTGTTACGGAAAATGTTATCGTTCTAGATGTAATTTTCACATAGTGTACCTATGTTGCAACTAGTTATCGAAGGGCAGATGACTTCTGCTAAGAGAGGTACAGATCATACCTCCTTGTACAACACCTCCCCCCATATTAAGATCAGCAGGGGTGTTTCTTCTCTTGATCCCAAGCATGGCTGGCAAGCATACAAGAGAGTGGACCTGTGGCTTTTCCCAGATTATCAAATTTCCTTCCTTGGGAAGTTTGGTTGGCCCATTTCCTCCTTTCCTTCTGCCAGCAGTTGAAGGCTTATTTCCTCAATTGACAGTGGATTTGAAGAGGATTTTAACGAGTCAGTGGGAGGTAGGAAGATTTAGTGGGCTTTTAAAACATTGTTTCAAAGTCAGTAATGTTTTAGAACACTAGCATACTATAGTTTTAAACTGTAAATTAGTTTGTAAATTACTAGTTTGTTAACTTATTGTTTGTGATTTCTATAAGATGCCTTTGCTTCCCACAAGGGAAGAAAGGGAAATAGAAATTAAACAAACAGCCCAAGATAACTGTTGTTTCCACATGTTGCCTCCTTTCCTCTATCATCATAGAACCAAAAGAGCAGATGCAGGCATGTAATATCCCCTACAAAAGAATACAGTTGCGTATTTCTTGCATAGCAAATGTTTCCCTGAAAAAGGTTCTCCTTAATAAATTGTTTCTCTTTACATGTTAGTATTATTAAACTACTGTTAGAAGATATTTAAATAATACAAATGTTACTAGAAAGCCTGAAATATTCAGCTCTATGTAGTGTTCAAGTGAGAATTCAGAAAGAATAACTAACATGGAAAAAAATCATTATTTTTTGTGAAAGTGATAGAAAGGGGCACACACTTATGTTTCTGAAATTAATTGGGACCCCCTTGTTTTAAGTCCCAATTTACAGAGCAGTTTTCAGTATTCTAAAGGAGAACAAACAAATAGGCCAGCAGATTTCTTCCAAGTGTATATTTAACTAAGAGCTCCCACACAGATTGTACTTTTTGTTGCTATTGTTGCTAGAAACTGTTTCTTTGTGAGATGGTGACTCATTGTTGGTTTTTGCTCTGAGGCTATGAGGTGGTTCTCCAGGGAGAGAGACATAATCTGTATCTGTCTTATTAGTGTGACAAGGGAAAAGAAAATGCTTATTTCAAAGAGCTCAGCTTTGTTTGAACCTTGCTGATTTAAACGATGTTTTTCCCCTTAATGTATTAAAAAGCTGGTCAAGAATTTTGTCTCAAAAAGATTTCCCAACCCCTTTGTGTGCTTCAGAGATGTGTTTCGTTTGGAATGACCCCTTGCAAACTGACAGCTGTAAATACATAAAATGTTGAAGCTTCCTTGAGGCATGACTCCAAATGCCAACACAAAATCAATACTGAAAATCAATATAGTATATGTGCAGTAGTTACTTAATCATTTTCCCCTTAAATTATTGCAGTGACAGAGAGAAGAAGAGAGAGATCCTTAGGAGCAACGGTTCTAAGTCAATGTAGATATGGCAATGTTATCATTTCTTGGTCTTGTTGATGCATTCACTTGCAAACAGTGTAACTAATATCTTGTCCATCCCATTATCTATGTAGTCTGTTGGCAGTGAATATGATGGTGATCTGTAACAACCAAATAAGTGCATTTATCAATACTGTATATAAAATATGAGTGAATCCATATCAAAGAAAATACATTGGTGGTTCTGGGATGAAAATTGTGTTGGTTCATAATATATGTATAATGGAAATGTTACATTAATTATTATTAAATACTAATCATTTTAAATCCACACAGCATAGTATGGATCCACTCAACTGATATTACATAAGCCTCGGATCCAGTAAATTTACCCATGGTACAGTCATTACTGATTTTTGTACAAAAGTGCAGTTTCCCCTTCTCTATGCTGATAAAGCAGGCAAAATTAAAAACTTGCACTGGCACTGGTATGAAATAATGGAAATGCTAAAACTATTCTGGGTCCCTAGAGCTAGATTATATGAGGAATGCAGTTTGCATGAGAATATCATGTGTCAAGGGTAGAACTAATTTGTAAATATTAGGTACTAGGACAAGGCTTTAAAGGGGGTAGTAAATGATCTTGTCAGATCAGGATAAATATATTATATGAAATAGCACTATATGCAGCGGGCAGCAAGGAAAATAAAATTCAGACTTGCATAGATGGATTGTGTGTCTTAGATGATGGATTTGCAGAATGTTTTCACTTTAGGATGTTCGCTGCTGGAAAGCAGACCAAAACATTCTGTTGCAGCTTCTGAGAGTTGAGATGTTAGGATAACCATATTCTGATGAGTATTTATTTATTTATTTATTTATTTATTTATTTATTTATTTATTTATTTAGAATATATTTACCTCACCTTTCTCCTTGGAAAAGAACCCAAGGTGTCTTACAATAAAGAGGGACAGTATACAGCCCAGAATATTTAAGATATATTCAAATTAAGAAAAGGGATTTAGGAGAGACATCTTGGAACATTAAAATATAACATTAAAGCTACAAAGAGCACACAAAAAGAAAAAGAAAACATTATGAGGGGTGGAAGCTAACATGGAAATCACTGGTGTTCTTATGAAATCAGTCAGTGCAATCGTGTATGGTAATCAGTATAAAAGTCACATAGTAAATAGACCCTCATTCAGGGCTAGCTTGCCTGAAGAGAAAGGTCTTTGCAAGCTTCCGGAAAGACAGCAGAGATGGGGCAGTCCTGGCCTCCAGCAGGAAGGAGTACCAAAGTCTGGGAGCAGCAACAGAGAAGGCACTTTCATGTGTTCTTATAAGATGTACCTGTGAAGGTGGCGGGATGGAGAGATAGGCCTCTCCTGATGACCTAAGCACCCGAGCTGGTTCGTAATGTGAGATACGATCTTTGAGGTAGCTTCCATACTGTATTTCGTTCTCCAATTTAGTTACAGTGTTTGAAAGTCTAAGTCAAGTTCAGTTTTGGCTTATAAGTAATTTAGTGTGTAGTTACAGAGTTCCATTAAACTTATTATAACTAGTAGATACAGTTACTTTCAGATGTACTTAGTAATATTTTCCAGCTGTTTTCAAAATGTACAGTAGGACCCTCGTATCTGCCAGGAGATTCATTCCAGGCTGCCCCGCAGATAAGAACAAATGCTGTTATCTGAGGGGGACGGTGGCGACGGCAGTGCTGGGGTTGGTGAGGTGCCAGGGGCAAAAGTGGTGGTATTGTGCGGCCTGGGTCACTGCTTGGGTGGTGTGAAGGGCCAGGCTGTGTGGCACAGCTTTTGCACCCGACACCCCTTCCCACCAACCCACGTGTTCTTTCCTCCCAGGCAAGGGGGACAAACAAAGGCTTCTTCGGGTATAAGTGCCAAGGTGTCAATGCTGAAAAAGCCTCGACTGTCACCCAGCCAAAGCTGATCAGGAGCAGGAGTGTGCCTTTTACTTGGAAGTAAATCCCTGCCAGATCAAGAGAGAGCACCCACAACGCATTGAGACCAGCTACCTCTTGATCCTTACTCAGGAGTCAACCCCACCAGGGCCTGACACTCTTTCCTCTTGGGTATAGCATGCAATGGATTGTGCTCCCCACAAGGCACGCACCTGGTGTCGGCCTTGGTGAGTGCTGGGTAGAGGTGGAGCAGCATCCGGTACTGAGTCAGCAGCCTTTGTGGCAGCAGCCCCAGGCTGGGTGGCTTGGAAAGCTCTGGAGCCATGGCAGAGCAGCAGCAGCAAAGTTTCATGTCCTTCCACTGCTGCTTTCACCCCTGGTACCCCACCACCCCTGCTGGTCAGAATGGCGGACTGGGCAGCACGGCAGTGCGCCTTCCCACAACCTGGTCCGCCACGCTGTTGTGCCGCTACATGACTTGGCCCTTCATGCTACCCAGTGGGAGTTGTGGGGTGCCTGGAGCAAAAGTGGTGGTGTGAAGGTCCAGGCCATGTACCACAGCTTTTGCCGCCAGCATCCCACCATCCCCACCACCCATTGCTCACCAGCTGCGGATAACTGAATGTGCAGATGGTGAATCAGTGGATATGGGAGTGCTACTATACTTTTAAAGACACTTTAAGGCATTTTAGAGTAATTCATATATTACCGGCTTTTTGACATTATTTTATCAATCCTTAGTGTCAAATGAAATACTCCATTGTTGATAGTGATGTTGACAGCGCTTGACCTTGGAGAACAGGCAGTCAGGATTGATCAGGGCTCCTAACAGAAGTATTATAATCATGATTTGAAATGGAAAAACCTGCATGAGCTTAATTCTGAACCTCATGGATTATCAATTTGTTATTCTGCTTTTAGAGTACCATTTTAATTGATGGGGGAGACTAAAGAACTGAAAATAATGATTTGAGTCATTTGATTATTTTTAATTTAAGAAAAGCTCCTGAAAATATTGGAGTTTAACCATATTTTATCTTACTTAATTTAAATTGACTTATTTTGATCTTCTAACTACAGTGGACCCTTGTATAGCAAATCTGTACAACATAAAAAATTCTGGAGATAGGGTAAATTTGCTTAACAGAATTGCCTATGGGGCGAATCCACACAAAAGAAAAATGGTCGCGATTAGGGATTACTCTGTTTTCAGTGCATTCCTATGGGAAATTTGTATAAAGGAAAATTTGCTTAACATAATTTCATTTGGAACAAATTAATTCCTTTATACAAGGTTCCACAATACATCTAATTGGTTGCAACCTTTTAATTGCATTTAATTAGTTGGTAATGCAGTTAACCTATTTATAACTGGCTGATTTCTAATTTTTGTTTTTTATCTTCTGCACCTCACACTTTCCATTAAGAAAGGAGCCTGATGTCCTGGATCATTAAAGGAAGATATGTCATGGGCATAGTAACTTTTGAATCCATAAGAATAACTGACAGATGTTTGTCTCCATTTCTACCTCTGATGCCAATCTGCTCAGCCAGCATTCCCCTCTATCCCTGCTGTTGCTGAACATCAGATCTGCGCTGAACAAGGTCCAGCTCATCCAGGATTTAATTCTGGATGAGAAAGCAAATCTGGTCTGCTTAATAGAAACCCAAGTGGTCTAGCCCTATCCTTATTCTGCCCACCCAACTACTCCATCCAACACTTGGGGAGACTGGAAGGGTGGATGGAGAATAGATATTGCATACAAAAACACCTTAGAGGCTGCCCGGCTGTCTGCCCTGGAGATCCTAGGTCTAGAGGCTTTCTACATGTTGATGGTGCCAGGGATGGGTTTGGGAATGAGCTGGTTTACTGCGCTCCCTGCAACCCAGCATTCTCCTTTCCAGAGCTGGTGGCCTTCATCTTTGCAGCACTGCTGAGGTCCCCCAGACTGTTTGTTCTGGGAAATCTCATTATTCATACTGAGACTGAGGCCACGGGGTCAGCTCTAGAGTGCTTGAAAACAATGGCTTCCTTGACCATATCCCAACATTTTAATGGCCTCATCCATGTGGCCGGACATATGCTAGACCTGGTATATTCTACGGGGCAGGGGGAGAGTAGGATGATGGTGAACAGCCTTGTGACCATCACCTGATAAAATGGTGATCACTCAGTGGTGCTTCTCCCCCATAGGGAGCAAGGACTCATTAGGATGATCCATCCAATTGGCTTTTAAGATACCATACAGAGGATGCCAGCTGATCTGGTTGGCACGCCTGTCACTCCTGTGGTGGACAGCTGGCTTGCTAGCAGGGCAGACAACATGATCCCTTCTAAACATCCCCTCCACAGCTCCCTCTAAGATAGATTCCAGAAATGCCGCCTAAAGGAAAGCAGAGAGCAGTTATGTGGATTTGTTTTGGCAATGCAATGCATTTTTTACATAGCACACACATCTGCTTGAATGGTTGAAGCAGTGATAACTGGTGTCAACCTGGCTGTTGAGAAACAATAAGTAATGGAACAAGTTTCTTTAAAAATATTCCAGGTTCCGGCCAGTACAAATTTTAACCATTATCCCTAGACAAAAACTTTTTGAAATATGTCTCAGAATCTGCTTTCTGGTTGTTCATTTTGAAAAAAACTATGTAGTTTTCCCAAATTACACAGTGCAGATGTCTTTGCATGAGTGTGAGGTTACATATATGAATAAGGAATGGAATAATCCCCCATTTATCACAGGGGTTGGCGACCCAGCCTGACCCGTGATAAAGGGAAATCCATGTTAGCGGGTGCTGGGTCGTGTTGGGACTGGGGGTCCTGTTTGGGGCCTCCTGCGCTTACCCCAGGCCTGGCACTGCCCCAAATGGGCCTCTGACTGGCTTCCTGGGCCCATCAGAGCCCCCAGAAGTCAGAGGCCCATTAGGACAGTGCCAGGCCTGGGGTAAGTGCAGGAGGTCCCAAACAGGACCATGCAGCTTGCCCCTGGAGCCCTTGCCTTCATATACTGTGGTCCCATGTTATACTGGGACCACATTATTAGAACCATAATATAGCGGGGGATGACTATATAGGAAGCACCTCTCAGAGCATGGTTACACTTATAAGAAAATCCTTTTGAATTGGGTTCAGCAGGTTTTAAATCAATTTTAGAATGTTCACTTACATGACACACAGCTCAGTGCATATTTTTTTGCATGGAAAGCAGTATGTTTTTAACAGCCAAGAGAGAGTTGTTAATTTTAAAAATTGACAGTGAATCTGTTTTATTTTTAATTTCTTGTATGTGTGAATGCCGGTGTGAGAGTATTACTTGCGTCTTGGGCATCTGCCCAAATGACTGCCAAGTCCAATGGAGGGAGAGAACAAACTGTTATTCCTTTTCTTTTTCCTCGCCCCCCTAGTGAGAATGCATACCAGGGACTAGCAGGAGACAATACAGGTGCTCACAAACACAGCAGCTTCAGGAGGCAAAATAGAGAAGCAAGGAAAGGTAGACGTTCAGGCGGTGTAAGATAGTCAGATAGTTCTGTCCTAATCTTCACTGGACCTCAAAGCACTGGAAGAAAATAAAGAGCAACAAAAATGATTCTGATTAAATTTCATGCCCATTCATTGAAACCTAGTCCCACTTCCTTCTGTGCATTTCCCCCCTCTTCAATTCTTTTTATGAGAATGAGGTTTTTATTTTATTTTTATTTAATACTGTGGAGACAACATATGAATAATGGTAAATTCTGTTTGCAATAATTATTTGGGTACACTATATTTTAATATGCTAGTTGTGATAATTTTATGCCAAGTCAAATTGTCCATAATCATATTTTATGTTCCTAAAGTAACAGAATGACTTTCAAGCTGTTAAAGGGGGTGGTTTTGCTAATGTAGCATTTTTTCAAATTTTCAAAAAAATTCAATTTTTTTCCGGGTTTTTTTTTCTAAGCTTCAGAATTTCCGGAAATTTTACATCTCTAGTCAGACTGGCAGGCATGTGTGCTTATGTTTGCATGCACATGCCAGTGAGAAGTAGGAAGACCCAGTTGCTTGCAGGCACTGGTTGGCCTGAAGTCACCTCCAATCCCAGCCAACTGCCCTGATTTCCTAATTGTCACTGGCATAGTCACTTTTGAATCAACAAGAATAACTGACAGATGTTTGTCTCCAGTTCTAGCTCTGATGCCAACCTGCTCAGCCAGCTTTCCCCTCTATCCCTGATTTCCTTATTGACACAATCTGCCAAGCAAAAGAGATGGCAGGTTAGGTCCTTCCCAACCAATACAATCTTCTATGCTTCCATCACTGGTATTGGAGGTCATGAGGATGTGCACACTGGAACAAAAAAAACCCACACACATTATGATAACTTGATTTATAAAACACTGAATTAGCTCCTGAATTACCATATTTTTTGCCCCATAAAATGCAATCCCTCCCAATAGTAAGGAAAAATTTCTGTGTGTCTTATGGGGTGAATGCATCCCCACCGCGAGTCTCCACAGCAGCTGCTTTGGAGGCCTCCCCCCCCCCCGCAGGTCCCAGCCCCAACTGCAACTCCTGTGGAGGCTTCCCACCCATCTGTTTTAAAAAAATTACTTTGCATGATTGATTTGTTCCATATAATAGGAGACGGAGAGTATTCAGCCTTACTGGAGACCATAGAGATAAGAAATGCATCTCTGTGGTCATCATGGTAGGTGGTTACTCTCGAGCTGCACCTCTCGAGCTGCATCTCTATGGTCATCGTGGGTGGTTACTCTCTAGCCCAGTGATGGCGAACCTTTTAGAGACAGAGTGCCCAAACTGCAATTCAAAACCCACTAATTTTTTTGCAAAGTGCTAATACAGTAATTTAACCTGTATACAGGTGGCTATGGAGGGGCAATGCCATAGGTTCGCCATCACTGCTCTAACCCATTTTTCATCTCTATGGTCTCCAATTGGGCTGCTTTCTCTCCATCTCCTTTTATATGGAACAAATCAGTCATGCAGGGTAATTGTTTTAAAACAGCCTGAGCAGGAAGCCTTCGCGAGGGTTGCAGCTGAGGCTAGGACTTGCACCGGGTCCGGGAGCCTCTGCAAGGGCCAGAGGCTTCCCAGCATGGAGACCCTGGCGGCGGGGGGGGGGGCTTGTCTTTGCATTGCATTCACCAGCCATGCCTCTCCGAGCCTCCCAAGAGCACCATGGCTGGAAAGTAAACTGGGTTGGAGATCGACCAGGACCGCAGTATGTATGTGTGAATATTTTTTTCACACCTGCATAACTCTAAAAACTAGGTGTGTCCTATGGCCCAATGCATCTTATGCGGCAAAAAATATGGTATTTCGGGAGTATAATCAGGCCCTCAGTTAACTAATGATGAGAGGCTTCTGCTTTTATATACACACTGAGTATTATATAAAATCACCAACACAACCAACAACTGTGAATTCAGTGTAGTTTAGAGTATTACATTTTTGAAAAAATATCTTCTAATTTCTTCGATGGACCTCTTCACAACAAATTTGGGTGCTTAGGTCAATTCATTTGAATTCTTCTATGGAATTTGTATCAGATGTCTAAGTCCACCCCTTAATGGTGTCCTGTTCTTAGTATATATACAAATTAATCTGCATCACCACCCATTTCTGTTTAATTAAACTATCCAAGCATAAATTTTCTATAGCTGCAGTTTGAGTGCCCCTCTGATTTGCATGTTCAAATGAATGGCAAAGTCAAAGCATATAACAAAGAAAAGTCTTCCAGAGAGGTAAAATGTGAAGTTGTTTGTTTTCTTGTTTTCCTTTGAGATGTAGCTATTTATTGTTTAACTGTAATCTTGCTTCTTTTCTGGCCTGTGTAATAAGTAGGCTTTGGAATGCACTAAACATTTTAGCTTTGCTTAAGCTATTAATCTCAGCAGCCATTTATTGGTTTGTATGCTACAAAGCAAGAGAGATTATCCCTTAATTAATTCCTCTGAGAGGTTCAGCTGCCATCATCAACCACAATGTAGTTTCATGAATTAATGCTGCATGGAAAATATAATGGAATGCATAATAAAATTTTAGTTAAAATACCAGTTATAAAGCTAGGAATAATATGCAAGAAATTTGGATATGTTATTTAAATACATCAAATGTGTAGTTGTTAAAGAATATGGACATAATCCATTTAAGTAATTATACATTCTTTAAAATGTTTTCAATTGTGAAGACTTTAGACATATCAAAATTGGATTTATTCTAAATTGCCATTGGAAATGAGGCATTGTTTATAATAATTAGGTGGCAGTTCAGTGACCAAAAGCTTTCCTGTAATTCTTGGAGGTCTTTCGGATTATGCTAGTATAAGTGTCCATTGAATCACAGCAGTATAATTAATGAAATGCAAAACAGTTATTATAATATCAATGTTTTTATTATGAAGTGATGAAATCTTGCAGATATCAAAGTAATTGACAGCTTTGCTGTTCATTCATTTTAACTGGGACTTCATCCAACCTGGTCATATGAAAGAAAGAGGCATACTAGGAGATCATTACAAGTATGCTCTAATTTTCTTTGCTTGTGTAATTTTAAATTTTATTTGAAGTAGGTTTCTTGTAGGGCATACAAAGGCATACTTAGCTTACCATATTTTATTCTATGATGCAGTTCTTTTACTAGCACTACCAAATTAACATTCTTATTCACCTGTTTCTGTTGTATACTGTAATTATCTTTAGAACCTGATTCTCACAAATAAAATGTTATTACTTAAATTTTACTGCATATTATTTTTGTCAACTCCTGAAAATGGAGCAACTGTAACTTTATCTTTTAAAAGGTGGCCTCTGGAAGATATTTTCATGTCTTAGAGGTTATTGATTCTCAGATGAAACCCTTCCCCTTGGATCAAGATTTCCCTGATGTTTAGAAGAGAACTGTGTATAATTATTGCAGGAAAGCCAGTAGTCATTCTAAACATTAAAGGAAAGTCACTAATTCTATGCAGTGAGTGCTGAGATTGGGAATTGGAAAATATGTGCATGATAATAGACATTGTGCCTGTTGCTGCCACCAAACTCTATGGATATAAAACATGTTCATATACTGTGCTGTATCCTGCCTAGATGCCCTAAGGACATCCAATCTTGACTGATTTCGGAAGCTAAGCAGGGTCGGCCCTGGGTAGTACAGTACTTGGATGGGAGACCACCAGGGAATACCAGGTGCTGTAGGTGCCTGGAGTAGGAACTGACAAACCACTCCAGTATTGCTGCCAAGAAAACTACATGGACATGGGGTCACAAAGAGTTGGCCACTACTGTAATGACACAACACGCAAAAAACATACTGTACTATATTTAGAATTTTCCAAATTTTGAAGGAACATAAATTTTATTAATATAACCCATAGTGGATTTTGGAATTGACTCTGCAACTTCTGTGGTTGCTAAGCCTCATGACTTGGAAGGAGTTTAAGAACTGGTTGTTAAATCTGTTATGACTGAGCTATCCCTACAACCAGAGCTCACTTCATGTGTAGCCCACCTCCATCCCTGTGGAGACTAAACATGGCTCAGGTCCCTCCTGCTGTTGGGGTTGGGTGGGAGGAGAGAATGTAACTTATGTCCATGTCAATTTTTTAAAAAGTTTGAAATAGTTGATTTTTCAAGATGTTTGGTAAGACAAAAATACAGATTTTTTAATAAATACTTTTTGATAAATTTTTGATAAATTTGATTTATATGGTAGACAGTAGGCATGGGCCTTTCATTTTGGAATGGGTATGGTTCCGAAATGAATCACGACAGCACAGGTGCTGTCCGGAACCGGGATCCAGCCTCTGGAACGAAATCGCCCATTGACTTACATTGCCTTACCTTGCATGGAGCTAAACTTCAACCAGGATGAAGCCTCTAATGCATCATTGTACCTTCTCCCTGGCACTGGCCAATCAGGCAGGGAGTCAGGATGATGCATGCCCTTGCACAGCTTCTAATTAGCCAGCACTAGGGAGATGGAAAGATGACACACTTCTTCCTGATTGGAGTTGTGCCTCATGCGAGGTAAGGCAAGGTAATTCAATGGGTGATATTGTTCTGGAGGCTGAATCCTGGTTCCGAACAGCACCTGTTCTGCCATGATTCATTTCAAAACCGGACCCATTCCAAAATGAAAGGCCCATGCCTAGTAGACAGTTTCAGATTTTCAAGCTGCAAATAAGTAACTTCTCATGCTGAATTGGTCATTAAAGAGAATTAATTTACTATTTTAGGAAAATTTTGCCAAGAGGGTGTCTTCTCTAATCATCTTTGTTAACCGTGCTACTGATGTTCTGAGTTCATCAAATCCTTTTTGAGTGCACTTTACTATTCGCTATTATTATGTTTTATGACAGTACATTACAAGGACAGGTTTACTTTGTGTCATGTAGAGGAAATGCCCCCTTTTTTTTCTTTGAAGGCCATTCTGCTCTTGAGAGATAATCAGTCAAATGACTGCACTGTCCTGGCTTTGCTTGAGGAAATTTGAGAATGGTTGTTTTTCTAAGATGTCAAAAGGCATCTTGCTCCTTTACGTAGCTTCTGTTTGGCCTTAAACATACTTCACTTCTCTGAATAGATAGTCTCTGTACATCATCGTGTAAAATAATTCCCACATATCTTTCTTCTTTTATATCAGCCTAGGACATTTGACTTCCCTGCTCATTTAAGAATTAAGGTTATATTCTGCAATGACAGACCAACATATCTAACTTTGTAAACCTTCCAGCATGCTGTAGAACTTCCCAGATCTTTCATGTTTTTATTGAACACACTCATTCAACATTCAAACTTCTCATGGAAAAAACACTAGCAGACCATGACATTCCAAAAGATTCATATACTTTTTCTTGCAACTGTACATATTGGCACTTTATCAATTACCTGCAGTTAGCTGTTGCAAATTAGGTAATCTTTGCATGGACACTAGTAGGAGTTCTGACAGGTGGCTTAATATAAAAGGACAAAAATATGTCACTAGATTTACATATATTTGAGTTATGCACTTATAAGGAATTTATAGCACTGTACTATGCAGATTTACCAGAAATAAAGTTGTTACTTTCAATAGTGCTTCTTTTTGAAGCAACATCCCTGTAATACTGGTGTGCTTATTTAATCTATTAAACCTAAGGATAGAGGACAGCCCCCTTATGGTGTGGATTGAATGAGTCAAGGGAGTTTTAAAATAAAGAGCTTGAGTTCAAGAGAGGTGATTCCTACTCTTTAAGATTTGTGTTTAAAGAATTTAAAGCATAGGAATAAACATCATTTGAACACTGTTATTTTAATAAAGTCTTATTAAATTCAAACTGAGTGATGTAGAGCTCAATAACTCAATAGAGTGTATTATTTATTTTATTTTATTTTTGAGTATTTTTCCCCTTGGAAAAGGACCCAAGGCGGCTTACAGTAATGAGGGACAATATACAGTCCAGTACAATAAACATATTCAAGTTTAAGAACAGGGAATTGAGGGATATCTTACAGCATTAGAAGGCAATATTAAATCTAAAAGAGAATGCAAGCAGTTAAGAAGTCTAGTGTGCTTGCATAGGTTATGCAAAATAGTATAGGAATAGGTATTTATTTTAAAAGCTCTTAACACTGAATATTATGCAAGCTTAGATAGGTGAAAAACCTACGAACTGTGTCTTTAGTGTGATGCATCTTTTTCTGTACTTCTTGTTCATTTCTGTTTTCACTTCTAAATTGTATTTAGGTGGACACTGTTAGAATAACGACAGTTTTGACATGCAGTGTGTTGATTGAATTTTGATATTGAATGGATGGGATTTTATGAAGAAGTTTGTAAACCACTTGATAAAAGTTTTTGTCATTGATTTGTTACTAATTTGTGCCATGAAATTAGATATTTAATTTTAGGTAGCACATTGTAACCAGGCATATAATAAGTTTTCTATAATACTGTATACTATAATTAAGCATGTAATCACCACCAATACCATTAAAGCACTGGTATTATTTTTGGAAATAGCATATTTCTCAGTCAATCAAGTCAGCATCCCTGCTTTGAGAGAATTTGACTCTGGAGCTCTTGTAAACAAACTTATCATCTGGATATTTCAGAGGCTGATATGGAACAACATCATCCACTTTGTTTGTATAATATTTCTCTGAAATTAACTGTCAGATGTGCAGCTAAGCTAATATATAACGTGGTTGAATTTTACTTTATTGGAAAATGCTTTTTGATGATTAAGTGATACTTAATATTTAGCAATATTTACACAGCATTACTGGTAGGTGACTCATGTTTAAACCTTTTTTAATCTGTTGATTTCAAGGATACAGCTAAATATGTGATCCAAACTACTCTCCTTGAAACTGGTGGAATTAAAAAGTGTTCCACTTCAACTGGGATTGTGTCCAGTGCTTTCTCTCTTACACAGCAATTTTCTAGAAGCTTGTTACAGAAATGCATATTAATAAGGAAGCCATATTCTAATTTTATGGCTGCATAAAAACAAGTAATGAAAATGTCAGTGTTATTTTGTACCTCTTTGCCTCTGTTTTTAGTTCCTAGTATGCTGTTATGCTGAGTAGAGATTTTCATGTGAAAATTACAATAAATCAGATTATAGAAAAGCCGGACTTTATAGAATATTTTACTTTGGCTAGTCGTGGTGATGGTGGTTGGACCCAGTTTTAAACGTGCAATTCATCCAAATTAGTGTTCATCTATTCTAGGATCCAATCCTAACATCATGAAAGATATTGGTATATAATTGTTAGCATAAGTTACATAGTTTTAGACAATAGACTAACCTGTCAAGGCTAACCTATTGATTACTAATGCCATGTTTTTCATATGTTAAACATTTCCAGTACAAAATCCAGACAAAGAACATTAGTCATGTTTGAATCAAAAAGAAAATGAGCCCATTTAAAGGACACATTTAAAAACATATGAAAAAGAATATTTATAATATTTCATCTAAAGTAATAAGCAGTATAACTAAAATTTCAATGGCTTTCTTAAAAATACATGAAAAACAGGTCTGGAAATTGAATGTATCTTCAGCCTTCAGCATAACTGAGGTTGTAAGCTATTTAAAGGATCAGACAGCATGGATTGTGTTGTGTATACCATTCTGCTGTCCAACAAGTGGTACACCCAAACAACATAAGACCCTCACCTTGGCCCACTTTCAACACACTTCCATCAGCAGTCCAGGAAGGGAGGATTAACAACATCCCTTACATCCAGAGTACATGCCCCTGTAACTCTGGTGAGATTGAAATTATATCTCATGTGCTGTTACATTGCACCTTTTATTCTGAGATATGCGAAACTTGTTAACCCTTTTATAATGGTATGCCCGGGATGCTCAGAAGCGCATTATACACTGCTTTTGCTGACAGGACATTATCCTGGTAGGCTCTCTCTGGGTCCACTCCAAACAGCCATGCTGACCAAAGTAGCTAAATTCTGAGCCGCTGCTATTAAAATTCAAGATGGGAAAGTCTCACCCAGAGTTCAGGTACAGTATTCGTTAGTTGTTTTATATGTAGGGGCTCCAGGGATTGATAGTTTTTATAGGGTTTAAGTAAATACAGTACAGATTACATGTTGATACTTGATCTAGATATTTTCTGCCACAGTAGTTCATAGACAAGATTCTGGTGCTTTTATGTAATTTTGCCTTTATTGGTCAAAGACCATAATAAAGATTTATTATTATTAATATAGTATATGCAGTGAGGAGTGTTTAGAGCTCTACATTGGAGAATGTAAACAGCCATTGAACAGGTGGATGACCCAGCACAAAGGGGCAACAGCTCAGGATTAGAATCAGCAATGTACCTTAGTTTGATGGAGAAAGGGCACTTAGTCAATGATGTACACATATTGAACAGATCGGATAGGTGGTTCAAGAGGGGGTTCAGGGAGGCCATAGAAAATCCCTCCCTCAATTGGGTGGAGGACTTAGGCATAAGTTGTCTCCTGTTTATCATGCTGCCCTTTCCCTTATCACCAGAAAAATTTGGACCACTTCACACATCCACTAATTATCCTTGCTTAATGGGTGTTGGGAAGGGCTGCAGAGGTGTGACATGCACGTGGCCATGATCCATCTAATGAACCTGTTCAGACCAGGGTGAAGTGAAACCGATGTGGAGGATAAATTGAAGGTTTCCTACAAACCTTCCTCAGATTGAAGAAGCTACTTGGATTGAGTAGTGAAATCTAACAAGAAAATCTAAATCTTGTTAGTGAAATCTAACAAGAAAAGAAGTCCAGTTGCTATGACTCAGCTTCCAGATAAGGCTAGACATGTACGGTACTTGATCATTGAGTTTTTTTTTGGTGTCTTGAAACTGAAGTGAAGGCAAAGGTTTGTGATTGTTTGCATGCAGTTGACATGATCAATAGATGAGATTTTGTAATCATCTCTAGATATTTCCAGAGGAATGTTTCTCTATATCGTGAATGAATAGGCTGTGGTGGCGACATATTTCTACTTCTGGGCTTCACTGGACTGGGCAGTTCCTGCAAGAAAAATGAATTAATGTCACTAGAATGTCACCTCTTCACATTGATGGCAAAATGATCTGCTTGCATTAATATATGAAAGTCCCTGCAAGAAGATACATTGATAATTTGTTTAAATAGATATAATGCAGTTTGGACTAACTGATGAAAGATGCCTACCAGTGGCTTGTAGTTGTGTGGTTATAAGTCATTTCCTATAAACTGTGCCATTGAATAGCAGGTGCTACGAAGCAATAGCGAGATAATGTTTTCCTGCTTGTTGACTCTAGACATCTAATTGGCTACTTTGGAAACAAGATGTTGGACAAGATGGTCAGAATTTTCAGAGTTTTTCAGAGTTTCTTAAATGACCACTTGTATAGGAAATCCTACAGCATTATTTCCTTGGCATTTTATTACAGAAGTATTTCTTTATATTTCAGCTGTACCAAGCCAACAGGTACAAATTCACTCCTGGGAGTTGGATTAGAAGGCTTAGACTTACTGAGACCTTGCTTTTAATTGTGAGGCAATTTTTTGGGCTGAATAGAGTGAGCAAAGGTCACCCTTTGAAGAAGCTGCCTGCAGTGCAGGACAATGGAAAGAGGGATAAAAATATGAAGGCAAAAGGAGGGTCAAGCAGAGACTAGTGAAAGAAGTTGATGTCTCCAAGTGTCTTATTATATCAGGCTGTGGTTTACAAAGAACTGTGGAATTAATGTTCTTTGATCAGCCTCTTAGATTGTGAAACTGATTATTTGGAAAATAAAATAGTGACCATGGGCTGTATTTTCCTGCCATGGATAGAAATTAATTGGAGCTCATTGTAAACCTTTGACCAAGACAACAGACATTTTTCACCATAAATGAGGAAAACTGGATTTCTTAACAAAGAAGGGGCTTTCCCTTCACTTGCATCTGATGACCTTCTGAGTGAGGAAATGAGATATTTGACACACTGTTTTGAAGCAAAGTCTTGCATGCTTGCAATATATAGAGCAACCTTATCACTAGAGTTTAATTTTTTACTGGGGGGAAGCTGGATTTCACTGAAGAACAATAACTTCTAATTCATTCACTATATGTCGTGACTTGTGTATACATTGTATCATATATTGTTACATGTTTTCTTTGTTATTCTCCCTGATTATTGATGCATACCATTTGAATAGGATGGAAATCTGTGTCAGAGAATGAGTGTTGGAAGAAGAATGTTAATAGGAAAGTATGTTATCCCTCAAAATAAAAAGAAATACATATACGGTGGTCACCCAGTGAAGGATGGAACACAACACAGCAGGACAACACACAGGACAAACTAATACTTGATGAATGCTTAATTAATATCTATCCATGGCAAGAAACGACAATCGTCCTGATTTTATTATTCTCTTTCTTGCATTTATTGAAGGAAGAATATCATATGGGTATTGAATGCCATGTAATGTTAAAAGTAGCTCAAGGTTATAGTGACACTAAAAAGAGTCACAATAAGTGGAACAGATTGAGCACAATAAGAGGAGCACAATAATATGAGAGCAGCTCCAATCGTGCAAAAATAATATCTTCCTAAAATGTGCAAAAGAAAGCAGGCCACAAATAACTCAAATGTCTAGTGTACACGTACAAATGGAAAATAAACAATATCTGGAAATCCTAGTTTAGGAGTTCAAATATGATTTGACAGAGGTAGCTGAAACTTGTACAGCAATTGAAGAATACAAAGTATTCAAAAAAATAATAGAAATAATAGAAGGGTGTAATCTGTCAAAAACAGATTCCTGCAGAAGCTATTCAAGAATTCTATCAAAACTTATATATAGCCAATAGAAGTAGCAAGGAAGTTATGGAACAATATATTGACAAAAACCTAAAAGTAAGACTAGCGGAGGAAGACAGGCTTCAAATGGAAAAAGCTATTAAAGAGGAGGAGATAGAGGATGTCATAAATAAGCTAAAGAATGCCAAAACTCCAGGAGATGACGGATTGGGACCAGAATTTTACAAGGTATTCAAATCAACTTATTAAAGGTATGGGTAAGGAAGGTAAGATAAAAATCAGTTTATTTGCGGACGACGCTTTGTTAACAATAAAAAATCCGGTAGAAAATATATTAAGAATAAAAGCACATCTAAAGGAATTCGGTGAAACAACCGGATTATGTGTCAACTGGCAGAAATCAGAAATTATGCTCTTCAATCAGGATAATCGAGACATGGAGGAGATCTCCAATTACGAACTGAAAGTTTGTAAATGTATAAAATACCTAGGGATACTTTTACATAAAGACATCAGCAAAACAAAAGAACGAAATTACACAAAAATAAAGGAAGAGATTAGAAATAAATTACAAAATTAAACTTATCATGGTTTGGTAGAATAGCAATGGTAAAAATGAAAATACTTCCTAAAATTAATTTTCTTTTTAGAATGTTACCTATTCAATACACAGAAATTGAAATTAAAGTCTATCAAGATCTTATAAATAGATTCTGCAGTGGTGGAAAAAAAGCAAGAATAAATAAAAGCTTATGGTACAGATCTCAAAAAGAGGGAGGTATAGGCATACCTAATCTTAGAATTTACTACATAGCTAATCAGCTTAGTTCCCTGGGGGAAATACTATTTAAACCTCAAAAACTAATATGGTGGGAACTTCAATCAGAGGAGCTAAATGAAGACATAAATAAATATGTGTTTATTTTCCCCCAAAAAAGGAAAAGTTACCCAATTAAAAACCCTCTTCTGAGTTCCCTATTGCTCACTTGGAAAAAGTAAAAAGGGAAAGGGATACAACCAACTTATAATCCAACACAGTTCTGGCGTAAAGGACCTTAAGAAGCTTATTTGAAAAAAAGAAAAAAAAGATGAAGAAGAAAGAGAAGATTTATTTATTTATTTATTTATTTATTTAAATACTTATATCCCGCTCCATCTTCCCAACGGGAACTCTGGGCGGCTAACAGCGCAAGAAGCTAAAAAGCTAAAAAGGCTAAAAAGTTAAAAATAACAAGGCCACCAAGCAAGGGCAGCGGAAGGCAAGATGGCGGCAGACGGTAAGAGCAAAGAAAAGAAAGAGAAACTAACTAATGAGGACACCAAATGCTTCTTTGAAGAGGAAGGTCTTCAAAGCCCTCTTAAAGGCGGGCAGGGACTCCAGCAGGCGCAGCTCAGGAGGGAGATGGTTCCAGAGCGAGGGCCCCACCACAGAGAAGGCGCGGTTCCGCGTACGCATTTTCCGCGCCTCTCTGGGTGTGGCCACTCTCAGGGAGCGCGCCTGCGACGATCTCGTGGGTCTGGATCCGGATGCCCTCAGGGAGATGCGCTCCGCCAGGTAT
Source organism: Phrynocephalus guinanensis (assembly GCA_037367245.1). Taxonomy (NCBI): domain Eukaryota; kingdom Metazoa; phylum Chordata; class Lepidosauria; order Squamata; family Agamidae; genus Phrynocephalus; species Phrynocephalus guinanensis. The sequence continues at coordinate 37,150,770 of CM074739.1, read as the reverse complement.
CCTGGTCCCAAGCCGTGGAGGGCCTTGAAAACCAAGACCAGAACCTTGAACCTGATCCGGAAGACAACGGGGAGCCAATGCAGGCGGACCAGGACTGGGGTGATGTGCTCGAATCTACGAGCACCCACCACCAGCCTGGCCGCCGCATTTTGCACCCGCTGTAACCTCCGGACCAGGGTCAAGGGCAACCCCACGTAGAGGGCATTGCAATAGTCGATCCTCGAGATCACCAGGGCCTGCACAACTGTCCTCAGGGAGGACTCGTCAAGGTACTGACGGATCTGGGCGATCCTGCGGAGATGGAAAAAAGCGGCCCTGGAGACGGCCATCACCTGGGCTTCCAGGGAGAGGGCCGAATCCAGGACCACGCCCAGATTCCTGGCCCTGTCTGTAGGCTGGAGGGAAGTACCCCCCAGACTAGGGAGGGGGCCATTGTACCGAGACGAAGGCGCCCCGAAGAACAGAACCTCCGTCTTCTCCGGATTAAGCTTGAGCCGGTTATCTCTGGTCCATTCCAGTACGGCCTCCAGGCACAGATCGAGGGAGCGAACCGCCTCCTCTGCAGACGTAGAAAAGGAGATATAGAGCTGCGTGTCATCAGCGTACTGATGACAGCGAACTCCATATCTCCTGATGACCTCCCCCAGTGGCCTCATGTAAACATTGAACAGTACGGGGGAGATTGCCGACCCCTGGGGCACCCCACAAGGGAGAGTCCAAGGAGCCGACAAGACATCCCCCAGCTGTACCCTCTGAGTCCGGCCGCCAAGGAAGGAACGGAGCCAGGCCAAGGCCTGACCACCAATTCCCGCCTCAGCGAGCTGGGCCAGAAGGTTACCGTGGTCGACGGTATCAAAGGCTGCTGAGAGATCAAGGAGGACGAGCAGGGAGGAACTCCCCCTGTCGGCCTCCCTGAGGAGGTCATCCTGCAGAGCGACCAGGGCGGTCTCGGTTCCGCGAAGAGGCCTGAATCCAGACTGGAAGGGGTCCAGGATATGATTTAACTCCAGGTATGACTGGAGCCGGACAGCAGCCACCCCCTCGACAACCTTGCCCAGGAAGGGAACAATGGCGATCGGACGGAAGTTGGAAAGATTGTCCGTCGCCAAGCCAGGTTTCTTAAGAATGGGTTTTACCACGGTCTCCTTCAGGCGGGAAGGGAAACAACCCTCCCGAAAGGAGGCCGTGGCGATGGAAGAAAACCACTCTGGCATGTTCCCCTCGGCGGATTTTATAATCCAAGCTGGGCAAGGGTCAAAGGGAGTGGCCGCTGGCCGGCAACGAGCCATAGCTCTGGAGGCCTCCGCTGAAGAGACCGGCCCGAACTCGTCCAGGAGGGGAGAACGGAGGGGTGAGGCACTGGAAGACCCAAAGGATGGACTAGAGCAGCTGGGGGGCAAGTCGGAACGGATGGCCTCAATTTTTGATCTAAAATGGGCTGCAAATTGCTCACTAGTGAAATCACTAGGAGGAGGCCGCAGCTGACTGGGATTGGAGAGGTCTCGAACCACCCGGAATAGCTCCGCCTGGCGGCTCGAGGCCTCCCCAATTCTCAGGGAGGCATAAGATCTTCTAGCGTCCCTGATCGCGCGAAGATAGCGGCCAGTCAGCTGTTTAAGGGCAGCCCTATTTACTTCCGTCCGGTTCGCCCTCCATATGACCTCCAGTCTCCTACGTTCTTGCTTCATCGACCGCAGCTCCTCCGTGAACCACGGGGAGGAGCGGCCTCGACATCGTAGGAGACGCTTAGGGGCGATCCGGTCTATCGCCCCGGCAGCACCAACATACCACCTTTCCACCAGGGCATCAACCAGATCGTCTGCCAGACCACCAGAGAGCTCCCCGAAGACCTCCATAAACCTTGTAGGGTCCAGGAGCCTACGGGGGCGAGCCGAGGTGTAAGAAGGGCGCTCCCCGCGGGGTGGGGGGGCGATCGACAGGGAAAATTTTAGCAGGTAATGGTCCGACCATGACACGGGCAGGGGCAAAATGTCCCCAACCCCCAGACACGAATCCGGCGACATGGAGGAAAAGACCAGGTCTAGGGTGTGGCCAGCTCTATGGGTGGGGCATAAAACATGCTGAGATAAGTTCATGGAAGCCATGGATTCCATGAATTCCAGAGCCACACCAGAGAGTTCCCCCTCGGCATGCAAGTTGAGGTCCCCAACCACCAAAAGGCGGGGCGACCTCAACAAAGCAGCCGAGATGAACTCAGCGATCTCTGGTAGGGATTGTGCTGGGTTGCGGGGAGCACGGTACACCAGCACAATGCCAAACTTATCTCGCTGACCCACAGATAGATGGAGGCATTCCACCCCAGAACACACCATCGTCGCGGACCTGCTAACGTGAAGAGATTCCCTGAAAACGATGGCCACCCCACCCCCCCTACCCTCCGATCTGCCTGCCCACTGAACCTGAAACCCGGGTGGGCACAGGAGAGAGAGGGAGGCCCCGCCCTCCGCGCCCACCCAAGTCTCGGTGATACACGCCAGGTCGGCGCGCTCATCCAGGATGGAATCGAGGATGAGCGGGGTCTTATTGTGCACCGACCTGGCGTTAATCAGCAGGCAGGTCAGACCGGAGGCGCTGGTGGGATGGCACCCAGGTAGATGGCGGTGGACGAAGGGATCAGAACGGGGGACAGGCCTTAGATGCCGGACCCTAGTTCTTCTTACCCGACCGATCCCATCGTCCAGAGCATACCTCCCACGGCCAGACACCACAGAGATACGAGTCCCTGCCGACATGGTGGCCTAGGAAGGGGAAGAGGAAAAAAAAAACAACCCAAACAGTTACAATGTTATAAAAGCAATACAATTAACAACAACAAAAGTACACTACAAGAAATGTAATATATATATAATGGAAACTATAACAAAACGCGATAAAACTAAAAAACACAGTAAAAAAGAAAAAATACAAAAGAGATTAGGCACATAGCCAGAGCAGTGTGGAAGAGCAAGGAGGGGGGTGGGGTGGGGAAAGAAGATACAGAGACGAGGTCGGCTGGTGGCACAGAGGGGGTGGAGCAAACCGACCTGATCGGGGAGCTACAGGAGGGGGGTGGTGAGCAGGGGGGACAGGCGCTTCCAGAGCGTCGGGGGATACAAATCCAAGTCCGGACAGTCAGGAAAACTGGCCAATCCCCCCGAGGGTTCAGATTGATATCCAAGGCCCCCGTCCGTGCCATTCCGCGGGCGGGTCCTCTACAGCGGCGGCGATGGCAGGGCCCCAACGACACCTGGGTGGGGTCTACCAGAGCGCCGAAGGAGGTAGGACCGCAACGTCCACCAGGTCGCGCCAGCCTGCGGCGGTGGTTTCTCCGGAGCGGCGGCGGCGGTGGTGGGGCCGCGCCGACTCCCTCGACCGTGCCAGCCCGCAGGTGGAGCCTCTGGGGGGCGGCAGTGGCAGGGCCGCGGCGGGACCAAGACAAGGTCCTCCATGCCGCGGCGGCCTCCCAGGGGTGGCGGCAATGGATGACCGCAGGAGAATTGCAGGCCGAGCAGGTGAGTACATCGACGTCTTGCCAACCAGTGAAGACAGTCTCAGGAACCCTACGCCCCTAAAAACCCCCTTCGAGGCCCTGGCAGGCCCAAAGGAAGAAAATTAAGCATAAAGAACTGAATTAGGCAGCATAAAAAGGAACACAGAGCGCAGCAAGCGCTGGAGGCTGCAGCTGCCGTCCGCCATCTTGGTATATTTTATGGTCTTGAGTTCCAGCAAAGGCTAGGCTGGCTGGCTCGGCTGGTCACAGCAGATGGAATGAAGTGCCGGAGTTGGAGCCAGTTCCGAGGTCTGTCAGGTAAGTGTCTCTCTGCACAGCCCCTCCCCTGCAGTCTTTGTAGACTCTCCCTCTGGGATCCTCTCACAAGCCCAGAAAGAGGCACAGGTGATTTTTCAGCCCTGAGAGGGCTGCCAAGCAAGCAGGCCGACACTTACAGATCTAGAGTTCCAGCAAAGGCTAGGCTGGCTGGCTCAGCTGGTCACAGCAGATGGAATGAAGTGCCGGAGTTGGAGCCAGTTCCGAGGTCTGTCAGGTAAGTGTCTCTCTGCACAGCCCCTCCCCTGCAGTCTTTGTAGACTCTCCCTCTGGGATCCTCTCACAAGCCCAGAAAGAGGCACAGGTGATTTTTCAGCCCTGAGAGGGCTGCCAAGCAAGCAGGCCGACACTTACAGATCTAGAGTTCCAGCAAAGGCTAGGCTGGCTGGCTCAGCTGGTCACAGCAGATGGAATGAAGTGCCGGAGTTGGAGCCAGTTCCGAGGTCTGTCAGGTAAGTGTCTCTCTGCACAGCCCCTCCCCTGCAGTCTTTGTAGACTCTCCCTCTGGGATCCTCTCACAAGCCCAGAAAGAGGCACAGGTGATTTTTCAGCCCTGAGAGGGCTGCCAAGCAAGCAGGCCGACACTTACAGATCTAGAGTTCCAGCAAAGGCTAGGCTGGCTGGCTCAGCTGGTCACAGCAGATGGAATGAAGTGCCGGAGTTGGAGCCAGTTCCGAGGTCTGTCAGGTAAGTGTCTTACTTACTTACCTGTCAGGTAAGTAAGATGCAAGAATACTGGACGGTTTCTTGGGGGTGGGGGGCACTTTGTATTGTTCATGATTGTCTATTACTGTTTTTTTATATAATTGTTTATCATTGTTATTTTGTCTTTTTTATGTTTAATAAAAAAAATGAAACCAGGTGGGGTGGGGGGCAGGGGGTGATTGTGTGGTGTGCCGCGGCGGCAGGGGTATCTTACCTCCCGCCGCTGCCACCACCCGCCCGTGTGGCCCCGAGGCTTCTCCGGGGTGTGTGGGAGGGCCATGTGGTGCGACCGGATCACCCGCCGCCGCCCGCCCGGATAGTCCGGGGGCTTCTCTGGGGTATGTGGGAGGGGTGCGCGGAGCTACCAGATCACCCGCCGCCGCCCGCCCGCACAGCCCTGGGGCTTCTCCGGGGTGCATGGGAGCGCCGCGCGGAGCGACTGGATCACCCGCCAGGGCCCGCCCGCGCGGCCCCGAGGGTTCTCTGGGGTGCATGGGAGGGCTGTGCGGAGTGACCGGATCGCCCGCCGCCCACCCACCTGTGCGGCTCCGAGGCTTCTCGGGGTGTGTGGGAGGGCCGCGCGGAGTGACCGGATCGCCCGCCGCCGCTACCTGCCCGTGCGACACCGAGGCTTCTCTGGGGTGTTTGGGATGGCTGCGTGGAGTGACCCGATCCCCCCATCGGCCTCCCACGTACCCCAGAGGCTTCTTGGAGGTGCGGAGGTGGCGCGGAGCAACCCGCCCGCCCCCCTCGGTGCAGGTACTGCGGTCCCGCGATGTAGCAGGACCGCAATACCTGAACCGCGAAATGGCAGGGGGTCACACTACCCTAAATTGTAGACTCCATTTCAGATGTCCATACGATCAGTTGTTCCACAGACATTATTGGCTTTTTTGCTGTAATAATGCTGATTCTGCCCTCTTTTTTTGATTTACTATAATTTTTGCACCCTTTCTAAACATTGTTTCATGCATTTTATTCCAGGAATTCAAGGTGGTATATGAACTTCTTGGCCCCATTTTATTTTCATGCCATAAATATTGCTTTGTTTTGATATCAGAGGATTAATGAGCCAGCCTAATGTTACAAACTCTCTTCCACTAGATACAGTGATAGTGACCTCTTCGGTACTTCCAATGTTAAATCAGTCCACGGTGCTTTAATTTTAAAGTATTCTGCTCTGTTTCCAAACATAACTGGCATGTACTAGAGTCTTAAAAGTTTTGTGTGGTCTGCTCAGAAGATGAGATCTCTTCAGCATGATATCTGCAAGATGTCTGTTATCATAAATGTCTGGATGTCTATTACCATAAGTGTATTAAATCCAAGCAATGAACGATGCTTTGTACAACTTAAACACTGTAGCTGTTTTTCTGAACAGCTGTGGTTTTTTGGGCCTGTTCTGCTCCACATATAGAAAACAGAGCATTAGGGATGTTCAATTAATAGCTACAAGTCTACAGTGCTCATGTAGCAGAGCTTACCTTTTCAATGATGGCAACAATGTGGCTGAGGTTAAGTTTGTGCTTCCTTAGCAGGCTTGCAATTGACTTATTGATTTCTTAATTAGTTTCCTAGAATGTTTAATCAAGGGTAGATGTAGGTGTATGTTACAGGTCTGCTCTTGCCAACTCAAAATTTATAAGAGCTGTGAACAGCTAAGTGAATATAGATCTCATTGTGGTAACCAGGACATGCAAGGAGACTAGTGCATTCAATACAACTTCAAGTTAGAATCCTATATAATACTTTTGAAATAAAAAGCTGTGTTACCATTCTTATGCAGAGGCTCTGACAAAACAGAGGAAGTGGAATAGAATTAGAATAGAATGTAATAGAGACAGTTGGAAAAGGACTGACGGAAACAATATGTCTCCTTATTAGAGATGGGCACGACTTAGCGGTATTTCCGTTTCCGTTTCCGTTACTCGGTTCCGTTACTCTACGGAAACGGTAACGGGAATTACTCCCGCAGACTTCGAGCTCGAACCAACGAACGAACAATTTTGGTCTGATTTGTCGTGCTCGTTCCTTGCATCGCGAGATCGCGCGATGCCACACGCGGCACAGAAAAAAAGTTTTTAAAAGTTAAAAAAACCCGGTTCCCGGCCAAAAAGCAGGCGGGAAAATGCCTGCCGTGCCTCAGGGCACCTACCAGAGGGGTTGTTTCTGGAGGTCCCCGGCCTCCCCCCTCATCCCCCGTCCTGGGCTGCTCTGGTGGGACTCGCCGCAGGCTCGCAGCCAGCAAAAAGCCCAGTCTCGCCGCCGGCCACCGCAATTAAAGCGCAAGCAAGCGGCACGGATGGCACAGGAAAAAACTTTTAAACTCTCCCCCCACCCATTCCCGGGCCAAAAAAGCAGGCGGAAAAATGCCTGCTTGACTAAGGGCGCAGGGCACCTACCGGAGGGGTGGTTTCTGGAGGGGGGGGTCCCGCCTCCCCCCCGTCCTGGGCAGCCGGACTCGCGAGTCGCCATCGCCATGCCATGCGGTGCGGGCGGGGGATCCAAAATGGGGCGGCAAACGCAATATTGTTTTTGAAATCGTGGTCCAAAAACACACAAGCACAACAGAAACACGCGGAAATTTATAAACTGCCAGATTTTTCACAGTAGCAGTGGGTTTTTTCTTGCAACAAAATGTCTCTCCTCTCCTCCTCTGTCCTCCATTGATTTTATTTTATTTTATTTTATTTACACCTGCGCAATGATGGGCTGGCCGAGTGGCCAGCCATGTGGGAGTGGACAACCATGCAAATTTTTGGAGCCATCCCACCAGTCGCATGGCCACTTGGCCATGGAGACTTCTGGGATGTGCCAAAAAGCCCCCTAAAACCTGCCCTAGCCCTAACCCTAACCCTTGACTCCGTACCCATACGTCACAGACTGTCTTCTTAGTGGGTCAGAGAGGCACCCAGAGGTGCAACCCACTAGCCCACCGTAACCTTACCCGTCACTAGCCTAACCCTAGCTCTTGCACTAAGCCACCTTAAAGCCAGATCTACTTGCTTGCATTGCACTACACGCAGCAAGTACAATTCCCTTCTGTGTGAGACATGGTGGTGCGGGAGCCTTGTGAAGGGAAGGTATGACCCTATCACTCTCACACTGGTCTCACGTCTGCACATTATGTTATGCAATATCCATATGGCTATTGCATAGCATTTTGCAGCAGCAGCAGGTGAGGAGGGGAGACCCCCATGTAGAGGGGTCTCTCTTGGAGCCTGCTTCCCCTTCCTAGTGGCCCACGTGTGCCTCCAGGAGCCCACTTTCCCTTTATAGCGGGCCAGAGGAGGCACCCACCCCACAGAGGTGCCTCCAGGAGCCCGCTCCCCCCCCAAAAAACCAGTACTAACGACAACGAAAAAACGAAAAAACGAACCGACTAATTTTTGCGAATTTTCGCGAAAACCGGAAACGACCCGAAATGGGACTGGCCCGACTAACGACAACTCGAAAATTTTTTTTTTCAAGTCGTGCCCATCTCTACTCCTTATCTCTGTACTGTTCCCCTTTGGCTGTTAGCAGGTTGGAACTGCAGTTTGTAATCCAGAGAAGTGTTTGCACAAGAAGCTATTAGATACTACTTATGTAAGATTTTTTAAAATGTGATTTTGATAGCAGCTTTTTCTAGAACTGCGGAATCGAGATCCATTCGGAAATCAAAAAAATGTAATAAGCAAAATACAACATTCATTCTAACTTTTTAATGTTTACTTGGATAATTTATTTTGAGATAAAGAGAAAAAATGTGTATTGAGTGTGTCACTGTTCACATCAGTACCAAGAAATCATTTATTGTGATTTATTAACTTTTTAAGATAAATCATTGTGGTTTTTTAAAAAAAATATCATTGTTCCTCTTTGATTTTTGTTGCATCCAGGGCAGCTGAAATTAATTCTTTTTAAGCTTGTTTATGTGAGGATTTATGGCAACATTTAGTGAATGATTTCCTATATTCTCATGTCCTTTTTTCATATCAAATGCTTGTTGGCGTGAAGAATATGTGACTGCCAAAACCAACAGGATATACAATTAATATCATTTGGAATCCTGTAATAAATTAGACATAAATAGTTTGTGATTTCAGATTCTTTTACAGATAAATTTTGCTTTTGGAGTTGTGGACTGATGCAACAATAAAACATAGAACAATAAAAACTTAGTATTGATTCTTTGACTGTAATGAGCTGAGAGTATAACAAAAGGTGATCCCCTATTGTACTCATTAATTTTTGTGTTCTACAATACACTCATACAATAATTTTCATAATGGAAATAATTTCATTGTTATCCTTCCTGACTGCATAATAGACCAAGTTTTTTTTAAAATAACAAAGACAATGAATTCCAAAGTATTAATTTAATAACCTAGATGTATTTGAGCAATCAGCTTCATGCTACAAACCTTCATAAAACAAACCTTGGAATAATAGAAGGAAAACACATTCCAAGTGAGATATGAATCATCCCTTGAATATTTCTCATCATGGGTCAATAAGTATTTTTCTGAAGTAATGTGTCTTAGCTCCTGCAGTGATATTTGGAACTAAGCTATGGTACAGTTTTAAAAAAAACCTATTATAATGTTACAGAAGAAAGATGTAGTTAGGAGTAAATTATAAGGAAGATTCCCGAGATCTGCCAGAAGAAGGGTTTTTTGCTGTTGGCACCGGGACATTTCTGCTGTCACTATGGGATCTACTCTGAGAGATGAAATCCCTACACCAGACCCATGTTTGCAGGGCCGGCACGTCCATTAAGGCGAACTAGGCAGTTGCCTAGGGCGCCAAAATGGACAGGGGGCGCTGGCCAGTCTGCTGCCCCCCGCCGCCCCCCACCCCCTGCCGACCGGCCCCCTGCTGCCGCCGCTGCCCGCCTGCCCACCTGCCTGCCGCCCCGCCCGCCCGCCCGCCTGCCGCTGCCGCCTGCCCCGCCCCCTCGCCGCCACCACCACCACCTCACCGCCGCCGCTGCCGCCGCCAGCCCGCCCCCCCCGTCCCTTGCCTAGGGTGCAAAAAACCCTAGCGCTGGCCCTGCATGTTTGAGTTAAGGCCTGTGGATTAGGACAGTGCACTTCACACCAGAATTTCACTGCATGTCTGTTCCCCAGACATGAATTGTCACTGGAGAACACTAGAATGCATTTGGCTCTGCTCACAGTTCAATGGCACAATCTTGGTGTGCAATTCTGTATGGAATTACCAGAACTGAAGAACTGATCCAGTAGAATAGGGTCAACTTGCTTATGCTAATATGGGTGTAGATTTTACCTCCATGACTTTGATATCACCGCTAGCCCCATTAAAAACAAATAAGCGTACATCTCAGTCAGCTTCTCAGGGTTTCTTTATATAGTTGTTATGTAGCACTGAAGACATAACAAGTATTCATTATGCCACTATTAATCTGCAGACATTACACTTGATATAATTGCTGCCTGCTTTAATTCCTCATTTGTTATTTTGTAATCTTTAATTACATATGTCAACAACAAGCAGTTTAGAGGAAAATAATTACAGGTATAGAACAGGGCTACTCTTGGTAAATACACACTTGAAGACTAACTTCCCTGTTATTAAAATACTGCTTATTCTGATATGTTCTAAATAGGTAGTTGTTTTGATAATTTAAGCTTCAATATATTGTAACATTATTGTTAGCTGTTGAATTCCTTTTTGATTTTGGTATGGAATCCTGGTTTGTGACTACTGTTCAGACTAAAAGTCCTGGTTTCAAATCTTGCAGGAAGCTGTAGTTTAATTAAAGAAAGCAAGTTTATCTGCAGTAGTGATTCTAGTTCATGGAGTAGGAGTACAGTATTCTCTCTTAGATTGCTTGCTCATGATTAGACCTGTCAGTTCTGCAGAACTATTATGTATGGATCAGTTGTAAATTAAATATAAGAATAAGAATGGCATACCTTGCCAGTCAGTCACTAGGTCAGTTTGGTGTTTTAAACTCAGAATAAAATCTGAACTGTGTGATGGAGCTGCAAAAAAGGGAAGTGCTATTTTAGGCTCCATTAAAAGAAGCGTAGTCTCCAGATCTTATGAAGTACATTTTTTAAAAAAATAAATAGAATTTTTAAAAATTTGTGGTTTCATAAATGAAGGTACTCATTGCAACTTTTCTGTGGTATCTGCTATGACCAATTCATCACTTGATGACTGTTCTCCTGATGGTAAGTCTCTTCATACTCAGCTGGCCTTGGATGGTACGGCGTTGTCTTCCAGGACTCCACTCAGTGCTTCCCCAGCCTAGTAAAACCTGCCAGAACTTATTCTCTACTGGCATAGCCTTGAAGTACCTAAGCTTTTGACCATGCCATATTGAGGCAGCCAAATAGAACTTCTAAAACAGAACTTTGTAGCCATAGTGATGAAAACTGTATTATCCATCAGGTTAGATGATTAAGCATCCTTACCCAAACGTTTTAAGGAAATGAATTTTTAACTGTGCACAAATCCTAAAATGAGTTCCTGTAACCTTGGTTAAACATATAAGAAGATACCTACTGTTCCATGAATAATATCCCTTCTAGCCAAGCATTCTGTGTATCAGCTGGCCAGTCAGATGGTTCCATGAAACCCATGAACAGACTTGAAAGCAATTACTGGTTTCCAGAGCTTAGAAAAATCAGTTTTTGGATTGCAATTCCCAGAATGTTACCTCTTCAAACTCCCAAATTTAATGGTGTTGTGTCCAGATGCCCTGGAAATTAGTATTGAGTATAGTTTTAAGATGTACCAGCAATGACAATCCAATGCTATCATTAGGCAGGTTTCCCACTTAATATTCTAGGGTTCGATTCAACAGAAGAGCTCCCATTTTTTGTAAGGCCAGAAGAGCTCCCATTTTTGTAAGGCCAGTGTAAAGAAGAACAGCTTTTGTTTTCTAGGCAGAAGATTGGTATTTGTTCTGTGTATTGCTACAGCTAATGATGATCCATTGAAATTAGTATTTTGCATATTTTCCTTTTTCTCAAGTTGTAATATAAATCTCAAGTTGTAATCGAAATACATGCTAGGTGGTTACTGCTTAAAATTGAATAATATTCAATCAGATGAAGGTATGCACTCCTGCATCCCTAGAGGATTGCATAAAATAAAATGAGTTCGGAATGGTTATCCATCCATATAGTTAATATATCTTGATGCAAAACAGATTTATGTTATTCTTTTTGCCTGTTCAATACTTGCCTCGAATACTTCTAAGGGTATGTGATAATTTTTCAGTACATTGAATGAATAAGAAATATGACAGCAAAAAGCATCAGATAAATTACATTTGACATGTTTTTTATCTCTATAAAATGGATTCTGAGCAGCTGGTAATTGTGAATATTTTAGCAGTCATTTTTATCTGGAATTTTGCTTCTATGCTCAGCACTAATGAGATGTGAGTTGTACTTCATCAAATTGACAGTTTTACTCCTTTTGATGAGTGTGTGATCTATATTTTTCAGAGTACCGATTAATGATACACTTACTGTTTGAGGAGAAGAGCCATTTCTTAGATCCCAGAAACCAACTGGCTTTATAGAAAGAAAATGAAAAAATGGTGTAAAAATAACAGAATCTTTCCTTTATTGATAAAAATGGACAAATGACAAAAGTATAAAATATTTTATTTTATCAAAGGTGTTGAAAATGGTTTTAAAAATTATTTGTACATCTCAAAACATAACAAAATGGTGGTCTATATCCTTATGACACAATGCATAGAAATGTTAGTTTGAGTTTCCCTTTTGAATATACTTTAGAGAAATAACGCAAAGATGCAAGAAGTTGTTCGTGTTCACTTGTTTGGTTTTTAAAAACAGTGGTTAGGAAAAATGCACGTCTTGAAAATTTCAGTCAGAAAAATGTTTTTAATAGGAAGAGATGTTAATTCTACAGAGGGGAACTACAGGTGGCCTTAGCTATGAATGTGGATGTGAGCAGTTTGGTAGGGACAAATCCTCAGACAGCTAGGTGCTCCATTATCGTAAAACAAACTTAGGATATAAAAATAATAAAGGAATAAAATAAATTTGTTCTCACACATAATTTCTAATCTGTATTATGTTTCCCAGAAAAGGCAATCATTTGCCCATGCTCAACTGGAGATGGAGGCACACCAGAAGAGGACTGGCCGACTGGTGCCACCTGATAATTAGGGCTCCTCTGTGGCCAGTACTTGCTGCACAGACAGTCGCACTCCTGTCAGTGTTCACCTGATACCAGTGCATGGAACAGGTGAAGATGGGGGACTAGTCCAGGGTAGCTTGGATTTGGATTGTGAGGAATTCTTACAGGAGACAGGGAAGAATGTTGTGAAGGGGCCATCAGCAACATGCTGCATGATTTTTGCCAGCCTCACTAAAGACCGATTGACCTTCAGATTCAGGTGACTGCATATCTATAGTACAGGGCTGTGGAGTCGGTAGATAAATGTTCCGACTCCGACTCCTAAGTTTTTTTGTACTTCCAACTCCGACTCCTTTGTATTAATATGCAAATGTATTTTATACATTCCTTGAAGGAAAGAAAGGCAACATACATGTCATTACCACAGGACTACTGGCTGGGAAGCCAACGGTCTACTGTATTGAACAGTTTAAGCAAAAGACAAACACAATGAAAACTACAAAGTTTTATTAATTTTTATTAATTATTAATTAATTATTAATTATTTTTATTAATTAATCAAGTGGCTGGATAGTAGCAGCAGGTATAAACATCAGGAACAGGAACTTTACCAGTTCAAAAATACAAACTACATTATTTGGTTGTTTTAGAACAAAAACAAAGCTTATCTATATGAACCAAAAACAAAATCTGTAAAACCTAGAAATGGTTTATATTAATCCTGAAATGTAGTTATAGGCCTAGCAAATGCAAATCAATTCAGTGTAGAGTTCTAAGGAAGAGAATTGCCTCTGCCAGATCCTCTTTCATAGAGGCTCTTAAGTCAGACTTCATTATTTTTAGGGCTGAAAATAATCTTTTGACACTGAATTGGGCGGGTGGAATTGCATTTAAACTTGCTTTTTTTAAAAATTCCAATCTAAATTTAGTCGGAGTCGGAGTCGGTGCATTGTTTGCCGACTCCGACTCCAGGTACCCAAAATTGACTCCGACTCCTTGACTCCAACTCCGACTCCGACTGCACAGCCCTGCTATAGTAGGTTGCAGTATACCCCTCAAAATGTAGGGTGGTAGATTCGAATTTGCCATTTTTGCTTCTGGACAATTTAGATTTGATTTGATCTAATACCTGTTCATTTCTGCCAGTCTGTGCTTTTCATAAAGTTCTCTCTCAACATCATATTTGGAATGAATTGATTTTTACCCTCCCCTGTTAGTTTTCTTTGCTATCTGGCTTTTGCATTTACTCTTAGTGGAGATCATTGGTTTCAAGTGATACAGCCTTACAGTTAATTTTCATTACCACCCTTCCAACACTCACCCTTCTGATTTCTTGGCTTCATTTCCCCCATTTAACTATTTAATATTTAAATTTATTCCATGTCATTTTTAATGCTGCACAATCCTTCCTTAATCATTTTATCATTGTATCATCTTAATAGTCAACTGTAAGCATATTTTTGCATTTTTCCTTTAGCTTTCCTTAGTAGACATTTCAAGTTATTGCTGCTTTCTGCAGCAATATTCTTACCATCTGTGCATTGTAACGTGTTTGTGTTTTTTCTGTCCTTTTTGTGCTCTCCTTATTCTTAACTTTAAGCATTTTGGACATGTTCTGCATATAGGAAAAAATCAATGTCACAGTGTTGTTGTTTTTTAAACAAGGTACTGAGCTGCATGTGCATGGGCTTGTAAAGCCATTCTTCTGAACTATTCAAAATGTCGAGTGGGCGGTGTTGGTCTGTTGGTCTTCTTTTATTGAATCCATCCATCTCATATTCAATCTTCTGTTTCATCCCTATAACAAAGATTTTAAAAAATTGTGGCACCTTAATGGCCGAGTTATATTGAACTTCTGTGGATTACAGTCAATTTCTGTAAATAAAGGGACACAAGGTATTTGTCTGAGAAACTTGATTGTAATCCATGAAAGCTTGATCTAAATAAATGCATTTATTTTAATGGTGACATAATATTTTTAATTCTGATTTACATAATTTTAATTAGAAGCACAGCATGTCATAGTAGGTCCTCACTCTTTATTTCAAGCATTTCAGAAATTATTTTTTAAGCATTTTATAATATGCTTTTAAATAACAGCGTATGATTCATGTGATAGCACTGCAGCGAACAGCAACTAAGTAGACATCAGTGTCATAATCTGTGAGTGAAAATAAATTAGAATGTCTTGCTAAAGTGCCAATGACAGCTTTGACTGGAACATCAAACAATGGGTCTAAAATCCTTGTTCTTTAAAATTTTACTTTGGCTGCTTAGCCATGCTTAATTGTAGTTGTGATTGAGGTTAATTTATATGAACTGCATCACCCCATCAATTAGTAAACAAGAAAGCCAATTAAACCAATTATAATGTATTGGAGACTTAGTATTGCCATCTGGAAATTACCATGGTTAGAATTTATAGGTACAGTGATGTCTTGATTTTCTAAATTAAAAATCAAGATACCCTTCATTCTTTTGTAATAAATAAAAGAAAAATCAATTTTAATTACTGTTAGTGATAGCTATGGAAATACGCTTCAAAAATACTCATTGTACTATATAAGAAGTTTGTCCCATTTTCTTCATAATATGCTACATTTTGTATATCCCTATAACAATGTGACAAAGCAAGGAAATTTCAGCATTCCAGAAATGATGTCAATATGTCAGCAAGCTGATTTTGCTTTCTGATTGGTGGCCTCTAAAAGGTCCTGTTATTGCCAGACTTCATGTCTTGCAAATTTGCTTCCTTTATTGAGTCCATCCAGGAACAGTCTTCTGTTCCTGCTGCCTTCACCCTTTCATAACATTGATGTCTTTTCCAGTAAGCCTTGTTTTCTTGTGATGTGCCCAAAATAAAATAGCTTTGGTTTTGCTGTTATTCATTCTAGGGAGAGTTTGGGGTTGATTTGATATAGGATCCAATTATTTATGGTACCCATAAAACTATTGTCCAACACAACCTTCTTAATGAATGGTTTTCTCATCATGCAACCTTTTCTGTGCAGTCCAGCTTGCACATCCATGCATAGTACTTGGTAATATCCTAATAAGGATGATCCTGGTCTTAATCTCCAGCAACAGATCTCTATATGTGAATACTTTTCCCCTAATTGCTTTGCAGCTGCATTTCCTAGTCTAGTCTCACCTTTTGATTTCTCAGCTGCAGTTTCCATTTGGATTTATGATTGATTGATTTAAAAAATTCAATGTTTTCATTTGTTGAAATCCTGTTACTTTTGGGTACTAAGTTATAATGACAGTAATCTCATTTAAATCCATGGAATGTATATGGGAGATGACCCATCAAATTCCCCATTGCTCCAGTAGATCTACTTTTGTGCCACTTACTAGGTTCAGCGACAGGATTTTAGCCATTGTCAACATTATATTCATTTAATTGTTCTATAGTAGGATTTTTTAAAATGTTGAACTATAATTCTGCTTCATTAGCCATTGTTTCGAGACATTAATACATACTGCAACCAAAATGAATAGATAGAATAATAAAATGCACCTTTGCATGATGCCTTAGATAATGGCAAGGTATTTTGTCTTCCCATATTTTTTCTGAATAGAGCAATTGAACCACAATATAAAGTTTATTGTCTTGGCTACAAGCCATCACAATCAAAGATTACAGAGAAGAGGGAATAGATAAAACAATCATGGCATAAAATATAATAGAAAAAAATAAGCCATATTGGTGAGAGTCTCTGGAGTTGACCTCTCTTGCCAGGGAGGAGGGGGTAGAAGAGAGCATTGATGCCACCTCATATCAGCTTACCACGATTGTTCCCAGAAAATTGGCATTGATTTTTTCTGTTGGCTTTGGCAAACCTAGCAACTCTATAGGTGGCGTGTGGGTCACGGTTTGAAAGCAGCCTGTTAACTTTAGCCAGGGAACTCTATGCCTGCAGAGGGGCCAAGATGTTTCCTAGAAGACTGGCTCTTGGGTTATGATAAAGCTGGCAATTTAATAGATAGTGAGCCACATCCTGTATCTCCCCTGAACCACAAATACAAAGTCTTAGATGCCTGGGTACATTTGTGTACCTTCCATCCAGGACAGCAGTTGGCATAGTTTGGAAGCAGAGTTCTGTAAAGGCTGTTCTCAAAGAGGGAATAGTGTGTGAATGTAAATAGTGTGCCCTTGAATGATTGTTTTTCCAGAAATGGTACCAGTGAGAGAAGGCTGAGGAATTGATTAAGGCAAGGTCCTGATCATTGTCCTGTTTATATATTCATTCCCTCAGCATACTTTTGACTCATGGTAACACATAAATGTCATTGGAGAGGGAGTTAGATTTCAAAAGGTTTTGTACCAAAATGACTCATCCACCACTCTTCCACTGCTCCATCAGACAGCGTTTAGGGAGCTGATGGTGGGGCATGTCCATTCATCTCTTACAGTAAGAGAATATGGATAGAGTTGCCCTAGCTTTAATGGAGACCACGTCTGTTTCTGCTCTAAGAAAAGCTGCTAGGGTCCCCTGCGGTACCACCAGGATGTGCCTCAGGAATTTATTCTGTTCCACTTCAAGGGTATGCAGGTTTTTAGGTCCAAACCCCAGATCTCAATTCCATATTGCATTTGTGCGGTCACACTTCCTGAGAAGACCTTTAAAGCTGGGGAAACCAAGTTGCCGCCCTTGGAGTGGAAAAAAAATGATTCGAGCATGGCTAGATTTCTGAGCTGAGATCTTAATGGCCCGGACCTGTGTTTTCCAGCAGTTTCTCTAATCAAAATACACTCCCAAATACTTGAAGGTGTGAACTTGTTCTATCCTGTCCTCACCAATATTCCAGTTAAATTTGGGGGGATGCCTTCCAAAAATCAGGACTTTAGACTTAGCGTGATTTATTTTAAGGTGTTCTAACTCAGTAAACTCTCTAAGCTTATTCAAACTTCTCTTGAGGCCCTTCTTGTTCATGGATAATAGGACAACATCATCTGCATGAATAAGGGCTGCAATCTTAGAGTTACGAATTGAAGCAGGAAAATAATTGGGGTGGTTTACAGCTGTTACAATATCATTAGTATAAAAATTAAAGAGGATTGGTGCGAGCAGGCATCCCTGTCTAACACTTTTGTTTACACAAATTTTCTCTGAAACCCTTCTATCTGTAATAACATTTACCCTCAGCGTTGAATTAGTATATAATTCCTAAATTAGAGACAGCAGCTTCTTGTTGATTTCTGTTGCTGCAAGCTTATCCCAAAGATGGTTCCTAGTAAAGCTGTTGGATGCGGAGGAGAAGTCAAGAAAGGCTTCAAGATGCCATTTCAAAGGCTTAGTAGTATATTTATGTACTAGATGGTCTAGCACGAAGATATGGTCATGCCCCTTCATGAATCCAGCTTGTTCCTGATGCGGGATATTGTTCCCCTCCATCCACTCTACCAGCTTCTGCATTAAGACGTGGGTATAGAGCTTAGAGCTGACATCTAATAAAATAATTGGGTGATATTTCTATAATTCTCAGGGTTTGTTTTATCACTTTTTTATGAATTGAAAAAATGATGCTCTGCTTCCTGCCTTTCAGAAAAGTTCCTTTGAGGTTGATATGAGTAAAAAGCCGTGCTAAGATGGGAGCCCACCATTCCATATCGTGCGTATAGATCACCTGGTGCACTATCTGGTGCTAAAGCCTCTATGAGCAAACTGACTTGTGATTCTGACACTGGGGCCACTCTGGTGTAGAGTTTAGCAAAGTCTGTAGAGAACTCATGTTAATGGGCCCCGTGACTATATCACTGTAAAAAAAATTCTGAGGTGGGAGCACCAGGTATTCACTGTAATACAGGCATTAGAGGGAGCATTGATGTCTAGATGCGGGAGAGAGAGCATCCTCCAGATTTTTTTCTCTTTCTTTTCCAACACTGCCTATCCTAGTTACTGCTATTGTGCTGACACAAATAATTTCTACTTTTGTTTTAGAAGCTCATTATATTTGGAGCGGTGGCAGGCCAACGTCTTCTGAGTTTGATTTTAACCTCCTTGTCTTTCTCGTTAGGTGAGCGAGGAGCTTTTTGGCTAGTCAACATTCTTTATCGTACCAGCCTCCCCTACAAGGGGCAGAGTTTAACCTCTGAGTCTTTTTGGCTAAGAGTGGTCTTAAGTTTGTAGTAATGTAGTTGATACCCTCTACAGGGTCTATCTCACCACTCACAATTTCCCTAGGGCCGTTCATCAGTTTGTTTAACTGTTCCTAAATGGTCAGGTCAACAAGTGGGGACCATTTTAAACGTTTCCCCATGACAGTAGTTCTCTCAGCCCAGTCAACTGGCGGAGAAGGCAGTTGTGGAATGACCATAGGAATCTGAAGAAAAATGGGTAGATGGTCACTAAGAGGTCAATCTAGTACATTGTATTTTGTTTCCTGAGATGCCAGCCTTGGGGAACAGAAGATATAATCGATGACGCTCCCTGCCCTGCCTAAGGAAAGTGAAATAGCCCTTTGAGATATCCCAGGAACTGCCATGAAGGCAGGTTAACTGTAGACAAGCCATTATTTCTACCAGCTTCCTGCCTTGTTTATTAAATGATTTATTTGATGAATGACACCCGGATGGGAAAGGTTCATAAAAATCTGAACAGACTCTGGCATTAAACTCACCGCACACAACTATATCCGCCTTGGGGTGCAGGAGCTCAGATTGTGTTATGGCCTCTTCTAAGTCATTTCAAAATGTGGTGAGGATGCCAGCTGTATCTGGTGGACAGTAAGTGTTAACACAAATTAGGGCATCCATCCCATTTCCCCAGCTTCCCTTTATCAATACTGACAATATGAAGATATTTCCAGACTGGTAAAAAACTATTTATGACACACAGGTTGACTCTGTTTGCAAGATACTTAGTGGGGAACTCAGATTCCCACCCTCTGGCACTGTAACCAGATACCTAAACCACTGAGCTACAGACAGCTAGTAGAGATGGGCATGAAATGGAAAAATAGTGTTTTATTTAGTTTCTGTAGTAGTTTTGTTTTGTTTTGTTTGTAACAAAATAGTAAAGAAGTTTTGTTACAAAACAAAACAAAACAAAACAAAAAGCAATGCTCCCCTGGGTTCTAAAGGACCCAAATGGCAGGGGAGCTTCCTCAAGCGATTGTAGGTAACCCCCTGAAATTTGGAAAGGTTTGGGGGTCAGGAAGCTATGAATCTCCAATGGGTGCCCCTAGGAAAAAAATCTTTCTAATTAGAATCAGAACTTGGGAAGCCAAGCTGCAGGCAAGCTGGACAGCTTGGCTTCTGATTCCAATAGAACGATGTTTTTCCACGGGGCATCCTGTTTAGAGCTTCATAACTCAGCTCCCTGACCCCCAAACCTTTCCAAATTTGGGGGGTTTACAGGGAAGATTCCAAACTTGAACCCCAGCAATTCTGGTGCCAAAACATGCTTGCAATAATTACTATTTTGGCATACATATGTTTAATGTACTCGAAAACAGTAATTTGCAAGCATGTTTTGGCACCAAAATCCCTGTGGTTCAAGTTTGGATTTTTCCCTGTAACCACCTGAAATATGGCAAATTTGGTGTTCAGGGGGCTCAGTTATGAAGCTCCAAATGAGGTGCTCCTAGGAAAAAAACTTTCTATTGGAAATTGGAAGCCAAGCCATGGTTTGCCTGCAACTTGGCTTTTGAACTTCCGATACCAATTAGAAAGACTTTTTCCTAGGGGCACCTAGGAATGTCCAGTCTAAAACGTGCATGTTTTCTAACAGGCACCACTGTCATATGTGAGTGGGAGCAGTTAATTCCACAAATACCTAGCTTTTAAATGAAAGTCAAACATAGCCAGACCTTAATGAGAATGCTATCTAGTATATATAGCTACGTGGTGCTGAATATGACTCTAGCATGCAGAAAGTACTGTTCACTATCTAGTATTCCCAAGTGGAACAAAATAGAAACTTGTTAGCTGGTATGAAGAGTCTATGAGAGCCCGCTTAGTATTGTCGCTATTTGGGAAAACGCTGTTGATCATGTATTCTGCATAAAAAGCGGAAAGTGCTTTCTTGACTAAAAATAACCTTTAAGGAATGCAGCTGCAGTTGAATGCCGTTCCCTCAATGGATTGTCTAACTTTGGTCAAGAACCAAAACCACTCCTTCACTGTGGTCTAGAACCATATTGAAGGTGTGGTCTTGGAAACGGTTAGGTGGTTTTGGAAATGTTTAGGGGCTGGAGGGCTAGTATTTGCTCCACGATCTTTGGGAGCAACAGTCTTAAGAGAGATGTGGTGGTAATTAGCCATTATCTACATTTGGGTAGGTTTTGTTTAGTGCCAAGTACTATCTAGTCCTATGTTCTCTGTTCCTGGAATGATCCATTAATAATTTAGTCTGCCCATTCAATACTACTCCAATCATCTTTTTCAACAGCCAGGATTGATGAAGACTCAGCATGAAACCAACTGCTTTCATATTAAGGAGGGACAGACTAGTTCTGATCCAGCATAAACATAACAACACAGCCAATTCAAATTCCCATGTCAATCTCCATGGGAGATCACAGTTGGAGACCCTACTCTGTGTTTTTCCAACAAGCAAAATGCAAAAACACTAAAAAAAGCTTTTTAAATGAATTCAAACTACAGTGGTACCTTGTATAAAGGAATTAATTCGTTCCAAATCAATTTATGTTAAGCAAATTTTCCTTTATACAAATTTCCCATAGGAATGCATTGGAAACAGAGTAATCCCTAATCGTGACCATTTTTATGTTGTACGGATTCGCCCCATAGACAATTCTGTGTAGCAAATTTCCCCTATCTCCGGAATTTTTTATGTTGTACAGATTTTATGTTATACAAACTGTTTGTTATATGAGGGTACACTGTACCCCCCAAGGGAATTAGACTGATGCCTTTTCTTTTAAGCTGGAGGTATTTAACACATTTTTACTGTGTTCTTTGTTTTATTTTAAACTTACTTATTTGGGTCTGATTTTTGTAAATGGTCATTTGTTTGAATTGTTTTGCTTGGTTTCCTGTCAAATATAACAGGAAACACATGGTTATTGGTATGTGAATTTTTTTCCCTTTCCTTGCTCGCTGTGTGCACCATTGGAGGTGATCAGAAGCAACCCCGTTTTCATTGATGTCTGAACTTGGAGAATTGAATTCGTTTAAACAGTGGTTTGATAAATAGCCAGGATAAAATGCATCATGTTCTTAGTAAACACTTATCAAACTAGTTTCCTGAGTCAGATTAGAGATTAACTACTGTACTTGCTTGTCTTAACTTCTCAGATGAGAGTGAGGAATCCCCATGTTCTTCTCATACACGATGACCCGCCAAAATTTTCTTGAGTCTTAAATTGTCCTCATAATTGTGGTAATGATTTCATTTGTGGAGAAAACAAGCAATTTGTAGGAATTGATTGAACATTTGGGACATTTGATAATTTAAAGCCTTGAATCATGTTGTTTGATCTTTCCCACAGTCAGTCAGACCTTCTATGCTAGTTGTATAGTTAAGGTATGATTGGGGAAATCCATGGTTTCCCATTGGCCCTGAAATAGGTGAGTGAGTGTAGAGAAAGAACTTTGGTTGATATAAGGGATAAAGAGGAGGTGTTTGAATTCTGGGAAGAAGTTGATAATGAAATTTCCATAATCCAGTCCTATTTTCTTTCAAAAGAGCTCCCGTATCAGCGTTAAACCTTGATTTTATATCCTTGTCAAATCATATATGTATATGAGATAAATGAAGTGTTAGCTTCTCTCTTTAGAAGATTTATGCTTAGATTTAGAAGTGTGCTATATTGAAAGGGGAATGTGAAAACACATTTATTCTAAAAATTACCTTAAATATGGATCACAACCTTATAAATTCTCGATGTTGCTAGCTCTGTATGAGCATTACCTCATTTTTCTTAGTTCCCGACTGCAGCATTTCTGTCTGCTTATAGCATTTTTCTGTGTTTAGCTGGATTTTGTGTAAACATAAAGACATCTCGATACAGTTTGCATGTTATGGATATTAAGATTTCTTATCTTCAACTGATAGCCCTGTCCTTTGTCAGTTTGTTTGTTTCCATTGCTTCTTTTTTTTGTTTCTTTCCAGAGGTAGTCTATTAATGCATCCAAAATCAGTTTCTCTAATTTGATTTGGGGGGAGATTTCATATCCAGATATTGAAATTAAGTATAGAAAGAGTGGCTCTTCTTTAGCTTCTTTAGAATGCTGAAGCAACAGTACTCACATTATAAGTATATCATTAATAAAGCAAGGAAAAAGAAAACTGCTATGGATCATCTGAAATTCACCAGAGAAACATATGAATGTACATAAATTTCCATTTTGTTTCTACAGAAAGAGAAATAGAAAATCTGAACTTTCTGGCAAGTAGTAAACGGGATTACATACAGTATGTCAAATTGCTTTTTTCGAGGGACAGTTGAACAGCTTTATATACAGGCTGAATAGGTTTTTCTAGTCCTCAGTCTTTTCAGCAGTGTGAAAAGCAGCTTTTGTTGTGGGAGCCCTTGATCTCATTATGAGAGTTTATCTGATCAATCACATTTTGTGAAATGTGTATCAATAAACATCTCTAAATTTCTTCCTTTGTAAATATATTGTACAGTTCTGTGGTAAATTGGTTGTACAATGGTACCTTGTATCAAGGAATTAATTCGTTCCAATTGAAATTATGTTAAGCAATTTTTTCTTTATACAAATTCCCATATGAATGCATTGAAAATGGAGTAATCCCATTTTTATGTTGTACAGATTCTCCCCATAGGCAATTATGTTAAGCAAATTTCCCCTATCTCCAGAATTTTTATGTTGTACAGATTTTATGTTATACAAACTGTTTATTATACAAAGGTCTGCTGTAATTTCTTTATGATATTGTGAGGTAAATTAACATGCATTGAACATATCTGGGCAAATTCACAGCTGGTTCACCCTAACCCCCCCTCTGTGTGTGTGTGTGTGTGTGTGTGTGTGTGTGTGTGTGTGGAGAGAGAGAGAGAGAGAGAGAGAGAGAGAGAGAGAGAGGTGTCAGATATTTCATTTAGTAGAGTTTTTTAAAGAGTGACTGGAAGCTCTATTCATTTTGGTATTTCCAATGGCAAAATAGGCAAGGAATCTGATTATCACATTATATAACTTTGTTAGCCATATATCAGCTGACCCCATACCTCTGTCACTTACAGATATTTCCTATTACAGCACCATTCCGGCTGATTTAAAATTGTTAGCCAAAATAACAGAAAAAACTAAACAAAAATGAGACATAATGTTGTTTTTGAAAAAGTTGGCACCTAACCCACTTTTCATGTCGTTCTGGGCCCCACTCTTCCTTGGCCTTAATGTTAGATTGGGACAAGATGTAACTGGCACTCCATATGTGATGTGCCTTGATTCACCAGCTATATCAATGGATATACATGGGTTTAGATGACCACGACACTGTGGCATTGTCCTCCTAAATGTAATGGATAATATTCAATATTAACTCAATTATAGCTGCATAATATTGTATGAGAAATGGTCTGTTTACCTGCTTAATTATTGTACTTTTCCTGGACATCTTTTTCCCAGGGAAGCAGAAGCTTCCATTTTTTTAATATTGTAGTAGCTTTTGGACCCTGCTAAAGCCCAAAATAATTTATACTCATGACTCTTCTATATAGTTGCAGTGAAGCACTACATGTCTTTCAGAACAGGAGGCTCTTCTTATGTTCTTGCTTCGATTCAAGATAGCAATAGATAATTGAACAAACTGTAATGGATAAAATAGTGAAACACATTGTCCCTCGGCAGCATTCTAGTGTCAATTTATCACAGTGCGATTTGTGACATGTCACCCATGTATCTCTCAAGAAGGATGTACATTAGCTGTGTTTGTTGCATGCTATGTGAGTATGAAAAAGAGACTTGTGATCTTCGCATCCCATTGGTGAGGAATGTAGCAGCCTTTAGCACATATTACAGATTTTATGTCTTGTTATCAAATATGTAACTGTCACTTTCTTTACTGTGGAGATTGCAGGTATCTTTTTCATTCACACCCACCAAGCGACAACACATTACTATATCTGAGTTTTTCTTTCTTTCTATCAAAAATATTTCCACTGGTCCATTTCCCTTAACAAAGTCCTTAATATCGGAGGCTGTAAAGGTGGCATATATATGCTGTATTTTTATTAACAAGACTGAAAGAAACATAAGAGACGGACCAAGGAAACATTCTTGTGATTTGACTTTCAATGGTTTGTCTCTGCCTATGCAATTGCAGATAGCAGTCTTCACTCCTTCCATGTAAATCATACCTGCCATGCTAGAAAATCCAGTTTTTCTTCTGTGTCCTACTCTGTACCCAAAGGAGCTTTGTTAGTTTACTCAGATCAGCTGATAAGAATGGACTCTTTCTTTTAGTAGAATAGAGATATTGCATTGCATTTTTGATGTGCATGAATAATCAAATTGTACAGCTGGTAGGAACTCCAGAGGTAAATGAGTCTCAGCTCCTCACAGAATCAGGAAATTTACATCACAATTTTTAAAAGCTTTGATGTACAAGTCCACCAGGCTCCAAAGTAGTACATTGTTATCAAACAGCTCTGACTATGAAGAAATGCTGTCATTTTTAGTTCAGATCCCTGAAATACAATTAATCTCATCAGTGACTAATTTCTTGAGTATTCTTCACAGGTATAGTGGGCAAACATGTAGTAAATGCTTGAATATTTTATAATATTATAAAATAATTATAATAAAGCTTAAGGCAAGTCAGTTATGGCAGACATTAGAATTAGGACACCATTCCTCTGTCCAAATGATAAGCTTCATATTACTATGTTTAGAGGCTAAATTATTACTATAGTATGTGCTTTTCTAGAACATATCCCATTTAATCAGAAGCACTGCAGATACATTTGTGAATAGCCAGTTTTTGTTTGTTTGTTTAATTTCTATTGTGTCTCTCCCTTGATGGATCCAAGGTGTCTTATAATGTAAATTTAAAAAACAGATCCAGTAAAAAGAGACATTGAAATTTTTGCTGCTTATACATAAGTCACAATGAGAGTTGGCCCTTTGGGTCAACCAAAAGTTTACAGAGGAATTGTCCCAACAAATCACACTGATTCCTAAAGCCACCTCTAGTTGTGACTTACTATGCAAAGCACCACAATTTTAGCGAATGAATAATTTATGTGAATGATGTGTATGTATGCTGTATATATACCGTAACTTTGGAATAATATTTAATGCATTGGATGATGTGCACTGTAGCCCATGAAAGTTCATGTTATGACCCTGATGTGCCATGATTGGGACGTTTTCATCCCCAGAATTCCATTTTGTTGGAGAATCCACACAAAACTGGAACTACAGTGTAGGCATTCTGAGGGATTGTTACCTGAGCAGTTGTAGGCGAGCTAGAAATCCCCAGTCTGAGAGGAGGCATGGAAGGGAAGTCAGAACATGGCCTCTAGTGGTTGTCCAGGGGAGGAGGTGGGGCTGTTAGGCACCAAACACCTGTTCAGCAATGAACCAAATTGACATTTGCGGCTGAGGACGCTGAAACCTGTGAACCTCTCTAGGAGGTTCACAGGTTTCAGCCTTTGCAACTTTTTAAATAAACAAAATACAGGCAGAATAAATCACAACAATGAACAAGAAAGTATAAGACATGTCTATGAAAACTTTCTTCTGATTCTGACTAGAGATGTGAAGGACCAGGAAAAAAAATGGAAACATTAAAAAAAAACCTTTTTTCCCCCCCTCGTTTTTTTTCCTGAAGAAAAAATGATTATGGAACATTTCATTTTAACAGGATGAATAAAATATTTTAAGTCAGGGTGTTCAAATATTTTCCAAATAATTTGTAAAAAAATGTATAGTATTAAATTATTATAATTTCTATGCACTGATTATAAACAAGTCCTAGGTTACAAATTGAACTCTTCAATGCATTTCTTCCTTTAGGAGGTGCTGCTATTGTCACAAGAAAAAGAAAAAAGGTTTCAGTTTTGTTTTTGCATGCGTGTGGATATGTTAATAAATTCATAAATTCTTTTTAAGAGAATGAGGTCTTTATTTTATTTTTATTTAATACTGGTGAGAGGAAATATGAATAATTGTTAACTGATTTTTTAAACATTGTTTTGCAGAGTTTATTTTTGTTCCACATAAACTAGTAAACAGTTCAAGAGATTTTTACTCCATTTGTTATACTTACAAAGAAATATTATTTTAAAAAATAAATTCTGTTTGTAATAAGTGTTTGAATACACTATATTTTAATATACTAGTTTTGATAATTTTATGCCAAGTCAAATTGTCCATAGTCATATTTTATGTTCCTAAAGTAACAGAATGATTTTCAAATATTTCCATTTTTCCATTGGGGGAACGGGGGGGGGAGGGTTTTTTTTTCCGAGCTTCAAGATTTCCAGAAATTTTACATATCTAATTCTGACCCTCAGTAACTAGAATTGTCATCTGGGCTAGAAAATATCTCACAGCTGATTCAGCAATGTTTTTCTAACTGTGATGTGTGAAAGTTAAAGTGCTACAGGATTTCTGTCTTCTTTTTGTAACTTAGCAACATGGTCATTCATAGGGAAACTGGTTCATTTTATTATCATTATTTTAATCTTAAATACAAGGTTCACCTCTGAGTAAAATAAGTATACATTGGCTTTGCCAGTAATATTGACTGTAGCAGAAAATGCAATTATATTGCACTTCATAATATTTATATTATAAAGCCCCACAAAAGAGAACTGAAATATACTTTGGTTTTGTTGAGTAGATGAATATCTTTAGGTAAAATTGAAAAAGGAGGAAAGTGTAATGAAACCTATGAATTTCTGTGCTACCTGTTTAATTCTATTTATATCATTTAAGAGATAAAAGCTGCATTTAAAATTTTCTTTCATATGAAATCAGGCAATAGCAGCAGGAAGCATATTCTCTAACTGGATTATGAATCATGACAATCCAGAGAGGTATAAATATATGCATATTTATACATGCATCCAGAGGTATTTCTTATAATGCTAACGTTTATTTTCCAGCTGTCACATATCTATATGGTTGAAATAGTCTCAATTAATCTGAGTTAACTCAAAAGCATCTTGACATTTCAAGGATAGTTCTGGAACATTCAGTTTCCATTATAGCAAAAATGGTACCTGCTTTTTCAATAACAACAGAATTAAGAGCATGAGGGTCTTAGTGGTTGGGATGCTGGACCTAGATCCTGATTTAAGTTTTCTCTCCACTTGGTGAATACCTCTGTTGCTGGAGCACTTACCAGCTCCCAAAATCCGTTGTCCTACTGCTGTCACAGTTAAGAGATTTTCCAGCAGTTCAGCCTAAATCTGACTTCCTGTTGCTAGACCCCACTGCTGCATGTCCTACACTCTGGGATGATTTAAACTTCCTGCCCTTCCCATGTATGACTGACTGCCTTTCAAGTATTTGAAAAGTGAAATCATGTCTCCCCTCAGTCTTCTTTTCTCAAAGATAAACAACATACCCAGTTCTTTCAGTCTGTCCTCATAGGGCTTGGTCCCTGATCATCGTTGTTGCCCTCCTCAGAACTTGTTCCAGTTTGTTGGCCTCCTTGAAGTACAGGATCCAGCACTGGACGCAGTACTCCAAATAAAGTCTAACCAGTGCTGAATGGAGAGGGATTAGCACCTCACAGGATCTGAAGACTGTACTTCTGTAATGAATCCTAAAATAGCATTTTTGTAGTCACATCATAACTTTTGACTTATTTTCAGCTTTTGATATACAACAATGTCAAGATCCCTCTTACTCATAGTATTAATGAGCCAGATGTCCCTTAACTTATAACCATACACTTGGATATCTGGAAATTGAGTCATTGTAACTGGACTTATTTTCTTGTGAGATTGAAATGTTTCACTACTCATCCAAGTAGCTTCATCAATCTGAGGGACGTTGGTGTGAGGACACCAAACAAAACCCTAAGGACCACAAACAGAAGGAAAAGATGCTGATGGGAACTCGTACACAAGATGTCCTAGAACAGGGGTGCCCAAACTTTTTGTAAGGAGGGCCAGATTTGGTGGCTGAGAATGTGTCAGGGGCCGGTTGCTCCCCGCCCTGCCACCCCACTGCAAGCCCCACCCACTGACCCATACACCCCACCCACTGACCCCTTGCAACCCCACCCACAGGAAGGAAGGCAAGGACCAAGGGGGGGCGAGGAAGGTGGAAGTGGGGAACAAGCAAGGGACAGAGGGAGGAAGGAAGGAAGGTGGGGACCAAGGGAGGGAGGAAATAAGGAAGGTGGGGACCAAAGGAAGCACAGGGAGCCGTGGCCACAGGCCGCCCCTTGGAAGAGGCGGTCTGTGTGACCTTGCACACCCCCAAGCTCCCCAGCGGTGGCGACGGCTCGCCCACCAGCCCACCCGAAAGCTCCTTGGCAGTGGCAGAGGCCCGCTGGCCTGCCCACCCCACACTTTCCCCCGTGGTGCCGGTGGCGGCAGACCACTCATCCACCCAGCCGCTCAAGCTTCCTAGCGGTGTCAGTGTTGGCAGAAGATTTTTTTGGGGGAGGGAGGGGTGGGTCAGCCAGCCGCGGGCCAATCAGAATGGCCTGATGGGCCGGATTTGGCCCCGGGCCAGACTTTGGGCAGGCCTGTCCTAGAAGATGTTCTCAAAATCAATTCCAATAGTATTATGGGTTATGTGTTAGCATACAAAATAATATATAAAGGTGAGTCTAAAAGGCTTCCACCTAAATGAAGGGCGTTTTTAGATTTTGCTTAGTCAGAGTCTTGAGCACATCTGATGAGTTCATTTGCCAGAGAGCTTTGAAATTTGAAATATTGACCCTGGTTTTCCTCACTGAAGCATATCAAAATTTAAGTACAGATTCTGTGCTCAGTTTTGGTACTACAAGCTAAATAAATAGACAGCTGTGAGGGTTCGGTTAACACCAGTAACGGTTCCGATGAAGAACGACCATTAGAATCCAGAGGTTTCTCTCAAAACATTAAACTTTTATTCACACCATAGGCGGACACATTGTCTTGAACATTATTCTCAACAGTATTAACGTTAATGAACAAAGAACTTCTTAACATTTCCCTTACACCTGAAGGGTTTTGAATCTCACCACCATTCAAAAATGGGTTGGTACTTATTTGGGGTGGTTGGGACCCCTCAGCAGCATTAGACCATAACATATGGTCCCGCAGCAGTGGTGCTTCACTTCATTCAACTGGGTCTGCCAACCCCAGCCAGGAATCCATTTCGATATAGCCCTTCCTCCCTGGGCTATTGTCACCATATTTACTCCTCTTATCTGGCTAGCTGTCACTGTCACGGGTGCTGGCAGAGGTAATGTCTACAAAGGTCTTATCTCCTTCTCTGTTTGGGTTCCTTGATCGGCATATCTCAAAACCTTTCCCCCTTCGTTTTGGACTGTGACATCTCTTCCGCTCGGTTCTGTCTGACAGCTCTCGTTTCTGTACTCCTCTTTTATACATTCGCCCCCTCCCATTCTCTTCTCCCCTTTGTATAATGTCACATCTATCAACCATTAGCTTTCCACTATTGGCTCCTCAGAACCGTCTGAATCTTTATATCAACCCACTAATATCAAGTCTGTGCCTATCTCTCTTTCCGCCGCTTCTCTCTTCTCTTCCTGTTTCTCCATCTTTTCCATGTCTGCAGACGGCACACTCTTGCTACCCTTATACCAGCATACATTTGTATTTGTTTGTTTGTTTGTATATTGCATTTTTGTACTGCACCGATTTCCCAGAAGGGACTCAGTAAAATAAGCAAATAAACACATAATACATTTATTTATTTATTTATTTATTTATTTATTTATTTATTTATTTATTTATTTATTTATTATTTATTCAACGTATATGCCGCCCATTACCCAAAGGTCTCTGGGCGGCTTACAATCAAAGAATTAAATCTATTTAAAATAGTTATAAATAAAATATCAGTAAATCATCAAACAGTAATAAAAACCTTCTTTAAAATCATTATCCTAAAATTGTCATCAGCGGACCCACAATCTATATTGTATCAATTAAAAACCTTCTGGAACAGGAAGGTTTTTACCTGGCGCCGAAATGTAATCAGTGTTGGCGCCAGGCGGATCTCAATAGGGAGGGCATTCCATAACTTGGGAGCAGCTGCCGAGAAGGCCCTTTGTCTACAAGCCATCCCTCTCACCTCCTGGAGGGATGGCTCTTTCAAAAGGCCCCCCGGCTCGATCTTAATCACCGGGTAGGTTCGTATGGAAGGAGGCGGTCCTTCAGGTATCTAGGTCCTAAGTCGTTTAGGGCTTTATATGTCAAAACAAGCACTTTGAATTGGGCTCGGACAGCAACTGGTAACCAATGCAGGTTACGCAGAATCAGCGTGATGTGATCCCTGGCGGCTCCACCACTTACCAGCCACGCCACACGATTCTGAACCAGTTGCAATCTCCAGACCGTCTTCAAAGGCAGCCCCACGTAGACCGCATTGCAGTAATCAATACGGGATATTACCAGTGCATGTGTAACTGTCATGAGGCTCTGCTCGTCTAGGTAGGGGCGAAGCTGGTATATTTTCCGCAGCTGAAGGAAGGCACCCCTGGCCACCGAGTCCACCTGGGCTTCCAGAGTTAGACCGGGGTCCAGGAGCACCCCCAAGCTGCGGACCCTGTCCCTTAGGGGGAGTGCAACCCAATCCAGGACAGGAAGATGGCCCTCTAACCTGTCCGGCAAAGCACCCATTAACAGCACTTCCGTCTTGTCTGGATTGAGTTTCAATTTGTTAACCCTCATCCAGTCCGTTATCTGGCCCAGACACGAGTTCAGCACAGAAACCGCCTCACCTGGATTGGTGGAGAATGAGAGGTAGAGCTGAGTATCATCAGCATATTGCTGACTCCTCAGCCCAAACGTCCTGATGACCTCTCCCAGCGGTTCCATGTAAATGTTGAACAGCATGGGAGATAGTATAGAGCCCTGAGGCACCCCATGACATAAATGCCACGGGGCAGAGCAACTGTCCCCCAGCACCACCTTCTGGACATGGTCAGCCAGGAAGGATTGGAACCACCGCAAAGCAGTGCCTCCAACCCCCAACCTGGCCAGCCTATCCAGAAGGACACCATGGTCGATGGTGTCGAAAGCCGCTGAGAGGTCCAGGAGTATCAACATGCAAGAATCCGGCAAGATCTTATGCTGTTAAATTCTTTTCTGACAAGTCCAAAGATTTCTGTTCATTTTTGTTATTGTTGGGTATGGTTTATGCTGACTTGTCCTGTTGTAAATTCATGTAAAACGTCTTATGCCCATGGAAGGGAAATGGTGTAAATATGTTGCGGCAAACTGCCACTAATTATTGCTCTCATTGACTTTCATATTGCATAGTACTGGAATTCAGTACTGGACCCTATATCCACAGGATCACTATCCACTGGTTCTCTCATTCATGGTCTGAAACTATTTAAAATGTAAAAATAATAATCCGAGAAATATACAGTATATGTATTTCTGATGATGTCATTACCAGAACTGACCACTAGAGGAAACCAGAGATCATGATATAGTATACATATAGTGTTCACTAATTTAATCATGTGTTCAGCATATCCGTGGGGGGAGGGCAGCTTGGAATTGATCCCCTGTGGATACTGCCCATTGTAGTATGGCTTCAGGCCAATTATCTGAATGGGAACTCATTGATTACTGGCATTTTGTCCTTGCTTCATTAACTATTTTCCCTTTCTGCTGGTGTAACTGTGCTTAAGGATTTTGGCCATTGATGTTTATTGGAGTTGAGCTGACCTTGGAGTTAGAATTGATGTGATCTGCCTAGGACAGTGATGGCGAACCTTTTGGAGACAGAGTGCCCAAACTGCAATTCAAATGTGTGTGTGTGTTGTGTCATTACAGCTGTGACCGACTCTTTGTGACCCCATGTCCATGGAGTTTTCTTGGCAGGAATACTGGAGTGGTTTGCCAGTTCCTACCCCAGGCGCCCACAGCACCTGGTATTCTCTGGTGGTTGCCCATCCAAGTACTAACCAGGGCCGACCCTGCTTAGCTTCTGAAATCAGGCGAGATCGGATGTGCAAACCACTAATTATTCGCAAAGTGCCAGTACAGCAATTTAACTTGAATACAGGTGGCTGTGAAGGGGCAATGTCGGGTGCCCACAGAAAGGGCTCTGACTGTCACCTGTGGCACCCGTGCCACAGGTTCACCAACACTGGCCTAGGACTTCAACTTTTCTCAATACTCATCTTCAGCCTGCAACACATTATTTTTGAAACACAAAATACCAATTTCGATTTCATATTTTATAACTATATTTTTATTTTAAAAAATTGCTGTAGGACATGTTTCATATATTTACAGTTGATATGCGAAATAGTTGTCATCTGTAAGGAAAATGAGGAGCTTGTGCTGATATCTGCTATTTGTTTATTTCTGAGTAATTCTATGCATGCTGGAATATTGGGAGTCTTTTGCCATGCTTGTTAAAGGAAAATAGTAATCTTCGCTTTGAAAACTTTTCCCCCTTCCCTAAAGCAATATCATCTGTGTGCATATTCTTAAGCAAAGAATAGTCTAGCTAAGCACATTTTTAGTTAGGAAGGCAAAATGAAATTTCACTGATATGGAAAAAAATAAAGAACCTGTTGGCTATTTTTTTTCTTCACCCGCCTCTTCCTTATATTCTGACAATGATAAATATTCATTCAGGTAAGATGTACTGGTTATAAAACCCAAAGAAGTAGGCTTAAATATTACTTTGACTTGAAACTGTTTCTCAAGAGTATTTTTAAAGGATTTGCTGAAATGTGTTGTGATCCTGCTAACAGTTGCATGCTTGATGAAATATGTGCATGCCTACATAGTCCTAGCTGGATGAAGAAATCATTGCAAGCATTTGGATGCTACACATGCAATTTCCCTTCCTCCGTTGAATGGCAGAGGCTGTATAAAAACTGTTAAAGGGAAGAGATGGAGAAGTAGAATCATTTCTCATTCTATGAAGGGTTGTGTAAGCTCATCAGAGAAGCTTACAATAAGGAGCCTCAAAACCCTTGATTGAATGGACTCAGAAGTAACATTTGGAAGACTGAAGTGCATGCGTTTCTTTCCTGTTCTGGAAACTACCCAGAACCTGTTTGGGAGAAATGCTATCATACTGGATGCTCAAAAGAGCAAGTTAATCCTTCAGATACCTTCGGGGAAGGGGGCACGGATATGGCATTTCAGTGTATCCCTTCCTCAGGAACTGTTTGATCTAAGTTTCGTTCTTTTTAAAAAAAATGGCTGTCAAGATTAACTAACCACTTGTCCTCATTAGTCAGACTTTTTTGGTGTGGGTAAATTTCAGGAAGACTAGATGTACTGATGGCTGGAGGTAATCTTCCTATCTGGTACCCCTTCAAAATATATTGAATAACTCTGGTGGTGCACTACTGCAGGGAGTTACAGAAAACTCACAAAGTTAAGTGTTTTAGCCTAAAAGGCAACCATGCTAGTTATGAATACCACAATATCCACAAAAAGTATGGAATCCAGTAGGTTGTCATGTCGATGCCTTTCTTTGAAACCAATAACCTTTTACTCCCAGAACTACTGTAAAATATGATTATTATATTTAAGGTGTTGCAAAAAGAAATAAAAGAGTAAAACTCCAATCTGTTTGAAAAAAATAGTTTCAAAAAAATCCCCAAGTTTGTGGAACAAATATGCATTCAAAAGATATTGAGGCAAAGACCATTTCAGGAAAAAAAATCAGCATGTTTCTAAAATAAGTGCAGAATTTAAAAAATCAGGTAAATAAAGCAGCAGGTGAGAATAGCATTCTCCCAAGAGAAACTAGAATAAACTAGGCAAGTTCTCTTTCAATTTTATACCATTCATTCCAATTTCAAAAACTTTCAAGGGAATTCAACAGTAAGTTCAAAGGATGCGCTTGAAGAATACAGTAACTTTTCTGAAGTAACTTCAGCCATTTTCCATCCCTCCAATTCAGCTGAAACAAACCAGTTTTGTTAATTAAGTTGAACCAGGAGTGATTTCAGTCCTTATAAATTTTTTCTCAAGGAGATAATATACAGGTATAAAACCTCCCAATTGATAAGCAGTTTCTCCCTCCTCTTTTCGAGTTGTTTTCCTATTTCTTAACAATGTACAATAATTTCTGACATAAAAGGAGAGAGGAGCAACAGGAAAAAAAATTCAGCTTCCACTGACCCAGCACAGATAATAGGGGAAGTACAGTGGTACCCAGACTTAAGAGCAGCTCAACTTAAGAGCAATTTGACTTAAGAGTGGAAAACTGTTGGCATTTTAACTGTTGCCTTACAAATTTTAGATATGGTCTGCTCGACTTACAAATATTTTTTCCAGTTTTTGGATTTTTTAACTTATTTTTTAAGTTTTTTAGATAGGTATCCCGACTTAAGAGTAGTTCGACTTAAGAGCATGCATTCGGAATGGATTAAGTTCGTAAGTCAAGGTACCACTGTAGTCAATTTGGCTGCTGATCCTGCTGTGGGTTTTTTGCTGTTCCAATGGGGAGAGCCTGCTGAATGTCCCATTGCTCCTCTTCTGGACCTAAATACTGTAATCCTCTTGTACCCAGATCTGCCCCACACTAAAAATGGCCAGTATGGTCAGATCTACTGACACTTAACTGCTCCTGTAAAGCATGCTCATCTTTTTTTAACATGAAGATTAATATACACATTTGGACAGTGGTGGTGGATTTATCTTAATCAAAATAAAATTCTCTCTCTAAATAAAAGTACTCTCTGAGTAAGAGTGCACAGCCCTTATTGTGATTTTCCCAAATATGGTGCATGATAAATTGATTTTAAATAAGGTTTATCTTTAAGCATATATTGACAATTTTTCTGATATTACATTTACTTTCCTGAAGCCATTCATGAAATATACATTTGTATAGTTTCTCGCTCTTCCCTTCCCTAATTAAAGTATTTTTAGTATTCAAGTGATTGTTACCAGCACATCAGAAAATAACAAGAGAAAAAGCTTATTTCTTTATCTGATTCAATGCATTTCTTCTTTTTAAAGTATTTTGTAAGGTTTTTTTTTAAATCCAGGCAGCTTTCAAAAATGGATAGTTCATTTGAGTTAAGTTTTGCTTTGCACATCTCCACTACCCTAATGGATGGCTCACTGGCTTAGGCATCTGGCTGTGGAGCCAGAGGCTGGAAGTTCAGTTCCCCACTATGCCTTCTTTACAGGGGCTGGACTCGATCTGTAGGGTTCTTTCCAGCTCTGTAGTTTGAGGATGATAGTTTCATTAACTTTGTGTGGTCCTATGAATCTTTGATACAATTTTTATTCCATGCTTAAAATTGGTCATGTAGAACTGTTGAGAATGAATTAAATTAGTTGATACTGTTTCACTACATTGTCAGTGCCCAGTGTAGAACTGTGATCAGATGGATTGTTTGGGTTAAACACTTGGGTTCAACTGTCTTTTCAACAGAATGAGGGCTCCTACCAGCCCCGTGCGGGGAGGGGCACCTTTGTCCACCTGCGTGAATGAGACATGCTGGCCACTAGCTGGGCTGGCCAGTAGGGCTCGGCCAGCACAACTGGGGTGATTGGCCAGGTGCTAACCACTGGGTCACTTGACCTCTCGGTGAAGATCCACATAAAGGATAGCAAAGAAGTTAACAGCCTCTTTGTTTCCCAGTCGCTCAACCAACCCTCCCTCCCCTTGAGGAGAATCAGATTAGCGGGTCGCGTAAGGGCTGGATGGGAATTTTTGGCCAATGCTCTGATTGGCCTTGAGCGGTGGCACGTTTTCACCCATCCCATTCTCTTCATCATGGGGCTCCACCACATACCTCAGGTCACAATTGGTGGTAAGGGCAAGTGGTGCAACACCCTTTAGTGCAACAGTAGGAAATAGTACCTTGGACAAGGGCAGCCCTTAAATCCCTAATTAGGTGTAGACATAGATATGGCAGGACAGGGTGATTTATGATCCTAGCTGTAAAGGGCTAGTGGAGGGCTGCCCACAAACCTTAATCATTGGGGGGGGGGATACCTCACCAGTTAATGCCCCCTCTTTTACGTCATTTGTAAATAACTGAGAGCCACTTGCCCTTTCAGGTCCCCCTTCTAGGAACATAGGATAAATAGTTTGATATAATGCTAATAAATATTAGCATTATATCATATTAATCCCAGAAACTTGTCTTGTCTCTTTCTTTTGGGCTCGGTGGACAAAAGGATTGTCGTGATACAGAGGAAGGTTTAGTTATACATACTTTCTGAGTTCTTTGTCGAGGGAGCTGAAATTAATTATACTTGTTTCTCTGAATCAGGCATCTTGCATTGAGATCCTTAATCTAGAAGAAACAGGAATTTAGCAATTATTCTTGCTATCCATATTATAGATATAGAGGCTTAGCATTATATTGCAACAAATGCTATGTATCATTTGGGAGAGGTAACATGGTGTGAACAAGAAACAAGAAAAGGGAACAAAGCTCAGTGGCTTTTTCTGCAGGAGGTTGCATCTCGGCATTTCCAATTTGAATTATTGTGGGAGTGAGGGTTAAGCAAAATTTTCGCTTGGGATTTCAGAGAAAAAATGCCATGGAGACTGACAAATATTTTTAGTATAAGGGACCTTCTCAGCAGAGAGTGAGCTGCCTGAGGGTATAAATAAGTTACAGGCTTCCTCCACCTACAACATAATAGCAGCTGGAAAAGATTTTTGAATGCAGACTTGCATTTGTAATTTCAATTTTTAGAAATATTAAATGCTAAATTCCTAAAGTTCGTGAAAGGCAGAAAACATGGCTGTTGGAAATCCAGTCAAATAGTTCAACAGTGGCATATTAAGGGGAAAAAGTTGATATTTCCAAATTCTTATCATATGGGAATATGGTTCTTTTTATGGAAGTGCTTCTTATAGTGAACCTATAAATTAGTGACCTCTGACAAGTCCTGCCATTAACAGATCTGCTTAGATCTTACAAAATAAAAATGCTTCTTCTATTGAGATAATATATCATGTCTTGAATCTTCCTATTTTCTTGCTATCTTCATTTTTTTTTGGCCAGTATTGTAGTTTTCAGTGACTCCCCTTTTTCAAGTCATGGCCCCTTTTATAATACCCAACACCTTCTATTATTTTGAGTATAGGAATAATATTTGTTTATTTCTCCCTAAGAATATCTCTGTTTTCAATGTACTGTACCTCTGGTTCATGGTCAGTTGAGTTAAGATAAGATAAGATAAGATAAGATAAGATAAGATAAGATAAGATAAGATAAGATAAATCTTTATTGATCCCAACATCTGGGGAAATTTACTTGTTACACAGCTCCCAATATAAAAAACAAGTAAAGATTATTGATGTTTATTAATGGTCTTTAAATTCTTCACAAATGTTATGTGAATTACATTTTTGGTACTTTGATTATTTTATTGTTGTTCACTTAGCTTTATTGGAATTTGTGTTATGGTCTCTGGAAACAAAAATCTCAAGTCCACTCCTGCTATAACTCTTGCAGAGAGAATACTGCTGCTACTGCTTCAATTACATATTTTGTTTGATATACTGTATATGCTTTCTGTCTAGTTCTGTTCACATGTAAGTTATTTTGTTCAGTTGCTTGAAGCATGCATTTGCAGTAAACCAAATGTTGACTTCACTGAGTTCTATAAGTCATTGTCCTGTCATTTCAGATTACAAGGCCAGGTTTTCTAGTGTTGTTCAGTTCTGTATTCTTTAGCAGTTTTGCATTCCAATCACCTAGGGTTAGCAATGCATCTTGTTTTGCTATACACAGCCACTTTTCTCCTGAACATTCAGATCAACTTATTCATCATCTGCAGCTGGAACATAAATTATAATTACTCAGCTATGTTCAAGGGTCAGTAATCCAAATTGCTTGTGGTGTGTCTTGCCTCACTTATGGAGAAACAGAATTTCTTCTGAGTCTTTTTTGTTTGTTTGTTTTCAGAGTAAATATTTTCTAATTATCAGGCTGAAAAGATCTATTACATTTACTCTGCTTAAAAGCTCAATTTCATGCCTTACAATGTACAAATCAAGCTTACCTTGATTTGTACATTCTGCTTTCTATGTACCTATTTTATGTATTATGCAGCATTAGCTTTTCTGATTTTTGTGTGTACCTCAGCAACTAGGCAGCCTTTCAGCTTTCTGTTGCTTCATTAGCAATAGTATTATTTGTATTGACACTTTGCTCCACCTTTTCTGCCGAGTTGAGAGCCTCCCCCTTTTCTTCCAACTTGAGAGCCTCATGGTCCAGTGCTAACTCTTGGTTAGTTTTAAATTTAATATGTTTTCAAGTTATAAGATATGTAGAAGTGGATTACTATTGCCACCTTCTTTGCAGTACTAGTAAAAATTACCTTGAATGTTACTACTATTGCCTCTAGAAATTCCTCCTGCAGTGTTACCTTCCGCTCTTGCTGCTACCCACTGGTTGCTGTTGTTCAGGGTTTTCTTTCCATCTTATCATCAGTTGAGCTATCTGTTCCCTTCTATTGATGAAACCAATTCCTGTAGAGGAAAGACATGTTCCAGTCTAGTGTTTCACCATTTGCTTTGAGTGATGCTACTAAAAACCAAGAGATATAATACAATCTCATATCCTGACAGGATTGCTGTCATCTTCTTTGACATATCAGAGACTCAGCACATTAAGGTGTGCCCCCCAAGAAAAAGAATACATTTTTAAATAACTGGTGGATAGCTCAGTGGCTTAGGTCTCTGGCTATGAAGGCAGAGGTTGGTAGTCCAGCTGTGACTTCTTGATAGAGGCTGGACACAGTGATCCATAGGGATCCTTTGTCATTGTTGCTGCATTTTTATCTCCTTGAACTTGTGCACTGCCTTGATTTGCCTCTATGCAAGCAGGCGGTATATAAATTTCAAATAAACTAAATTGGGTTCCTTTCAGCTCTGCAGTTCTAAAATTAAAATAGCCAAAATACTATATGTATAAATTTATTTAGTGGAAGCTTATAATATCACCAGCTCATGCTGCTAACATTTGTTTTAAATTTATTAAACGCTTCCTATCCTTTCTGCTTTAGTATGCTTGGCTCCCTAGCAGATAAACTTTATCTAGTGGAGCAACCCCCCCCCCATAAAAAAGAGATACAGTACCACACATTAACATCTTTGAAGAAAGCCATGAACTATTTGGGCCAAAATACATGTGGATGTTTTAAAATTATGGTAAAGCTGATTTTATATAAATCTCAAGACTTTGATTCCTCCACTTTTGCTGCACAGCTGAAGGAATTTAACCAGCATTCAAAACTCAGCAACAAATTCTAGTTATATATCAGCCAAGTACGTATCTATGGCGTGTTCTTGTTCCCATTATATGCACTCAGTGTATGCAACTATGGCATGCTTGAAAATGTGTCAGATTGTGAGTATGAAGTATGCAATCATGTCATACTAGAAATTGGTGAAAATGAAATCACGTTTTGTCCCTCAGCTGAATCACCCATTATTGATACTGTAACAGATCCACAGGCATATAAATTTCTTTTGAAGGCCTTTTCAGTTGAAGATGCAAAATAGTTCTCATTGGATGAGAAAAAAGTTCCATGGCACATCACCATTTAGCACTTCAAAAAGCATTTGCAGAGCTCATTACATATGTAATTCATACTGATACACTCAGAAAATGCATTAAGTAGCAGATCACTCAAAAGGTTTCAGTTATAACCATTTGCAAGTTAAATTTGATACCATTGTACAAATTTGAAGAACAATCTTAAATTTGAATGATTTATTTGTTCCGTTAGTGAATGATTAATGCGGGGATAAATTAAACTTTATGCCATTACATATATTTATTAGGTCTGTGCATCTTTTGTTTTTAAATTGAAGTAATGGATTTTGATAGAAGATTTACGCTCGCCCCCTCTCACTACTATTAGCCAGCAGCTGGTATTTAGAAATTAGGATGTAAATCTTCCATTATTTTGTTGTTTCGGAGAGAACAAAAATGTAATGAGTTTTCTCTCCAGTCGCCAAGAATATAAGTATTTTTGTTTACTTTTTTCCATGTAAACACTTTTTTGCAACAAAAAAAAATTAATAATCATGGAATTGCATTTTGTGAAAAACCCCTTACCTTTTTATCTTCACATAACTTTAAAAATGCAAATACAAAGTTTTTAATGCAAAATTGTGTGGTTTTGGCAACATATTTTTGTGTTTTGTTTATTCTTCTATACACTACCTTGAGTTCCCTTTGGGAAGCAGGCGGTATATAAATCTTAAAACAAACAAACAAACAAACAAACATAGAAGAGCACAAGTTGTCATTACTCAAGAAATAAAATTATAAAGCCGATCATTTCCTACTTATCTGGAAAATGCGAATTCTAGCCTAGCTGATTTTCATACAGACTTCTAAGGACATCCAATGTGTTATATTTGATAGGACCAATCAATTGTTGATACAGTTAATCACATGTGCCTTTTTTTCTGATCACAAGCATAGCAAACTACAGTAGCCAAAACAATGAAGATTCTAGTGCCACCTTAAAGACTGACCTATTTTACTGAAAAACTTTTTCAAAAGAATGTGATATCTTTATTAGACCACTAAAATCATTGAATACAAAGAGACTTC
Organism: Phrynocephalus guinanensis; assembly: GCA_037367245.1. Classification (NCBI taxonomy): domain Eukaryota; kingdom Metazoa; phylum Chordata; class Lepidosauria; order Squamata; family Agamidae; genus Phrynocephalus; species Phrynocephalus guinanensis. The sequence goes on along the minus strand of CM074739.1, from coordinate 37,109,442 downwards.
TTCAGGAATATGACAGTCAATGGTGAATGATGCAGAAAAATTATAAGTGAATATCCCAAAATAGATGCTAAAGTTTGCCAGGCACAATTTTCTTAAGATGTGTTTAAAGCTGGTTAAAGGCAGGTGATGGTGGTGTGATATAATGCTTCACTTCCTAAACTCAGCCTTAATTCAATTGTGAAATCTAGAGCAGTACACCAATGATTGCTAGTATATAAGCATTTATTTGAAGTCATGTTACTGCAACTGTGCTTGTGCAGATGACAGCCAGTTTGCTATTGTGGACTGAATCTTGTATTCGAATGCAGGAGAACCAGGTTCAAATATTTGCTTGGCCATGGAAGCTCATTAGGAAACTACAGTGGTAAACTATTCTTCAAACCAGTGGTTCCCAACCTTTTTTTGGCCATGCCCCACCTAAGCATCTCTAAAATCCTGATTCCCCCCCCCCTCCATTATTCTTACTATTCAAAAAGTAAACTCCTACTCACACAGAGAAAGCCTAAAAGGCCATTAACTTGATTTAAGCAAGGTTCCAAGGAACATGACATCCATAAAACAGAAAAATAAAAGAACGAAATACAGTAGAAGTACTGAGAAACTTAAAAAATAATAGTATGAAGGGATATCTAAAAAAGCAAATAAAGTTTTAAAACAATAGAGAACTGAAATGCATAAATATAAAATAATTTTAATGAAAGCTTTTTCTGTAATACTTCGATCATATTAATTACCATATACATTAAAATAAAGGTACCTACCAAATTCAAAATACAATTTGACCTCACCCAAAGATCATATTTCCAGCACAATCATATGCATGTCTACTCAGAAGTAAGTACCATTGTCTTCAGTGGGGCTTACTCCTAGGAAAATATTGGGTTGCAGCTTTAGTCTGTTTAAGTTAGTGAGATGCTTGTGCTTGATGCCTGCTGCAGAGAGATTTTATATTAGACTCCTGTAGCCATCCACTCTGTCTCCCCACAGAGTAACTCTCCCTGAAATCACCCAGGAGCAAAGCCCCAATGGAGGGCGGAGATACCCTGCAAGGCCCATGATCCTTAGCGAGAGCACATCTGATTGGTTGGCAGTTGCTCCCTCCTCCCCCCAGCTGGGATATCCTTTTCAGACCAGCCCTAGGAAATGCACTTTAACAAAGACAATAGGTAAATGAAACACAGCTGTTTCATCACAAATATCTAAGAACAATTAGCGGACCCACTAAAATCTCAGAAAATTCAGTTAAATTGCTCCCCTTAAAAATCAAATTGCCACCCTTTGGGGTGTGGGCTCCATGTTGGGAACAACTGCTTCAAACATTTCAAATACTGTACCTCAAAATTCTCTTAAGGTGGCCAGGGGTGGAAACTGACTTGACAGCACATAACAAAACGCTCATGCAAAGTGTGTAAGACTTCTTAGTCCATGCAAAATTCTGCAGATGTCTTACATTTTTATTATCATCATAGTCTTAGATCTCCTGAGCTATAAGGAACCCTGTGGATCTTATCTAGCCATACAAAGATAGTTTCAAAACAGATAAATGGAACAGCAACAAAGTAGTTTCAAAATATGGCTTTGTAATCAAATACAGTATTTGAATGTGATGGGATTTTTCTTAGGGACAACTGACTAGTATATTTACAGCTTCTGGAAGTAACTCTTTCATTCCTTTATTTATTTATTTATTTATTTATTTATTTATTTATTTATTTATTTATTTATTATATTTATATCCCGCTTATCTCCAACAAGGACTCTAAGCGGCTAACAACAAATCATAATACATCAAAGACAAATCACGAGAATAACAAGTTAAAACAAGACAATATAATATCCTCCCAAATCCAAAAATCCTAAAATCCTAAGGCCTCCGGGCGCGTCCCAGCACGTCAAAGACGTGAATCCTAACAAATAAAATTGGAGGCACCAATGGGCATAATGATAGCAGTAATAATAGCGATGGCGGAAAAAAAATTAAATTAAAAATCGCCAAAGGCCTCTCGAAATAAAAAGGTCTTTAAGGATTTTCGAAAGGCCTGCAGGGACTCTGCAGAGCGCACTTCGCTGGGGATGGCGTTCCATATAGATGGGGCTGCCACAGAGAAGGCCCGGTTCCGGGTGACCGTCTTCCGGGCCTCTCGAGGGGTGGCAACCCGAAGCGAGTGCGCTCGCACCTGCCGAACTGGGTGGACCGAGGTGGATCGCTGGACGATACGCTCTGACAGGTAGTCCGGTCCCAAGCCATGGAGGGTTTTATAAACTAAAACCAAGACCTTGAATCTTCATGGTTCCCTAATATTGCTTTAATGTTATTCCATTAGCAGTGCCTGTTTGCCATAATATCTTTTCCCATCAATAAATCTTTGAGAAAACTAGCATTTATAGCCTAATTGCCAAGGTAAAGAGGTGTTTTTTAAGTTTACAACCAAACAATAGAGGTTTTATTATTTCAGAAACAATCACTTCTAGCCAAATAAATTCCCTCATGAACCTCAAAATAGAACAATTAAACATGGATCTTTTTCTGTTTAGAAGTAACCAGATACCCATATATCACACAGAAAGCATGTACCGTATATTCACTTCAATTCTTTATACAAAGGGAATCAGAATTATGGACGTTTTTAAAAAATGCAAACAAAAAGTATTATTGCTAATTTAGAGAAAGTTGTTTTCATTTTCTTTGCCATATTTGGCATGTATTATACAGTATAAACATTTTATTGATTTTATTAATATTTTCCTACTGGTTGTAAATCAAGGAAATTGTCAGTCTATTGTACAACATTAGTTTGACTTATAGACCTTGCATCTAACCTCTCTCGGGGGTGAATACTCAGCTTGCGGCTTTTCATGATTCCTGCTTGGTGGTTTCATTCCTGCATTTATTTCTTATACCATTTCTGATCTTGACTTCTGCCCTTCCATTCTTTCCACGGATTCATCTTCATGTTCCTGGGCACACATATGCTTTGTGCTTTTACCTTGTCACAGACAGACTTTGAATATCAGTACTGAGCTCACTGTACTGTCACCCTTTGAAACCAATACTTGGCTTGGTTTGATATTGCAGCCTCTCATCTCCTAGGAATTTACAATGACTGTACCTACTTATGCTGTCTTTGGACATTCAGTTCATATAGCCTTTTGCTCTTGTCTTTGTTCACTATAGGCAGGCACTGCTTTCGAAGAGGACACACATGCTGACATTATCTTAAGAGTTCTCATTGGATAAATGTCCATTAGATTGTACCTCACTGAGAAGGAATAGAACCAGGTGCCTTTTTTGATGGTGCATCCCAGTTAGCCAGTTTCATGATTCCCAATAGCAAATCTCTGAATATGCATGTTTCTTCTGGGTATGGCAGTCTTGGGAGAAATTATTTGCCTGCTCTGATTTTGCATAAGAAATGGCCAAGAGAGTGTTGACAACAGAATGAGAAGGGAATGTATATATGTGTACCTAGAACCATGGTTTCAAAATCTGGTGCACCAGATATACTTAGACTATAACTTCTATGAATCTTCAACATTGGCTGCATTGGCTAAGGCTTCTGGGCGTTGTATGCCTAAAAAATCTAGACTCCAGGTTTGAAAACCAATACAGTACATCTAAATATTCATAGTGACAAGAGGCTGTTGTAATGAATACTACATTATTCAGTATGGACAAATACCGTTGGCTGTGTTTGAACATGGACTTTGTACTTTGATTAATCAGTTGGGAAAACTGAATTAGAATTGGGGGCATTGGCTCAGAAGGGTTAATGGCAAAGTGGGGACTGTGCTGATAAGGAGAAGAGAAGGATAATTTTAAAAGCGGGTGAAGGAAAAGTTTATTTCTGAATATTTATGATTTACACTTTAGAAACACTACTGGAATTAATGGGGGAGTCAGTGTGACAAGGCAGGCAGGCAATGGAGCCAGTAGGAAAGGGGGGCTCTTTTTTTACGATAAAGGAAGAGTCATAAATTGTGGAAGAAACAAATAATTTAAGATATACATATTATTTTACTGGCAGAAAGCAGGAGTGCTTAGAAATGACTTAGTGAAAGTGAAAAAAAAGTGCAGAAACAAGACTGCAATTGATTATTAGGAAGCTGAATTTTTGCCCATAGAAGAACTATAAAACTTTAATGTTGTCAATGAAGAAGTTGAATAGTATACCTGGTTTCAAGCATCAGTCCAAATGAAGAGTGCACCCATGAAATCCAAAGAAGACATATTAGGAAGAGTAGCAATAAAAAAAAAATCAAATATAGAGATGCATTAGTGTAGATCAAGACTGCAATCATCCATGCTAGTCATTTATTTCTGATCACCATGTATGGATATGAAAGCTGGAGAGGAAAAAAAGCTGACGGAGAAATATGATTTGTTTGAAATATATTACTGGAGGAGAGCATTGCAGATATCCCGGACTATCAGAAAGATGGACAAGTGAGTCCTAGATCAAATCAAGTCTGAAGGAAAAATGTTCAAACTTTATAAAAGAGGTGAGACGGGCATTTGAGGACAGGACATTTTGGAGATTGCTCATACATAGGGTTGCTATAAAGTACAGGCAGCAAGGGCACATAACAACAACATTGCAATTTGTACAGTATTTGCATTCATTAAATTATGAAGTTAATTACTGGGGGAATTTTTTGATTTAGTGCATATTTGTATTTGTTTTTCAGCAATTAATTTGCTGTACTACTTTATCCAAGTTCTGTTTCATTAATGTCCAATAAATGCATCACATTTGTTAATCTAATTTGTGAAAGTGTACATCTTTTAATTCATGCAAAGCAATACAGTGAAAGAGTATTGTTGTGAAGCCTTTCAAACCTCTGAAGTTTGTTGGCAAGCCTCATAATATGCTGGTGGACTGAGACCAAGGATATGATTAAGCACTTTGGCTTGAGACATGCCAGTCCAGACTAAATCAGGTCCTGTTACCTTCTTGTATCGTTGATCCTTCTGTAGATGGTAGAAGCAGTAGCACTATTTTACTGTTTGTGGTGATGGTAATAGATAATAAGCTATTCAGGAACTAAGGATCTGAAATGAGTGAAAGGTGTTTGGGGGTTGTGATTTGGGCACAGGTACTCAGGAAATGAAAGTTTGGAAAAGGTTGCTGTGTTAGTCTGTGCAAGAATTCCAGGCAAAAATCAAAGCAACAAAACAAAAACAATAGAGCACCTTAAAGATTAACTATTATATTTTAATGTAAGCTTTCGTAGATCACATCCACTTCTTGCGACATACAGCAGCAGAGTAAGATGTTCAATTTATTCATTGGCTGTTGGATGTATGGTACATTTACATGCAGTGATTTGGCTTGTGTTGTTTTAGGACTCTGTTGTACAAAATTCCTCAGGACACAGAAAGCAGACACCAGATCTCGGTGAGGAAGAGCAGGTGATGGAGGAAGAGAGAGGAGAGGGGAGGTGAAGATTGGGGGGATGACTGGAAAGTGAAAGAATCAGATAATTTTGAATGTAGAAGTGACAGAAGGGAATTTAGGAACTATAGGGCGCTTTTACACGACCTCTAAAATCCGCAGGCAACTTAAATTCGGACCAGAGATCGTGGGGTTTTGTCCTGTTCCCACCCTTCCGCACTCCATTGCTCCTGTCTGCGGTGAGGGGAGGGAGAAAAAAGGGGAGAAAAGAATGCAGGCTCACCTCCGCTTGTCTTCAGAGCAGCCCCGTAGGGATTCCAGGCTGTTAAAGGGGCAGCGGGGACAACAAAACAAACAGAAGGGGAGGAGAGCCCGGCATCCACAGCTTTACAGTCTGCACTGGAAGATTTTTTTTACCTCCGGAGACCAGGTACTTGTAAAATGGGCGTGGTCGTACTTATTTTTTTTTTAAGTCCGCAGCTGGTGGGGAAACAATTTGAAGCTCCGCATCTGGGAGCCCTTTGCCTCGGATTTTAGGGGTCATGTAAAAGCAGCCATAGACAGCTTTTACCTTAGAGTCTTGCGGTGAAAGATGGGCTTTGTAGTGATGAAGAAAATAACAGTGCCAGTACAGAAGTATTACATTTGGTAATGAATTAAGAAACTTTGACTTATGTTCAATCCATTTTTATGGGTGTCCATCCTGCATATGAATTTTATGTCAGCTGTTACCCTTTGTATACCCAGGAAAGTTATTCAGCTTGGGCATTGTGGAATCTGGATTTTTACTGCAAAAACTGGGGTTAAACCCTTTCCCAATAATCCTTCCCCAGTTTGATCACATGAATGTCCTAGGACCTAGGCAGTTTTCAAAACAAACTTTATTACTGCAGTAATCCATACATGATGTAATTAAGGCCAGATCTGTGTGGGTCAGCATAATAGGTCCATCTGACTGAGTTAGGTTAACCTGCAAGTGACTGACAGCTGGGCAACCAGATTTCAGCTGCCAGTGCTCCCTTTTATCATCCCCAAAAGAAAAGGGTCCTTGTGAAAGGTTTGCAACATTCATTATGCGGAACATCTTTAACATCTTCCTCCCTGTGATTCGATCTGCAGGATCAGTTCCTGGCATGCTGAGAACTACACTATGTAGCTCATTATACTCAATGGGTGGGAATGAACCCTGCCCTCAATGGAACTGAGTCAGCTGTTCCTTCTTGTAGGGAAAAATGTTTCTTAACAGCAATAACAACTATTTTTTAAAAGTCTGGACTTCATTAAAAACAAAGGGATGGGGGAAACTGTTGTATTGCTTACCCACTTATACCCACTTGCAGCTTCCTACCACTTTGTGAATAATTCAAGGCAGACTTCACTTGAAGTAAATAGTTGGATTTGATTTTTCTTTTCTTTTCTTTTTTTGGCCTCTGGATTTGGATGCAAGGAGAAGTGTTAAATGCTCTGAATGTTAAGTGAAGAGAATTGCAGGAGTCTTGTTATTAAGATGGAACACGTTGGCTGCTACTGCTCTGGGCTGCCTTTGAAATTTTAGTGCTATGCTATTTGTCATTCCGGAGGAGGCAGGCATTGTGATGCCTGGAGTATAAATCAGCCTTTACATGGTGTCAGGTCCTGAAGCACTTTGAACATTCTAATCCACTTCAGAGTTAACAGAATATTTGTGGGAGGGGGTGGGTGGGCAGGTTACGAGCTTTAAAAATTTCCTTTACAGAAGTTTAACCCTGTTTTTATTAAGCATAAAACATATTTTCCAAGATTTTTATCCTCTCTCTGAGGTAAATACCACCCTGGTCGTTTACTTCATCAATGTGATGGTAATCATGTGTGAAAAACAGGACTTTTCAACTGGAAATAAAATTTCTATGGTAGTAATTCCATTTTCATCCTTCTGCCTGAACTCATGGAGTATTATCTGAGCAGAGGTAGTGGTGACGCTGGTTTTCTTCTCTCACCTTTGTCAATTGGATTGGCAGTGTTTGAAATGTCTTTAACACACATTTGATTTCCTGATTGTCTGGAGTGACTAGTTTTTTTTTGTTTGTAAAAAAACAGAGAGGAGCCTGGTGATGTCCGAAACCCTAAAATATTTATTGTGGCATAAGCTTTCAATGGACTATAGTCCACTTCGGTGTTAGAGGAAACATTTTAGAGGAAATGGCAGTAATCCATGACTGCTGATGCCAAAATCTGCTTTGGTAGTACTTCCGTATGGATACTGGGTTAAAAAGAAATTGGATATGCATCAGGCATACATAAATTTGATTACTAGCTAAATGTTATGCTTTAAGTGCATCATAGGAAATCATTGCACAAGAAACATGCAGCATCAAAATGAATGTACTGTTTGATAATATATGATGCTGGATAGCTCAATGGTTTAGGCATCTGGCCATGGAGCCAGGGATTGGGGTATGTGCTTCCTTGACAGGGGCTGGACTCAAGTCACTTCCAGTTGTGGAAGATAATTATTATTTTAAAAAGAGTCTATCTTAAACAGGTATTATAATTTGTTGTTGAACGGTATGCCTTACACACCTGGAAAACATGAAAAATTCAAATTCTCGGTGACTACCAGCATGTAGAATCTGGAGACATAACTGGGTCCTTGAGAATCAATGAAGAAAGAACTGTTCAACCCTGATCCCTACCAAAACTCTAGTTTCCATTGTCCCTGTGCAGAGCTGTCCTGTGATACTTAGTTCTTTAAAGTGAAGTATAGAATGGTGCTTCCTAAGTTGATTCAACCAACAAGACCATTGGCTCCCAACCTTGGGTCTACAGATGCTCATGGACCCTGAAACCTTCACCACTAGCTGTGCTGGCCAGGATTTCTGTAAATTGTAGTCCAAGAGCATCTTGGGACTCAAGGTTTGGAACCATTGAACTAGACCTGCCAGTTGATGGTTACTTCTACATTAGTGGTGAACTAGCATCCTCTATTGCATCTGAAAGCTACATAACTTGGCAACTTTTGGTATCTTCTGGTCAATCAAGAAGTATGTGAAATAACCTATATCTCACCTAATAAAAGCAGCAGGTAGCTGTTGTGAGTTTTTTGGTCAGTTTGGCCATGAATCCAGAACACGACCAAACAGTCTGAAAAACTCACAATAGCTATCAGATCCCAGCCATGAAAGCCTTCGAGAATACAGAAGCAACAAGATTCAATTATATTGATAGAGAGTAAGTTGGGTAAAATGGTAGTCAAGGGGAGCATGGGATTAGGAGAAACACATTAGGCAGTAAATCCTACTACTAATGCAAGACTAGGCTGTAGATTATATCTTTATAGGCCACTAATAAAAAAATAAACAATCGTCACAAGCTTTTGTGGACAACTATCCAATTCTTCACAGCAGGTAACAGAAGTCCGAAGATGGCAAAAGATGTGGTTTGTCAGGAGATTAATTTTACATGTAAAGTTCTTGGCAAGATGAATTTCACCAGGCACGTCTGTCTTAGATGAGGCAGGAGGTAGCAAGGCTGTTGTAAAATTGCATCTGAAGCTGAGTAGTGAGTTTCACATCCCAGTCCTTCAAACAAAGGGACATAGGACATGCATGCCCACCAACACTTCCTCCCCATTTGGCTCTTCTTCAAAACATATATGTTTTTGTTTGGCTGGGGGTGGGGGTTAATGCATAAAGCCCGTATGTTCTATTTGGGGATTGAGGTATAATTTAGTAAACCCATCAGGCATCTTACTTCTAGTATATCAAAAAATCACAGAAAAAAAAATCTGCAGCTCAGTGTGGGAATAGAACATCGCAAATTCAGGAGCAGACACTGAGACAGAATGAATTCTTAGCAAATGCAATGAAATTATGTGTCTGCTTTATGTGTTTGCTGTAGACTGCTTCTGTTTCCTTCCAGTGCTCTGTATACTGCTGGTTGGGAACTGCTGGTTTAAGTGCTGCTTGCTTACTGTTCTGCCTTCATTGTTCACCCAGATAAATTCTGCAGTGTAGCAGTAAAGCTAATGCCAATGTGCATCATGCCAGCCTGCTAAAATGTGGCATGGCTTGACTGTCTCTTTGCCTGCTGGCTTGATCAGAGATCTTTCCCATTGTCACTGCAAGTGACAAAAAGTGACTAGATGAGATAGACAGACCAGTGTAAAAGCATGCAAGCATTGCCACCACTGGAAAATGGGCAATACTTGGGAAGATGAGGACTGCTGATTAGGGACAGCTGTGGAAGAGCCATGACCACCCAGACCACTTTGTAAATGCCACCTGAAGTGCTTGCTTTGGTCGTGAAATACCGACTCACTTTCCTAAGTATACCATAGGCTTTTAGAAATGTCTAGGAAAAATAAGAATCCTGTGTTTGTCACAGCTAGTATTTATTCAGAAAGATTATTTTCAGTATGAACTAAACATTTTTCACTTTGTAAACAATTTACACTCTTCTTTGGAAGATTCTTTAAGGGTTTTATTTGCCCCACATGATCCAGATAAACTGGATGTCCGGAAAAAAATCTTTTTATTTGTATTGAACAATGTGCAAGCAGATGTATGTGTGTTATTGCTTTATACTTTACAAACTTATATTAACAAACTTAATATGGTGTTTCAAAGTGGAATAATAGGAAATTGACTAAACTATTCTAAATACTGTACTTAAAAGTATTACAGAAGTAGAAGTAGTATAACTCATCTAAATCACATTAACGATTAAGTCTTAATGAAGTGAAGAATAAGCCTAATAATAGATTTTAGCTTTCTAATAGCTGTCCATGGTTTAATATGTTGTGTAGTCAATTGGTTTTATGTTATGGTTTTATGTTGTACTTATTTTGTTATTGTGCTGTTTTTCTTGTAAGCCACCCCATATGGCTGCATGTACTGTATGTATGTACTGTATGTATGTATGTATGTATGTATGTATGTATGTATGTATGTATGTATGTATGTATCAATCAATCAATCAATCAATCAATCAATCAATCAATCAATCAATCAATCAAAAGTAAATAAATAAATAAATAAATAAATAAATAAATAAATAAATAAATAATAAAGGCACTTACAGGATCACATCAGCACAATTCTATAATGTTGTTAAAATCTTACACCCCCCTCTTCCCCATCAAAGTCTCCTCTCCTCTACAGGTGCACCTTGTCTAGGCTTTTTTCTGGCGACTGTTTATATCTTGTACTAAAACTTATATTTCCCATAAACTATCAACAGTTTTACTTTGCTAAGTAGGTAATCTGCGGTTCTCTGTAAAAGGTTAAAATATTTTTAATGGAAATTTCTGTTGCTGTTACCAGGGTGGCACAGTACGAACCATGTAAATTACAAGGCTGAAAAATTGTCCTTGACTCAAGAATCACTTCAAGGGTGTGTGCACCCATGAGATAAGTGAAATACTGTCAGCATAAGTTACCTAAGAAGTAAGTTATGAGTCCAGCAACTTGATACATCAGCAAATGCCATCTGCTGGTTTTATAAACACATTGTGGCATTTCACTTAACACTGGGCAATTATTTCAGTACTCTTCCCCTGCAGCACTTTTAGTGTTGACATCATCATCCAGTCTTAATACAATAGTGAGGGTGGACTTGTTACACTCTTTTTTGACCTTTTTTAAAGTGCTGAATTCAAGTGCCACTCGGGAAGCAGATCAATGTTAGTATTATGGGGGCACAGAGGCAATGAGATAAAGCTGAAAAAGTATTCGAGTCTAAAACATTCCAAGCAAGTTCTGACTGCATAACACTAATGACATTGTAGTCATTATAAGTTGTGCATATTAGTACAGTAAAAGATAATTTCATTATTGTGCTACCATAGCCAAGAGTGAATGTCTCAAGCAGCATTTGGAAATAATACTTAAAGGTCACTCACTCCAATGTTTATTTAGTTTTGTTTTTTTATTTATAGAGCGTGACAAAACAAAGTAACCTAACCTTCCATTTCAGTCTTCTGTAGGTAATAATTAGTAGGTAATAATCACAAAATTCTTGTATTTTGTATGATAGGAAAAAAAATAGAAAGATGAGTATGTCTGCCAAAATAAGTAAAAACATAATTAAAAAACTTTGAAGATGCCACATTCTGAAGTGCTTAGTATTCTGTGAGGCAGAAAAATATTGCTGTTTGCTGAGCTTGTTCTTGTTAAATTAGATTAGGTACTTTTAAAAGTGCAAAATGGATTTTAGTATTGTTATTTGCTAAAAATCTTTTGAAACCGTTTATCATATTCTCAATGTTGAAATGGATTTTCCCCAGAAGTGGTTTTGAATTAAAAGGTTTGTGTACTTTTTAGAGAGAGAATAAGAGAGAGGGGACATTCCAACATAGAAAAAAATGATAATTTTCTTAATAGAGTGAATGCTTTTGGTGTTCTGACTTTGATGCATAATTTAAAAAAAGACTTATATAAAGTCGAAGTGTATGATTTTGACTACATTTTGTATAAAAATCAGGAAAGCGCTGTGTGGTCATGGAAACAATGCAAGTACAGGAACAGGTGATGGCTTTAATTGCCCACTAAGAATATAAAACAAAACAAAAAAGTGAGCTTTCGATGATAAATCATATCACCTTTGCAATAACTAAAATTGAGGCACATTATATGCCTCCCTCCTTGGTTAATCTAGCAAAATATGCAGAGTTCATTTTACACAATGACTGCTGACATTTTTATCAGTTTTCCAAACCTGGTGCCTGCATCATAAACCCCACTGGTTTCATAAAGCATAGGCAGGAAATGCAGAGGTAAATGTTTTCAGATATGTCAGAGGGCAGCAGATAGGGAGACCTGGCTTAGGGTCTGAAAGAGTTTAGTTTGTGAAGTCTTGACTGACTTGTTTAGGCAGGTAACACGTAGTTACAGTTGTGCTGTGGAATTTAAGCACTTGGTGCATCACATCACTGCTGTTTTAACATATCCAAGAAAGCTTTTCTCAGGAATGGGAAAATCCTATAAATCCTATAATGATCTATAGGATGGGCATATGGATCTCTTATGGAGGGTGTATGGAAGACATTTCCCTACCTTGTGTTTTCTATGGGGAAAAGGGGGACCCAGAAGTATGAGAAACTCCTTTTGAAATCTCTGCTACTTGGTAATTTCCTAATATGACCTAGTATTCAAAGTCATTTATGTACCGGATGCTCTTTCTATTTCGTTCTATAGAAGAAAAAATAACTTCAATTTTAGATTGAACTGATACAGTTTAGTTTCTCAGATAATCCACTTTTCTCCTCTGAACTCTCTTGAAGTGGCCAGCTCTTCTAAATTTATGTTGAATCCTAATGATTTATAATCTGTGCTTCTGCACTAATGGGTCAGTAAATATATATGATTAAAGTTGCACTTATGGCCTCAAATCCGGAATGAATCTTTCAAACTACGTACTGTTCTCTTAGTGGAAAAGGAAGACTTGAGAAAACTGATTGTGACGATATCTGTGTCCAATCAAGCCTATTAGAATGTGAATAACTAAGGAATTGATACACCTTCTCTTTGTGGTTGCTATTGAGCTTGACAAACTGTATATTAATTACATTAGCTATTACATAATTATAATATTATATTGCTAGTATAATTGCAGTAACTGGGAGTTGAGTCATGGCTACTGGACTTCTTTTTTGAGAGATAGAAACGTTTCGCTGTTCATCCAAGCAGCTTCATCGGTCTGAATACAGCTAGTGCAAGAGACCTTCTTATAGTCAGCTTGACCTCTTGTCCCCTGGTCTGATTGGCTCATAAGATGAACAAAGCCTGAATAGGCTCGTTAGGGAGACATTAGTGTCCATGGCCTTAAGGTAAACAATGGCCTAAGGTGCTGAAGCCCATCAAGAATGGGTCGTTAGCTGTGACCTGGTGGTGAAGGCTCCTTGATTTGCCTGGGTACTTTGGAAAGTACAGCCTGATAAGTAGCAGATAGATACACCTCCATTTGAAGGAAAAAGGCCACTCTTTCAAAGATGAGGATGTACACATATTAGACAAAGAAGAGAGGTGGTTTGAGAGAGGAGTAAGGGAAGCCATTCATGTTAGCATTGAAAATCCCTCCCTCAACAGAGGTGGTGGGCTCCGGCATAGTCTATCTGCTACTTATCAGGCTGTACTTTCCAAAGTACCCAGGGAAATCAAGGAGCCTTCACCACCAGGTCACAGCTAACGACCCATTCTTGATGGGTTTCAGCACCTTAGGCCATTGTTTACCTTAAGGCCATGGACACTAATGTCTCCCTAACGAGCCTATTCAGGCTTTGTTCATCTTATGAGCCAATCAGACCAGGGGACAAGAGGTCAAGCTGACTATAAGAAGGTCTCTTGCACTAGCTGTATTCAGACCGATGAAGCTGTTTGGATGAACAGCGAAACGTTTCTATCTCTCAAAAAAGAAGTCCAGTAGCCATGACTCAACTCCCAGTTAAACGAACCTGGATGACTGAGAATCTTCACAGACATATCATTGCAGGAAAAAGGATTTTGGGCCATGCAACCATGCAAACAAAGTCAAAACTAGACTATGGGTGATACCTTCATAGGTTGCTAGTAGAAAAATAAAAAAAGTTGCTGAGCTTTCGAGAACACAAGTCCTTCACTTTTCAAAGCGGTTATAAAAGTCCAAGCATGGCAAGGGATGTAATTTGCCAGGAGAGAGATCTTAAAAGTTCATCTGGCAAATTGCCTCGCTTGCCATGCTTGGACTTTTATAACCCATAGTCTAGTTTTGACTTTGTTTGTTTTAATGGTTGCACGGCCCAAAATCCTTTTTACTGCAATGCAACAAGATACCATGAAAAGGGCCGCCTACAGCGTGAAGAAGGCAAAAGGAACATCTACAGCAACAGGACATTTACACTAGGTACTGTGATATCATTTTCCCTTCTATTGGGCCTTTTAATTGGATCTACCTAGTGGGACATTTTTAAATTCTTCTCCCCCCCCCAAAAAAAAAACTACCTCCCCCCCAGCCTGTTTTTTGTGGTTTTCCATCAATCTCCTGCTTCTAACTCATCTCTGGCCAACCAGGAGCCTTGTGCTTCGAAGAGCCAATATGTGGATGCTGGGTCAGGTTGGGATTTGGGGGCTGTTTGGGACCTCCTACACTTACTGCAGGCCTGGTGCTGCCCGAACGGGCCTCCGATGGGCTTCCTGGGTCTGTCGGAGACCGCAGAAGTGGTTTCTAATGAACAGGAAGTCACTACCGGTTCACCAGAAACCACTTTTGTGGTCTCCGAAGCCTGCCACAGGTTCCAGAAGTGTTTTTCAGTGAATGGGAAATGACTTCCAGTTTTCAGAACCCTTGCTCGCTCCGTTCTGCCTGCTCCCTTCTGCCTGCTCCATTTTGCCTTGCCACCCTCCTCCCAACTCCCAGGGAAACAATTTGGAAGCTGCTACCACCTAGGTGGGGTGGGTTGGTTTTTTTGACAGGTTGGGCTATCCCCCACCTGTCAAAAAACCCATCTGGGTGGCAGCAGCTTCTGAATCATTTCAGTAATGACTGAATGCAATGCGAAACAAAGTGAAACACTAAATTTCCATTTCGTGCCCATCTCTAATGCCCACAGAATAATAGCTGGCTTTGAAACAAGCCCCTTAGAATAGTAGGTCCTTGTTCACAGAATCATAGAAATTCAGAGGTGAAAGGGACACAAATGATCATCAAGCTCAGGTCCCTGCAAAGCAGGGTATCTTTGATAAAACAACCCTGCCTGGCAGGTTGCCATCCACTTTCTTCTTAGAAACCTTCAATGAGGGGAATCCACCACTTCCTAAAACAGTCTGTTTCATTGTTGAACAGCTCTTACTGTCAGAAAGTTCTTTTTTATGTTTAGTCAAAATTGCCTCTTTGATTTGAATCTATGACTTTGAGTACCCCTGAAACTGTGGGAAACAAGCTTGTTCATCTTCCACATGCCAGACCTTCAAACATTTGAAGACAGCTATCACATATCCTTGCTGTCTTATTTATTCTATGCTTATATTCCTTGATCTGGATCCAGCTTAGTCAAACATTTTCTTTCTTTCTGCCACGTCACTGTTGATTCATATTTATCTTGTGGGCTAATAACCTTGCTTCATAGTTCATATAAACCTAACTAGCTGGGGCATAGATTGGAAGGAACTCATTAAATTTGAACACCTCCTTATGCCATTTTTTCTAGTGTGACCTCAAGCCTTTCACTCCCCCTGTGCCATTCCCAACACACCCCTTTATGTCAGCAATGATATAAACTGGTGATAGTGCTAATTAGAACATGCTGCTTACCTAGAATTTTTACTTGGTTTCAACTTGTCCGCAGGAATACTTCATTGTTGACACTGGTCATGTTTGTCATTGGCACCAGTGGAAATCATCATGCCAAAGCATGATTAGAAAGCTATTGTTGCAATAAAAGTCCCTAATACTTGTGAACAGGAACTCATGAACAGGGTGATTCCTGATCTTTTTATGGGATTGGTGGAAGACGCAATCCCACAAAAAGCACAAGAAAAAATGAGACTGCATGTTGGGCTGGGGCTGCTTACTTTTCTGAGCAGTTTGTAGGCTGGTTCAGTGTATCCAAATGACCGTAAGATGCTGAATAGGAAGGTGGAGTACTTGGGGTACAAGTGTTTTTTCCATTATTTCTCGTCAAAGATTATGTCTCAGAAAGTGAGCAGCTGGTTGGGCAGGTGGTATCATTAGGAAAGGTTTGGTGTTTTGAACTATAGTTTGCATTTCTCTGATAGAGAGCTCCAGACAAATTATTGGTGTTTCACTTTATCGGAGATGGGAAAAGGATTGTCAGGAGTTTTGCTACTTTGGGAGGGACACTTTAAACTGAATTCTGCAGGAAAAGGAAACAATATTCCAGAGGCCTGGGAAACCTCAACCACTAGGGACAAAAAATGTCAGTGGTGCACTGAAAGGGTATGGTCTTTGACAGTAAATAGAGATAACTAACTATAGCCTACATCAAGCAAGGAGGTGGGTTTGATGACCTTGTACAGTCCTTAAAAAATTCAGTATTCCATGGTATAATTTTGCAATAAGGATAACTGATTTCAAACTCTCTGTTTTACTGTGTTTAATAACTTGACATAGTGGGTAAGAGTCAAATTGCTGTTCATAACTGTCCTGCTTTTCAATGCAGGAAAGGGTACAGAGAGAGACAATCTTAGATTCTTAGGCTGTCAGCAGAGATTCTCCAGATAATTGTATCAACCCATAATTTAAAAATGAACCTGCAATTATTGCCCAGCACTATTCATAAACCTATGCCCTCTCCGGCAGAAAAAAAGAGAATGCAGAATGAAGGAACATAAAATCATGGTTGATGGTGCCAATATGACTTGAAATGAATGCAGTATGGTTAAAGGTGGAGGAGGAAGAGGAAGGGGGGCAGAATCTTATTAGTGAGTTATGCAAACATAACCGAAAGTGCCTAAGTTGTGACAACCAATTATTGCTAATGACTGGGCCATTGGTTGTGTTCCAGGTCACATGTGCTATCTTGTGATGGGCAGGTAAACAAAAAATATGACTGTACCTCATTAATTGCAGCAATCTGCTGCCAGCAAAACATACATAATTTTATTTAGACATGCATTAATCACAAATAGATTCCTTTGAATAGTTCAAAGTATAGGAAAAAAACCTCTTTTATTAAAAAGTAGATATATTGCTATATAAAGAATCTGAGAAATTAAGTCCAGGCATTGGGTTTATTTACATGTGGAAGATGAGCAAGGTGACAACTATTCAAATATTCAAATCTTTATCGTATCACTTTTTAGTCTTTTCATGTCTTGGCTAAACGTACCAATTCTCTCAAAGGTTCTTCACATGGCAGAGTTTCAGGACAGTTTTTGGTTGTGTTCTTGTGGACACAATACGGTAATGGTAAATAGAGAGGAAATGAAATGTAATCCCTGAAAGACAATTTGATATTGAATCTTGACAAAATAAAGTTACCGTAGTTGTGCAGTTCAGTAATTGACCACAGTCTGAGTGTGAGTACTGTATTTGCCAAACCCCAACATTTCAGAGGAGAGGCCACCAAACCTTATTGGTAGAAGAGCCTCATGTTTTGCCAGTTCTGCTTGCTACAAGTTTCTAATTTGTTTCAGATAAAAAAGGGTATTTCTCAGTATTGCTAATATCGACCAGTTGCAAAATCAAATTTTGTTTTATAGTTATGGGGAGAAAAAACGCCTTGCTAACATAACTGGTGATAAGAATAAAATTTGTCTAAAAAATAGTTATTTGTTGTTTTTCTTTGTTAGTTGCCAATGCACCATTATAAGTTATAAATGCATCATTGGTGGTTCATCAAAATTGCCACGCTGAGTTAGTTATATAGCAAAAGGTTTATTTAAGGCAGATAGAGTTATAACACAGAACAGTACAGTACAGTAAATAGGTTAGTTTAAGAGATCCTAGGAGCAGCATGGCCAGAGGCATTGCTGTCCAGGACTCTTACAGTAGGTTAGTAGGTGATTTTCATATTGTTATTAATGATAGACCACTAGGTTTTAAATCTTCAGGATGGCATCCTAACAAAGGTTTCTACTAAAAGTCAATACATTTATCAAAACCAATTTTTGAGTGGTACCTTGCACAAAGGAATCAGTTTGTTCCAAATGAAATTATGTTAAGCAAATTTTCTTAACTGTAGTTCAAATTTGAGTACACAAATTCACACATCAAATATATTTTTTTTGATAAAACAACACTGATTGATGGTATGGGATTGGACAATTGATTAAAATTACAGTGAGCTAGCTAAGACAGATTCAAAGAACAGAGCAAAACAGACAAGCAGCAGATGGGATGAAAAGGGTGTTAATTTCAAATTTACTAAATAATGTTTTAACTTAACATTTTTTTTAAGTGAATTAACATTTTATGGTGGCATTCAGATATGTCTCATGTCTAAACATGAACACATCTGTCTGTGGACACAAAACAGAAACAAGCAGGATGTTTATAGGCAAATGCAGAATAGGTTCCCATATCTAATAGGGGGGCTGATTGCTTGCTGCTGTGCCAATCAAGCAATGCTGTTTTCCCCTAAACACATTTTTTTAAGCAAATTGAAAGCTGGTTTGATATATATTTTAACAATTCATGGTATCTTGCCAACTTGTCTTCCTACTTAAAAGTTTATCAAAAAACACAACATTACTCAACACCATATTTTTCTTTTACTTACGCAGACCTACTACAACTTTACATATGCCCCATATATTTTTCCTTCCTATAAATCTCACTTAACACTTAAATCTCAATAACACTTTTCTGTATACAACCCCCCTTTATATATTTTTTGAAATATCTCTTTCTATTTTTCATTCATTGTCGTAACCACTTTTTTTTTCTTTCACATAGGCTTTTTTTTTTTCTCAGTCTAAGTTCAAATTAGCAACATAGCATTATTGTTAAATATCAAGATCTAATTCATTACAGTATAATATTTATCATATTATGGATCAGTGTTCATTCAAGAGTTAAATTGTCATGGGTTTAAGTTTCAGTGACACCCAATTTTTATTCTGTTACAAGGGGCAACACAAATGTTAGACAACACAATAGCAGATATTTGGAGGACAAAAGACGCACCGGGCGTTTAGACACAACATGAATAGCAGCCTTAGACAACACACATATATGTGCGCAGATGGAATGAGAGAGTGTTTGGAATAGTTCTAAGTTTAAGTTGTTAGAAGGGAAGAATTCCATAAATCAAACTTTTGCAGCAAAAAGAAAAATTTGGAGTAAAATAGTCACTGGTTTGGTGCTGTAAAAATCAGCTAAGCAGAAATGTCCAGTTTTCTTCAGCAGAATTATGAATTATGAAACCCTATGCAGAAACAGGAAGAGAATTCCTGTCCTTAATTACCTAATAAATTGTCACACAGACATTACTTCAATTAACCCCAAAACAAAGTAAATTCTCTAACAGCTCTATAAAAATGTCCCTAAACTCTTTTCTTAAAACAGAATCTCATCTCTATTACAATGCTTCAATTAAACTCAAAACAAAGAAAATCTTTACCTAATAAAATGTCACACAGGCTTCACTTAACCCCAAAAAAAAAAACAAAATTCTCATATTTAAACAACTGAATTACACAAACATTCCAGGCTACACAAGCCTTCTCCAGACCTTTATTTTTTGCACACACACAAGGAAGGGGGATGTGGAACGCACTCTGGGTCTTATATTTTAAAATTCCGGCTACACAAGCCCATTTAAACAACATCTAAGAGAAAAAAAAACACATTCTGCTGTAGAAAAGGCATGGGTCTGCTGTCATTAGGAGATGGCCAAGTTGGGCCGCAATCATTATGCAGATTAAAAGAACATTCTTGGGCAGTAGGCTGTTGTGAAGGAAACGAAAGCTGGAGCTCTGGTGATGATGTAATATCATCTATTACCTTTAAAAGGTCTCGGAGGGCTACGGACAGATTCTGCATGGCATCAATTAGTGTTTGATAAGGATTTTGAGCCATGTCTGACAAATCATGAACTGACGGGAATTGCTTTTTGTCTTGTAAAAAATCCAGTCTGCTGTTTCGGCTTTTAACTAAACAATATGCAACAGAGGAATGGCAAAACACAAGAAGTCCTTGGCTGGCTGATAAGAAATGGCTTTCACTATCACGTTTACATTCTTAGAGGAAGGAATTCGTCTTTCAGAGGAAAAAAGGTGTCGCTTTTGAAATGAGCGCTTTTGAAATGAGCACTCTGCAACAGAAGCGGCAAAAGTCCTTGACTCTGATAAGAAAAGGCTTCAGAGGAAAAAAGGTGGGGGCTGCGTTCCTTTTTAAAAATGAGGAAGGGGGGGGCGGCGTGCCGCTTTTTAAATGAGCTCTTAGAATAAGGCAGACACTTGATTTGTTAACTGTTTCTGCCACACACACGTTACTTGGGACTTCTTGAGCCAATTAATATAAAAACAGAGATATAAAAACAGGCCATAATTTATTTCTGGGCAAGAAGAAAAACAAGTCAGGGAGTCAAATTCTCCCCTATTAACCAAGCAAAAAAATTTTTTTGGCTTACCTTAGCTGGAAATGCAGACGATCAAAGGAAAATGGAAATAGGGCGGAAGTTAGAGGAGATTGTTATTGGTTGGAAACAAGGACAGTCTAAGGGAAAAAAAACAAGCTGAGACCCGTTCACCCTCGCCGCTGGCAGAACTTTCTCCAGCGTAGCGTGGTTTCCCGGCCAATGCACCATCTGATAAGAATAAAATTTGTCTAAAAAATAGTTATTTGTTGTTTTTCTTTGTTAGTTGCCAATGCACCATTATAAGTTATAAATGCATCATTGGTGGTTCATCAAAATTGCCACGCTGAGTTAGTTATATAGCAAAAGGTTTATTTAAGGCAGATAGAGTTATAACACAGAACAGTACAGTACAGTAAATAGGTTAGTTTAAGAGATCCTAGGAGCAGCATGGCCAGAGGCATTGCTGTCCAGGACTCTTACAGTAGGTTAGTCTAAGGGATCCTAGGGGCAGCATGGCCAGAGGCCTCGCTGTCCCCGGACCCCCACAGTACGTTAGTCTAAGGGATCCTAGGAGCAGCATGGCCAGAGGCCTCGCTGTCCCCGGACCCCTTCGAGTGATGGTCTTCCGTGGTCTTTTATACTCTTTTGCATGATGTGGTGACGTATTTTAGTACGCATACAAGTGATTGTTTATGTTGGCCTATGTCCATCTGGATGCCTCTGGTGCGCCATCCTGTCTTCTGCCTGCAAGAGGTTTTCGCCCACGGGTGTGAAGTGTGCCAGCTATGATGCCAAGCCTGCCGGCTCAATTTGACCTTATGCCCTGTGAGCTCATTTGGGTCTATTTTTGCTTTTGAGGCATGTTAACCCGTTCCTATCACTGGACATTTACCCAGAACAATATACCTCCCATTTTGAACATACATTCTCTTTTTTGCTAGCTAAACATTTTCTAGCTAGATAAAGAAAGATAAAATATTTCTAAGAGAAGCCATAGTCAAAATGACTAGGGAGTTCCTTATGCTATGAGGAAGACATAAAAAAGGAGCAAGCAGGGAAAGAAACAAATACTGTATAGCATTCAGTCTCTGGAAGGAACATAAGTGTTGTGTGGTTGGTAAAGAGAGAAATTCTAAATCATACAGTGGCCATAGCCAGAATATATAATATTGAAGGCAATCTCTGTGTCTTTTTCTTGAAAACAAGGGCAGTAGAGAGGTGTTCATTACAGTGGCAGGGTAAGATCCAGTCCATTTGTATACCCCACTTAGAGTGTGTGAAAGTAAATCCAACTATACTGTATTTACTGAGGCATTCTCCTTATTATCTTTGTTTAGGATTGCAACCTTAGTAGGGGGATTATTTTGTGGCACATCTAATTTGCTAGATTTTGGGTTTTTTTTAAAAAATATTCTGGTTTTGTGGCTGAATCAACAAGGTTAGCATAACACCTTGATATAGTTGGCCTAATTTTTTAAAGCCTGAGTATAGATTGAATCTGAACCTGACATGAAATGATGCTTTGAAATGCACCTTGTGATTGCAATATTTCCCCTCTCCCAGTGCAGTTGGAAAAGAAACTGGAGAGGCTAACTTTTTGCCCAGAAGTGCCAAGCAGGGAAAACAGGTCGTATCTTTTAGTCTTGATTTCATCATCCTTAAAATTGCCCATGTGTGTGGATGAGAAATAACAGAACCGTATATATTTTATTGTATTACTGTAGACGTAAAGAATCCTTGAAAGATGACTTCTTTACTCAAGCAGCTCCAATTAAGAAAGATCGACTGTTTGAATTGACCTTAAATTTGACCAACTCTAATGATCCCATCCTACTTCTGTTCCTCTTATTGATTAGTTTGTATTTAAATTTTATGTTGTATTTTATCTATTGCCATTAAATTGGGGAGGGGGATTAATTCCTTGAATAAACCATAAAAGTGTTAGAAATAAAAAGGAATATATTAGACTCACAACAGTTAGCTAATTAACTACTTAGATTAATTTATTATTTAAAGAAATACCCAGCAGAAGGCACAGTCAATCAAAATTATTAAAACACTGTGTTATATAACAGATACAAATGTTAAATAAAAACCTAAGATCTGTTAAATACTGACACAATATGTGTGCTGTTTGTGTAATATTGCTGTTATTTTGTAGCTGTGGGGAAGTTATTATTGAGATCTGCAACTGCTTGTAATATTGTGTGAAATTTCTTGACCTTGTTCCCAAACCCCAATAACTGTGGGGACCACTGAAATGTGTTTCTTCCATAAGTGATATGTTTTAAGATGTTGTTCAATTCTCCAATCCTTTAACTTCAACTTGGGCATCCCCTGGAATTGCAACATCAATGATCTAGACGTTTATTTGATCTGTGTATGGTGTGTTATGTTCAAGGTGTCTATCAGTTTGGATCTGGAAATCTCACAAGATCCTAAGTTCCTCATGTTTTAACACCTTTCTGCTTGTTGTTTCCATGGATATTTGGAGGCTGGCAAATTATATTTTTTCCTTAATGACCAGTGCACTAATTTTGCCACTCAATCTTGTCTATAATTATAATTTGTATGTGAAGTCTTTGGACAGTCACAGATGAGGTGTGCCACAATTTCATCTTTTTTAGGGAGAGTCACCATGTTGTAGTCATGAATTTCTTGAATCTTAGCTTTCATCACATTGGTTTGGAGCTTCAGTTTCTTTCTTAATGGTCCCCAGTTCTAGCAATGCCTATGTTGAATGACTATCATGATGATGATGATGATGATTACTATAAGATGGAGGAATCGCACTAGCTGTATTCAGACTGATGAAGCTGTTTGGATGAGCAGCAAAACGTTTCTATCTCTCAAAAAAGAAGTCCAGTAGCCATGATTCAACTTCCAGATAAACTCACCTGGATGACTGAGAATCTTCACAGACATCATGATGATGATGATGATCCCCAGTTCTGGCCATGGCTATTTTGAATGACTGTCATGATGATGATGACGACGACAACGACGACAACAACAACAACAACAACAACAACAACAACAACAACAACAACTGAAGGTTGATGATTGATGAGCTAAAATAACCTGCCCTAGTTAAGGAGCATGAATGAAATCTAAAATCTATGTTTAATTCTCTTTCACACTCACACTCTTCCCCCTTCAGAATATATTTTGGCAAGGAAATTTCTTCATCCTTTCATAGTAAATTTCTTAGTCCGCAGCACTAAATAACTTTTCTGTGTCTTTCTTTTTCTGTCATGCACCTGATAGTGTTCACATTGAAAGAGACATTATTTCAGATATGATCTGTTCTCTTCACATGACTCTTCTTTTGTGGAGCATGAACTAAAGGAATGAAACTTTTTAATGCTCCTTTTCTTCTTAGACTAATTTGCCACTGTTGGTTCAGAGTCATTATGTTATTTTCTGGTTGGCGCTGAAATCCTTTACAAAATCAGATACCTTATCTCTGGTTTCTTATGCTTCCTTATTAGGATTCATAAACTGGATTTTATCCTCTGAATAGCATAACAATGGGAGCAAAATGGCTAGTTACAATGATGGTTCACACTGTGGTTACTTTACTGTGCATTATCTCTAATAGTGTATAATACTTGCTTCCCTATCTGACTGCCTGCCTTCCTGCTTGCTTGCTTACTTTCTTACTTCCTTACTCCTGGCAAGATACAGAGCTGTGTAAAACAAATTTAAAAGATAAGACAACTAAAACAATTTAAAATCAAACAAATTAAAGCACAAAATTAAAACATTAAAGCCATTTAATGGCATTTGCACACCTCCAAATGCTCCAATAAATAAGTATGAATTGACTTGTTGCCAAATTAAGGCAAAGGTTTGCACCACTTCAGCCTCCAAGGAGCAGGCATTCCACAGTAGAGGTGGTACAGCAGAAACAGCTGTTACTGTCAGAGTTTTGTGCTATTTGATCAGCCAGCAGAAGCAATACTTATTGAATAAATAGTTAGCCAGAGACAGTTTTCTTAAAACCAAAACGCTATATTACATATAAACAAAAATATATCACAGCATCACAGAACTTATACAAAGTTCAACAGCATGACAGCATTCAGTATATATGACAGAATATATGGCAGAGAAACAAAGTGGGTGCCTTACTCACAGAAGGCCCAATGTACAATGATTTACAGAACATTTTATACGTGTCTCTGTCCAATCATAAATGACATTACCTCATAGCTATTGCAACCCCTTGCATCAGCCAAAATTCATTATGCTAATTCTTAAAATCTGCACTCCATTAGAAAAAACTATACATTGAGTCACTGTGACTTTGCATTTTTACAGACTCCATCTTTAAATCAATTAAATACATATCAGATATATATAGAACATTCTGTCTAATACATATATTTCACTAACTAATATCTGAGAGTTACTCTTATCCAGTGCTACACAAATCATTTTTTCCTGTCAGCTGTCTTCACTATCAAGGTTTCACATCTGTGCATGGTAATTTGGTATACGAATTTGGGTGATCATTATACTTTATACTGTACCAATGCTATGATCCTTATGCTTCCAGATCTTTTCTACATCCTTTGTAACAGCCCTTCCAAATCCAATTCTTCTTGTGTCTTGGCTCTAGTCTTGATTGGCTCATGATTCAGCAGAGCTATAAAAATCTTCAGCAATTACAGTTTCTTAATTCTCAATATTAAAGTTAAATAATTGTAGTTACTATTTTTATTTTCTTAATATTCATCTGCCGTCCTTTGGCACTTTCATCTTTCATTTCCACCTTTATCACAATTCATTGCTGTTTTCTGTTTCTAATGTAGTATCATTTCTACATAGGTACATATGTTTTACACACTGTTTTGTGGAGGATCAGTAGGTAGAGTGGAGAGAGACAGAATGTTGACTATACTATGCAATTCTACTTATGCAATTAGGCAACAGTGGAGAAGAAAAAGAATAGTTTCAAAGGCACTGTAAACAAACAGATGAAGGGAAATGGATGAAATATTATTTTTACTTAGATGAAGTACCTGTTACTGCTTACTAGATTCTTTGCCATATCTACACTGCCCAAAGGCATGCCCTAGATTTCAAGACAAGGTTTTCCAATGACCTTCTAATATATTTCCACATCTCTTTGATTAAGGAAGAGCTAGCATTATGGAGTTCATATGGGTGCTAGAAGTCTGCAGCCATCTGCTGAAATTATGAACGCTGAGTTAGCTAGGTTTAGCATGTGGAGAGAAGATCTGAAGGTCAGATGTAATTCGTAGTACAAATATATTTCAGGAAGACTTTAAAATTTATCCAACCATATTTAAGAAGTAGGTCAATTTGATTTTCCCTTTAATGCTCATTTGTTGTGGTGATGTCGAATTATTAGACAGTGTTGAGATTGTTTGTTTTTTAAACTTTCAATACCACCTGTCTAGTATCAGAACCACTCTGGATGGTTTCTTAATTTTAGCTTGGACTAGAATTTTAAATAGCTTTATTGCCACTTTTCCTGAAAATATCAGTGGTACCTTGCAAGACAAATGTCCTGTAAGACGAATACTTTGTAAAACAAATTAATAGGCACTTTTTTGCAAGATATTTTGCCCAATATTTTTTTTCTACATATGTTCAGAGCTGCATTTCTTTATTCGTTGTCTATCTGCTTCTTTTTAAATGAATAAATGCACAAACAAATATTGACTTCTTACTGTCTGGCTTTGAAAACAAAATGTTTGACACGTTTGCCCAAATGAAGCATGATTTTTGAAAATGTGTGGAGCTGGATGCTTGGGTAGCGATGCGATACGGCAAGAAGTTTTATGAATGCAGTTTTAACCAGTTTACAGAATATTGAATAAGCAAATTTGATTAGACCCCAAGGTGATAAAAGAATAACCCAAGGAAACCACTTATTCAGAAATATAATCCCAAACTCCTAGAACAGAACCAACAATAAAATATTGAGAAGATGCCAATATTAGATTTGATAAACAAAAAGCAGTCAACTGAAAATAATACTGCTTTTAGACTGAAGTTCAAGACATACTTATCTGTGAGTAACTTTGATAGAAACTAGTGGAGCTTACTTCTGAATATGTATGCATAGTATTAGTTTTGTACTGCTAATGGTTGAACACCATTGCTTCCTTGGGTAATATCTGGTATTTCAGTGGTTTTCTAGTTGAAATGATTCCTTTATTGCTATGGTAAAGATGCTGTTTCTTTGGTAAACTGCACAAAGAGTGTTCAGAATGGCTTCTAAATGTTTCTGAATATTCACAGTTCTTTCTCTCATTGTGTGTATGGCCAGTTCTGTTTCCCCTTTTCTTAAAAGTACATACTATCTGTTTGAAACAGGATTGAAAAGTGAAGGACTTCTTTGGGGAATGGGGTAGAAAATGTCCCCCACCCACCCATTTGTTTAAAATCATGTAGCATCAGTATTGTTGTATTTCTGTTCAATCAAATTCCAAGATCAGTTTATCTGAAAAAAATTAAAAATTAAGGAATTAATTCTTAATTAAAATTAAATTTAAAAAATTAAATCTTTTTATTGATCAAGGAGCCTTCACCACCAGGTCACAGCTAACGACCCATTCTTGATGGGTTTCAGCACCTTAGGCCATTGTTTACCTTAAGGCCATGGACACTAATGTCTCCCTAACGAGCCTATTCAGGCTTTGTTCATCTTATGAGCCAATCAGACCAGGGGACAAGAGGTCAAGCTGACTATAAGAAGGTCTCTTGCACTAGCTGTATTCAGACCGATGAAGCTGCTTGGATGAACAGCGAAACGTTTCTATCTCTCAAAAAAGAAGTCCAGTAGCCATGACTCAACTCCCAGTTAAACGAACCTGGATGACTGAGAATCTTCACAGACGTGGCGCTACTATGCTTTACTCTATGATGATCTCTTGAACCCTTATTGTATAATGGATCACTCATCTCTCTCTGTATTTCTTTTTCTACCTCTAATAAATGGATAGCAAGTGCCTGGACAGCCTGCTGGAAATGGATCAGAAGTCATTGCCAAGGAGTGAATGACTATCCAGTCTTATAATGGATGCTTCTCTGCTGTTTCCTTGGGATGGCATCCTCATTCCACAAAAGCAGCTCCATTGCGCAGTGACCAGCTTGTTCCCTGCTGGCCTTCCGCAGAGCCTTAAAGACCCTGCTCTTTCGCGAGGCCTTTGGTGACTTAATTTAGTTTCCCCCCCCCCCCCCACCATCTGTTTAGTTAGTGATCGCAGCATTACGCCAGGGGTCCATACTCTGTTTTTAAACTGTTTGTGTATTGTCTTGATTGCTTTGTGAGTCTGTTTGTATAGGCTGAACTGATCAGTTTTTTGTAAACCGCCCAGAGTTCCTTCGGGAAGATGGGCGGTATAGAAGTCCCATAATAAATAAATAAATAAATAAATAAATAAATAAATAAATAAATAAATAAATTCTCTTGGCAAAACTCTATTAGCCTTTACCCTGCTTCTTTTGGAACTTCAAGGCCAAACTGGCCAGTTATTCCTTTTATCATTCGACTCCCTACTATAACATTCCAATTACCTATGATGAAAGTAACATCTTTCTTTGGTGTCAGTTCTAGAAGGTGTTGTAAGTCTTCATAGAATTGGTCAGTCTCAGATTCTTCAGCATTGGTAGTTGGTGCATAAACTTGGATGACTGTGATGTTGAAAGGGCTGCCTTGGAATCGTACCGAAATCATTCTATCACTTTTGAGATTTCCCACTCTTCTGTTGACTATGAGGGCTACTCCATTTCTTCTATGGGATTCTTGTCAACAGTAGTAGATGTGACAGTCATCTGAACTGAATTCACCCATTGCCGTCCATTTAAGTTCACTGATGCCCAATATGTCAATGCTTATTCTTGCCACCTCACATTTGACCACATCCAGCTTACTTATCCTGGTTCATAGATCTCACATTCCAGGTTGCTGTGCAGTATATTTCTTTGCAGCATTGGACTTTCATATCTCTTCCAGGCATGCCTGCAGCTGGGCGTCCTTTCGGCTTTGGCCCAACTGCTTCATTAGCTCTGGATCTACTTTTACTTGTCCTCCGCTCTTCCTCAGTAGCATGTTGGATGCCTTCTGAGTTGAGGGGCTCATCTTCCTGCATCATATCTTTTAGCCTTTTGTTTCTGTCCATGGAGTTCTCTTGGCAGGGATACTGGATTGGCTTGCCAGTTCATACTCCAGGTGGACCACATTTAGTCAAACTCTCCACTATGACCTATGGGATCCCTCATAGCTTCTCTGAGTTACTCAAGCCCCTTCACCACAAGAGGACAGTGATCCATTGAAGGCGATTTACAATAGGACCTCCACATTAAAGGGATATCCCTGTCCCCTTGTGACCTTTGTACCACCCTACTGTGGCCTTTGCCCTTCTCCCTTATATGTTGTATACAGGGTTCCCTCATATTCATGGTTTCAGGCATCCACAGTAGATTGTGGAACCAATGCCCTGTGGATATGGGGGTGGGGTGGGGTTCTTATTATATACAGTAAATGGTTTTATTGATGGGGAATCCACAAATAGGATGGTATTGGAAGGCTGCAAAGTTTCAGAGGAAGATTTGGGACTAAGGTGTTACAATGTTTGAAAACACTTTTAATGATTTTTAAATGCTAAATGGCCATCTCATTTTTCTCATAGTTGTGCAGCTTCATTCCAACTCTACTAATCCAGCCGCCTTCAAAACAAATAAGGTTGGGTCTTGCCAAATATTAACGTATACAGTAGTACCTCTACTTACGAGTTTAATCCATTCTGAATGCACATTCATAAGTTGAACAACTCGTAAGTAAAGCAGCTGTATCTAAAAATAAAAACTTGAAAAAAATAAACAAATTAAGTAGAGCAGACTGCATCTAAAATTTGTAAGGGCAGCAGTTAAAACCCCAATGTTTTTTCGCTCTTAAGATGAATTGCTTGTAAGTAGAGCCGCTCATAAGTAGAGGTGCCACTGCATTTATTTATGTAATGAGCAACTTTGCTTTCTATCTAGAAGTAGAAGCGGTAATAGTTGACGTCAGTGTCAATGTATCTTCTAAACATGGCTCTTCCAAGTGCCAGCTGGATTTTGTTTTTGTTTTTCATCCAAGCAGATCTGTTTGTATTACCACTCAACTCTCATATGTTTTGCATCAACTATATAGACAGTTTTCTCGTCTTGTAATTTTTGCACTCCTGTTCCCTACAGCCTTCTCTGATTTCAGTCCTACTACACAAGCTGTGTATATCTGCAGGTGGTACAAGGGCAGATATTGATCATGGAACTAATCTGCATATTCTGTTCTTCCAATGTGCTTATCACCCACCAATGAGCTTTAAATGACTCAAAGCAGGCATTCTTAAGATCGATATCAGTCACTTCCTGAGGACTCTATAGTGACCCATAACAACCACTGTTGGATATTATGCCTGCCTCTCTTAAATCTTTCAATTTCCTCTACTCTTAAGTATGTGTATTATTTATTTATTTATTACTTTAATTTATATACTGCATTTCTTACTACAAGACCACACCGGGTGGTTCACAATATATGTATGAATGTCTGTCTGTGAAAGCCATACTGTATGCAGCTGAAGAAATGGGCTGCAGTTCACAAAACTTCTGTGTCACATAAAACTTATAAGCATTTAGGGTACCACAAGAGTCTGTTTTTTTTTTTTTGCTTAGTATATACACAGACAAAGCCATTGCTTAACAATATCGACAGCATTTAGTCATAATAGTTTATATTTTTAAAAATTGTTCAAGTAATATCAGGCACACGCAGAGCAGACATAGATGGACAACAGACTAAGCCTTCATACTATGTAGTAATGGTAGTGAATAATATTCTGGTTTCGGTCTTCAAGAAAAAAATTCTGATGTGACAATTTCTGATACATCTGTGTGGTCAGAATCTTTTTCTGGATTCTCACTCTATTTGTGATTAGAGAAATTGGAGATATGCTTTTACAAAATTTTAGCCAGGGAGGAGAGGAATTATCTTACACCTTCTTATAAGGAGTGCTCACTATTGGTTTAGCATAGCTTTGTTATTTTTGCACTAAAAAGTTTTTGTTTATTTGTTTGTTTTGCTACGCCACTGTAGTTGGGACAAACTGCAACAGTTTGGACATCATTTTGCTTAGACCTCACTTTGCTTTCTCCATAGCATCTTCCGCATAGAGTCATTGGAGAGCAGTGTAATGGTGGTGATGAGGAGGGAGCAAGCAAAAAGTGGTAGAGAATTTTGGGGATGATTCTGTGAAGAGGCCTTCTATTTCTAGAGGACAAAGGGGGAAATGCCATATATATAGTAATCATGTGTCCTCAGTTTCATTTATACACAATTTTCTGCAGACCTATAAGGATATATTCTTATAGTCTTTGTCCTACCAGCTTGCAGCCTTTGTTCTTGTGTGTTGTATATAGAGTTTCCTTGTATCCATAGTTTAAGACATCCATGATAGATCATGGAACCTGTGGATATTAGTATGGGGTGAGGTTTTATCACACAGTATTGTGAAATATTTTGCAGTGATGAGCTTTAGTTAAAGTGTGGCTGGAATGGTTGTACAATGAAAAACATTACATGTACAAAAAGCACAAAAAACAAGTACCAAGTTTATACACGACCCCTAAGCTCCGCTGCAAATGGCTCCCAGCTCCGGAGCTTAAAAATGTTTCCCCACCAGCTCCGGAGCTAACAGAAAATTAAGTGCGACCCCGCCCACCTAAGCGCGACCCAGCACACTTTTCAGGTACCTGCTCTGGGAGAGTGAAAAATTTTGATGCGGAGAGTGCCAGGCTCTCCTCGCTTCTTTTTGTTTTGTTTTTTGTTTTTTGCCTCCCGCCCCTTTAAGAGGAACCAGGAAGTGACGGGGGGTCGGAGCAACTTCCACCTGCACTCGGGAGGTAAGAGTGCATTCTTTTCTCCCTTTTTTTCTCCCTTCCCTCACGCAGACAGAACAAGGAAGTGCGGAGGGGGTGGGAACGCAGGGAGAGCGACAAACCCTCAAGATCTCTGGTCCGAATTTAAGGGACCAGCGGATCTTAGGGGTCATGTAAAAAGGCCCTAAGCTAAGTAAGTGCAAAAAATATTGTGGTTTAATACAAGTTGTGATTCTTTTTGGTTCAGCACCTTTTGCAGGCCTCTGAAATGTAACATTTTCAGAGGGTCATTGCAGAAACATTTTGCTTCTATTGTAAATGTTTACAATAAAGCTGCTTCCTTTTAAGCCCTATAGTAAGTAGGCATGAAGGTAGGCAGTGTCAAGGAGAAAGTAATACTAATGCGTGTTTTAATGTGTATCATTTACTCAAGATTTATATTTCCCCATGAAAGAGATTTCAGTTTTTCTACTGCCTTTATTGAGTCTTTTAGAATGTCTTTTGATGGTATTTTGAGTGCAGCATTTATTCTTTTTGTATCCTATTATATCTCTTTTCATAATTCTGCAGCATCCCTGGCTGCACACTCAATCTGATCTGAAAAATACATGTGGGAAGTGTTACCATATGACATCTTCCCCTGGGGTGATGAGCTTTAATTAAAGTGTAGGAGGATGCTGGATGCATCAGGAGTGATTGTATAGTGAAAGACAAGATATGTAGACAAAACAGAAAAATTGGCAAACAACCTCACTAAGTGCCGAGTCCAAAAATTCAATTGTGAACATTTATCTTCACCTGAAATCCTTTTCAAGGGGTTTTCTTTTCTTCCCAAGAATCACTGGCATTTCTGAAAGGACAGTGTTTCTGCTGAGCACTAGTTGGTGCCCTTGTTTTGAAGCCAGTGTTGTTTACCTTCCTGGAGAGCAAAGTGCCTGGTAAAAGTCCTTCAAGCTTTTGTTTGATTGACATCATCAGAGTTAATAGTACTAAACCTTTCTTTGCTGCATGAGCCTCTCTCCTTGTTGTGATAAGCCTGTCTTTTCTTCTCATATAGGACCCTTCTGTAGGACCCTTCTGTATGAAGGGTAGCCCACAGATCTGTGTGCAAACTATCATGTGATGTTGCCTTGTTAACATATTCAAGTAGTTGATTCCACTAGAAATATTTGCTGCAGTGATCAGTTCTATGGGCAACTCTTTTGCAACGCATCACTCTTCTCTGATTCTGGATTGTGCAGAACACATTTTTAGTACGATTCTAGAAAAGTGGTACAAAGTTTTTCTGACATCTTGCATTGGAATGATGGTTTGGATAGTGCAGTACAAGATAATTTCAATCTCCTTTTATCTTGAGGCTTCTAAAGTCTCTCAGTGAGAGACTCTTATTGAAGCCCGGTGAAACATTGACATCAGGTTACCTCTGGCTGTGAAAACAAATGTGGATCATTGAAAGGTTGCCTAAGAAATTGCTGGTTTTGCTTCATTTGCATCCATATTCTTGTGTAACATTACACAAGGAATATACTGTAACTGTCTGGGTTCCTGAATTCAAATCATCATGTAATGTCAATTCTGACTTATGGTGATCCTTTTCAGGGTTTTCCAGATAGAGAATACTCAGAAGTGGTTTACCATTAACTTCTTCTGAAGGAATGTTTAGTGAACAAGATAGTTGTGTTCTTACTCTTGGGACAGCTCAAAAGGAATGTATATACTAATTAAATTAACATTGACCAGAATTGTATCAGTTGTTTATGCCAGAGCTCCTGCAGTAGTATAAATCACAATGGTGAACTGCAGCTAATTAAGGAATATGTCACTTGCATTCCTCATCACACACCAATTGTGAAATGTATATGACAAGAAAGGGAATCAATGACTTCTTTAACTAGCAACAATTAGCTCTGGTGATTTATGCTAATAAACCTAACCTTGCTGCAAGTAACAAGTATAATTTATTTATCGAACAGGTGATCCAGGCAGTTCTTCTTGGGAGGAGCCATTCTGTCAGATACTGAGGTCCCACACTGTTTAGGGAATTGGAAACCAGCATAGAGCTGCCAGAACAGGAGTAATATGCTGGAACCTTTTAACCCTGTTAACAATCTGATCCCTGTATGTTAAAATCCAGTGGAGGTATAAAAACAACAAAAAAATATTTGAAATCTGCAGAGAGAACAGAAGCATAACAAATAGTAAATGCATAGCAATATTTATACAGTAATCCCCCATCTATCATGGGGGTTAGGAGCCTGACCTGACGCACTATAATGGAAAATCTGCGGTATGTGGATACTGGGCTGGGGGGGGGGCTATCTGGGGCCTCCTACACTTACCTGAGGCATGTTGCTGCCCTGAACGGGCCTTTGACGGGCTTCCCAGGCCTGTCGGAGGCACCAGAAGTGGTTTCCAGTGATCCGGAACTCACTTCCGGTTTGCCGGAAGTCACTTCTGGCTTACTGAAACCCACTTTTGGGACCTCCAACAGGCCCAGGAAGCCTGTTGGAGGCCCCAGAAGTCATTTTGGGCAATCTGGAATTCACTTCCGGGAAGCCTGTTGGAGGCCCATTCAGGGCAGCACCAGACCTGGGATAAGTGCAGGTGGCTTCAAACTGGCCCAAGCAGCTTGCCCCCGGATCCTTTTGTCTCATATACTGCAGTCCCACAATATACCGGAACTGTAGTATATGAAACACAAAATGGTGGGGGACAATGGTGTTTATTTATTTATTTTGTATCATTTGCAGATCACCTTTCCTGTAAAAAGGGGATCAAACGTAGCTCACAATTAGAGATGGGCACGAAACGAACAATTTTTCATTTCCGTTTTCATTTTTTTGTTTTGTTATGCAATGAAACGACAAACGAATTTTATCTCTAAAAGGAAACGAAATGAACAGAAACAACAGAAATTTTGTCGTCCGTTTCGTTTTTGTTACAGCAATACATTGAACGGCTTTAAAAGCTAAGAAAAATCACAAAAAAAATGAAATAAATGGTAACGAAATGGTAACGAAACAAACGAAAACAAAAATGAATTTTTTGCAAAAATTCGCGAAAAAGGAAACGAACCAAAACGGACCCCCTAAACAACAAACGAAACACCATTTTTGATTCATGCCCATCTCTACTCACAATGCTAAAAAGTAGCAATGAAAACACACTAAATTGCAAATTTAAAGGCAATTAAACTACAATAATTATTAAAAACCAATTAGAAATAATCTAACTTACCTGAGAAGTTGTGTTCTGTAATGTCATTTGAGAACCAATAATAGCCCTGTTCTTAAATTTAAAAATCAAATGATTTTATTATACCAGGAGGGGAAATGCATTAATGTCCTCCTTCCATTGCTGTTTATATTGCTCTGTATACAGTATTCATGTATGTGTGAGCATCTTAACCATTTATTTATTTATTTATTTATTTATTTATTTATTTATTTATTGCATTTATACCCCGCTTATCTACAATGTGTACCCTAAGCGGCTTACAAGGCTGCGATAGCCACACAAATTACAATGGTGCACAGACAGGACAAGTGATAATAACACTAAACAAAAGTTAAAACCTTATGGCACCTCAATAACTAAACAGTGGTAAATAAAAACAGGTAGCGATGGCGGGGGGAAAAAAGTTAGTTAAGAATCGCCAAAGGCCTCCTGGAAAAGATAGGTCTTTAACGCCTTCCGGAAGGCCTGCAGGGACTCTGCAGAGCACACTTCACTGGGGATGGAGTTCCAGAGGCTGGGGGCCGCCACCGAGAAAGCCCGGGTCCGAGTACTCGTCCTCCGGGCTTCACGAGGAGTGGCGACCCGAAGCAAGTGCGCTCGCGCCTGCCGAACGGGATGGGCCGAGGTTGATCGCTGAGCGATACGCTCTGCCAGGTAGTCCAGTCCCAAGCCATGGAGGGTTTTATAAACTAAAACCAAGACCTTGAATCTAATCCGGGCTGCAACGGGCAACCAGTGCAGACGGGCCAGGACTGGGGTGATGTGGTCATAGCGATGCACACCAACCACCAGCCTGGCCTCTGTGTTCTGTACCCGCTGCAGGCGCGGGAGAAGAGTCAAGGGCAACCCCATGTAGAGGGTGTTACAGTAGTCCAGCCTCGAGATCACCAGAGCTTGGACCACTGGTCTCAGAGAGTTCGCGTCGAGGTACGGGCGGATCTGGGCGATCCGACGGAGATGGTAATAGGCGGACCTGGTCACCGACGCCACCTGGGACTCCATGGTGAGCGCCAGGTCCAGGAACACACCCAGATTCTGCGCCCTCTCCGCGAGCTGCAGGGAAGCTCCCCCCAGACAGGGGAGAGGGCCACCGTACCCCGACGGCGAGCTCCCGAAGAACATAACCTCCATCTTCTCGGGGTTGAGCTTAAGCCTGTTCGCCCCGGTCCAAGCCAGTACGGCCTCCAGGCACCCGTCGAGGACCCCCACAGCTTCCACAGCAGAGGTGGTAAAGGAGAGATAGAGCTGCGTGTCATCAGCGTACTGATGACAGCAGACTCCAAAACTCCTGATGACCCCCGCCAACGGCCTTACGTAGATGTTAAACAGCATGGGGGACAGAGACGACCCCTGTGGAACCCCACAAGGGAGAATCCAAGGGGCCGATAACTCCCCCCCATGCTGCACGTACTGTGGACGGCCCTCCAGGAAGGAACGGATTCAACTGCGAGCAGTGCCTCCTATTCCGACCTCAGAGAGCCGGTCCAACAGGATACCGTGGTTGACGGTATCAAAGGCCGCTGACAGATCCAGGAGGACCAACAGGGTAGAGCAACCCCTGTCGGCCGCCCGGAGAAGGTCATCTTGCAGGGCGACCAAAGCTGTTTCGGTACCCCGGCGGGGCCTGAACCCGGACTGGCACGGATCGAGGCACTGCCGATCCTCCAGGTATGACTGCAGCCGGACCGCCGCCACCCTCTCGATCACCTTGCCCATAAATGGGACGTTGGCGATTGGGCGATAATTTGTTAAATCGTCCACCGCCAGGCCAGGTTTTTTCAGAATGGGCTTTGCCACCGTCTCCTTCAAACAAGAGGGAAAGACCCCCTCGCTGAAGGAGGCGGTGGCGATGGCAGAAGCCCATTCGGCCATAGTCCCTCTGGCAGCTCTAATTAGCCAGGCAGGGCAAGGGTCGAAAGGGGTGGAGGCAGGCCGGCAATGCGCCATAGCACTGGAGACCTCGACAGCGGAAACAGGCCCAAGCGCATCCAACCGAGGCGACGAAGGCGGACCAGCAACTGGAGATGGCGGGGCAGGACCACTGCAACCGGAGTCAAAGCCGGCACGGATGGCCTCTATTTTAGTTCGAAAGAAGGCTGCAAATTGCTCACTACTGAACTCAGTAGGAGGAGGCCTAGCCAGGCTAGGATTGCTGAGGTCCCGAACCTCCCGGAAAAGCTCCGCCTGGCGGTTCAAGGCCTCAGCAATTCTCAGGGAGGTGAAAGATGTTCTGGCCTCCCTGATCGCGTTGGTATAGCGACTAGACTGGGCATCAACGGCAGCCTTACTCAACGCTGTCCGGGTTTTCCTCCAGCTGCGCTCTAACCTCCTCCTCTCCTGCTTCATTGCCCTAAGCTCCCCCGTAAACCATGGGGAGGGCCGGGCTCGGCAACGGAGGAGGCGCTTTGGGGCGATCCGGTCTATGGTGTGGACAGCTGTTTCATGCCAAAGATTAGCCACATCCTCGGCCGGAACGCCAGTCATACCACCAGGTAATCCCCCGAAGAGCTCACCGAACCGCTGGGGGTCCATGAGCCTCCAGGGGCGGGCCAAAACAGCGGGCCAATGGTCCCCGCGGGGAGGGGCCGGAATTGCCAGGGAGAAAGAGAGCAGGTGATGGTCTGTCCATGACACAGGAAGGGAGACAAAGTCCCCCACCTCCAGACACGAATCCCCCGACATGGAGGTAAACACCAGATCCAGGGTGTGACCAGATCTGTGGGTGGGGCATAAAACATGCTGGGACAGACCCATGGAAGCCATGGATTCCATGAACTCCAGAGCTGCACCAGAAAGTTCACCATCCGCATGCACGTTGAGATCACCCGCAACCAATAGGGGCGGGGATCTCAACAGGGCAGCAGCGATGAACTCTGTGAGCTCCGGAAGGGATTGTGCAGGGTTGCGGGGAGCTTGGTAGCCCAGCACAATGCCAAATCTGTCCCGCTGTCCCACCAACAGATGAAGGACTTCTAACCCCTG
This sequence comes from Phrynocephalus guinanensis, assembly GCA_037367245.1. Classification (NCBI taxonomy): domain Eukaryota; kingdom Metazoa; phylum Chordata; class Lepidosauria; order Squamata; family Agamidae; genus Phrynocephalus; species Phrynocephalus guinanensis. The sequence continues at coordinate 37,071,936 of CM074739.1, read as the reverse complement.
GCTAACCAATGCCGAGGCCCTGCTAACACGTAAAGAGTCCCTGTAAACGATTGCGGCTCCCCCCCTTTTGACCTCCCAACCTTCCCACTCCCTCTACCAAGTACCCGGGCGGACACAGGAGAGGGAAGCCCCCCCCTCCGTGCCCACCCAGGTCTCGGTGATGAACGCCAGGTCGGGCTTCTCATCCGCGATGATATCATAGATGATAGGAATCTTGTTGTGAACCGACCAGGCGTTCATCAGGATACAGGCAAGGTTGGGGGCACTGGTGGGATGACTCCCGGGCACGTGGCAGAGAGCCGAGGGGTCAGAACGAGGGACAGACACGAGTTGTCTGACCCGAGTTCTTCTAGTCTGACAAACCCAACGGCTACCAGCGTACCGCCCACGGCCCATCACCGTCGGTATATGAGCCCCTGCGTTCATGGCGGAAGAAAAAGAGGGGGAAGGGAGGAAGAAGGAAAAAGAAAAAGAAAAAGAAAAAGAAAAAAAGCAATACAAATACAATCGAAGGACTACAATAAATAACAACAGCAAGGCTTTCTGTGTGGTACAGAACTTTGGGAAGTTGTAGTTCTGGATTGTATAAAAACCATCTCTGAATGACCAAGGTTTTCTGTCTCAGACTTGTTCTCTGTGTGTAGAAGGGTGACAACTGGTACTCTGTGCTACCCTTCTCTTAACTGTATATCCTTTAAAAGGACATGATGCTGTTATGTGCTGTTAAATTGCCCCTGAGGTTTGGTGACCTGATGAATGAGCAATATCCAAAATATCCTGTCCTCAATTGCCCTGTTCAGCTCTTGTAAATTTGAGACTGTGTTCTTTGAGTTTCTTGTTTTCAGTCTTCCTCTTTTCTTGCTCCCTTCCACCTTTCCCATTGAAAGGACAAGGATAGGGTGTGTGTGAAAGGTGCAATTGTGTCAGATGTAACATGTCACAGAACCTATTCTGCATTATTTTCAACCCCATATATAAGAATTCTCTGGATTCTAGGTTGTTTCTAGCAGTTTATCTTCAACAACAGTGGTTCCCAGCCTTGGAAAAAGGATGTGTTCTTGGACTACAGTTACCAGGAACTTCTACTAACAACAGAAGCTGATGGTGAAGCATTCTGGGAATTGCAGTCCAAGTACTCCTGCATTAACCAGGATTGGGAACCACTGTTCTCTATGGTTGATGTACAGCTGGGTAAAGCACATTCATCTAATACAAGAAAACATGAAGGTCACTGAGTATTTGGCAAGGTTATATAAATATATTGAACAGCCTAATGCCTACATTAATTTTTAGATGTATAAGTATTAATCATTCATCATACCTTCATAGAGTCAAAATAGACAAAAATAATCATATGTAAATTTATTCACAGGCAGAAAAAAATAACCTGCAAATCTGTGAATACGAAAGTACCTGTCTATTAAGCTGCATCATGGATAGATTAAGTGTCAGGAGCTATAAATAACAGTGACAAATCACTTGCTGTTTATAATGAGAGGTATATGACTGGTGTAAATTAAAGCTTCAACTGTCTTCTCTTTTCCTTCTTTTTATTTAGAGCACATGATAAAAGGCTTATTCGTGTGATCTCTTCCAGGGTCACTGGCATCAATAAGGAATAGCACATGCCCTGTTATTCAGTAATCTCTCAGGTATCAGTGGTGTGAACCTGCCTAAAACATGGTAGTTATAGTTGCCAAAACTCCCCATAGTCACAGACAAGGCAGATTTGTTTTTGTGTAACAGGTGAGCCAGACCAATGGGCAGCACCTGGTGAGGGCCATGGATTCTATACCTTTCTAACTTTTCTAGGTCCTGTTCCCAGCCCTGATGTTTCTCATATGCAATTTTCCTTGGAAGAGGTAGCTGCTAACTCAGCAACAAGGCAAATTAGTCTTGAACTTGCAACATAATTTTGGAGTGCACTGATGCCTATACACTCCTTGATTTCTCCAATGTTTGCTTGGTTTTCACAGATATTCCCTGTCTGAGCATCAGCATATTTCACAAATAGAAATATCAGATGTCCCTATAGTTATCATAACAATTTGCTATAGCTGAAACTGTAAATGAGACTTTTTTATTTGTATAGTCTTTGCATTGCTGGCCTATCTCAGAATGGGGCTCCATGGCTCTCTAAACCAGTGTTTTTCAACCACTGTTCCGTGGCACACTAGTGTGCCGCGAGATGTTGCCTGGTGTGCCGTTGGAAACATTGAAAAAATTGAAAGATTTTAAAAAAAATGTCGAATTTTCACCCACTAGGCGGGCACCGGACTGTGTCCTGGGTATGAAGGAGTGGGGTTTTTAACCCCACCCTCGGCCAGCAGGGGCACCGATTGGCGCTCCTCAGGGGGACACCCTCCACTTTTCTGATGTCCGGGCTGTGATTGGTCAAGACTCCAGCCTGGACCTATCACAGTAGGACATCATCTTCCGACTTCCTTCCCACCCGAGCACAGTGTGCGCAGCAGCGGAGAGAAGAAGACATCGCGACTCGAGTCACCAAAAGGCACAGAGTTAAATTTTTTAACATTTTCTAATGGTGGTGTACCTCGTGATTTTTTTCATGAAACAAGTGTGCCTTTGCCCAAAAAAGGTTGAAAAACACTGCTCTAAACTATAAAAACGGAATACAGTATGGACAATTCTTTTGGAAGAAAAGACCATAGTTTAACTGGTTATAGGATTTGGAGATTGCATCAAGAGGTCCAAGTGCCCTCCTTCCCCGGTGCCTCCACTGTTTGCTTCAGCAGCTCCTGAAGGTTCCACCAGAAGCAGCTGTCTTTTGGAAATCACACAGAATCTCTGGCAGCTGCCCTTCCTCCTCCTCCTACCAGACCACATGGCACACACCATGCCTGCTCCAGTGTCCTAAACCAAGGGGTTTCATTTCAACAATAACAAAGGGTGGGCTTTTCATTTCTGCACTATCAATATAAGACTTTTTTGAAAAGGCAGATTTCACATCTTGGACAATATGATCTTCTGCCTGTACCATAAAGGACGTAATGCTCTGCCTCTTCTTTTGTCAGGACATCTTGACTTATTCAGAGTGCATGTAATGAAATCAATCACAGCCAACTTATATATATATATATATTTTTGTGCATTTGTAGCTTAGCAAGTCCCCTTATCTGTTCAGTCTGCACTCAGAACATATTGTATAGAAAGCTGGACTAGATCCATACGGGAGAGTGAAAAATGATGGAAGAAACCATTTATGATATGCAGGTCATTCTGTATTACTTACAGTAAACAGCGGTGGCTTAGAATGACTTTTGGTGCAAGTGAAAGAAATGCTACGGCAATTGAACATTAAGATAAAAAGCATGACTACAGAAAAACTACACAACTTTAATGTTTGCAATGACTAACATGAATTTTATCAATCCAAATGGAAACTGCAGCTAAGAAATCAAAAGAAGACTTGGAAGGGCAACAATGAAGGAATTAGAAAATGTCATCAAGTGTACGAGTATGCCCCAAGACCAATATATCATGAGGCCAAGGCTAAGACCACCCACACCCTCATATTCCCAGTTATTATGTATTGATATAAAACTGGAGTGTAGAGAAAGCTGATGGGAAAGCTGATGACTCATTTGAAGTATTGTGTTAGAGAAGTTTGCAGATACTAGAATGACTCTCTAGAAACAAAAATGCAAAATCCGAGGCTCTTATACTTTGGGTGCATCTTGGGGTGGAAAAAGACTTTCTGGGAAAGAATAATGCTATGAAAAGTTAAAGGCAGCAGGAAAAGATCAAATATGAGAGGAAGTGACTCCATAAAAGAAGTCATAGCTCTAAGTTTATAAGATAAATCCCTATGACCCTTCACTATTTGATGTAGTAACTGGAACCAATGGAAATTGCAGTCCACTAGCAGTAGACCACATGTAGTTCACTCATGGTTTAGATTTAGAGAGTCAACTGTTATGTATATTGGTAGCATTAGTGAATATGAAAACAGTCAGTGGTCACCTTAATTGGTGCAACCACATGGAATTTTCTACGTTCAAAACATACTTCAGTAACACAGCCTTTGCAGAGAGAAAATATTTGTTTCCCTAGATCACTGAAATAAAATTGGTGGAAGAAAACAGCTAATTTCTTGGTGAGTAAAAAAAGAAAAGAACATGATACTACTTCATCTGATGCAACATTAAGAGTGAGGTTGATCTGGTACAAGAATAAGATGCTTTGGGGGTTCTCTGTGGCAGAGTTTGGAGAGAAAACACCTATACTGGCTAGGGATGCTGGGAGTTGTAGTCCTAGTAATTAATTTCTCGTGTTCTACTGAAGGATTGTGGTGCCTCATTTTGGAAAGCATTTTTGCTACACTGCAAGCTTTGCAAATGCAGCAAACTACTGGTAAGTTTTAATATGAAGCAATAAAAATATATAAAATATCACTTCTCTACCAAGCTAACAAGCAGTAATGGTTTGAATAATTACATTGATTTACCACTCATTATTTTACTGGGGCTGCCTGGAAAACATAATTGAGATCAGGTGTTCACTTTGATATGTATGCTGTTAAATATAATAGATGAAAACACTGCACACAGAGTCTAGATTCAAAGGCCCCAGGGAGACATTCACAAGATCAGGTCTTAAGAGGAGTGTCTCCTGTTATGAAAACACAAAAGAAAGAAACTGAAGAGATAGAAGCCTAGACTTTTTTGTCTGTCTTCCTAAGAAAAAACAGTAAGAATATTACTCTTCAGACAGCTGAAGGACATGCAGGGAATGCATATGTGTTTAGGGAAGTATGTCTGTGAAGATTCTCAGTCATCCAGGTGAGTTTATCTGGAAGTTGAGTCATGGCTACTGGACTTCTTTTTTTTTTTTTTTTTTAGAGATAGAAACGTTTTGCTGTTCATCCAAACAGTTGTTTGGATGAACAGCGAAACGTTTCTATCTCTCTCAAAAAAAGAAGTCCAGTAGCCATGACTCAACTTCCAGATGTGTTTAGGGAAGAACAATAATACAGTTTGGTAGGTTCCTGAACACACATTTGTACTATACAATTTAGAACTGTGCACACATTTCGTTCACTATGTGGGTTCCTATCCGCAGACTTTAAAATAGCATCCCTATTAATAGAGAGCATCTGCTTTGAGAGTGGTTCCACAAGAGCTAAATGTCAATGTTGCAAATGGAAATGGGCCTTATGAAAAATGCTCATTCCGATATATGTGCTCATCACTATATGAGGTGAATAATTAATAACTTCCCAGCACATTATTTGGTGTCATCTGACTGGGAGATACTGTCAACCTCTTCAGCTAGCCCCCAAGTATTGTATTCCTGTCACCCTTCCCTGCTCTCAATCTTTTCCCCATTGCATCAGAATGAACATTTAAAATTCAGGGCAGCCTTAAGAGCAGATGGATATGCTGAAAGCCAAAAGAATAATAATAATGTAAAATTACTTCCACAAACGGTGAACCTGAGTACCGGTGATTATACAGCAAATATGGGGCCACATAGAAATTAGAGGAAGGTATCATTGTGCCTGAGGGAAGTCCAGTGTATGGGAATAGCAGAAATGTTTTGAAGTAACCTAGAAAATGAACTTGTATCCTACCACACATGAAGAAAGCATAAAGGACTGGACATGCATCGTGGCTAAAGTATATTGAAGGCCTTTTGTAAGGGAATCTAGAGATTGGGGAATGTGTTGGGATCCAAAAGGCTGAAAGAGCAAGACTTGGTAGTAGCTTGGCTGGAGCTGTAAAATGGAAGTGAACTGAAAATGCACTGCAACTTTTTGTTGGAATTTCCAATTGTGCCACATTACTTACCTTGATCCCTTGGAAGGAGGCAGTATCTACTATATGTAATAATTAGTAAAGATTATTTGAAGGACTGTGTGTGCTTATGTGATTTTTCCCATATGGTGACCTGGCTGTTTGAAGATTTTGATTATCACTTTGTCCTCATTTGAGAATTGGCATTCAGAAAGTCGTTGAAACCCCATCTGCTTCAACTGAGTTTCGGTGAATGAGTTATCTTTCTGTTAATGTTTTGTTTTGTTCTACTGCTGTGCCTTTGTAAATGCTTTTATATTGGCAGAAATGTATTTTAATGCTTTGCTAGTCTTCTGTCTTAGTGGAATGTTGAAAGTTTTATTACAGTGTGATTGCATATTGTGCTATAACACACACAGTGTCATGTTATACTACTTTATTTTTATGGTGATACTGCTCTTCATTGCTTCAGGTATATGAGGTCCACAAAGGTGACTTATAAATATTTTAAAATGCAAATAAAATAAATAAAATGCTTGCTACTTTGTGCTTGTGGGTGCAGTTCCACTGCCATTAAAATCAAAGCTAGACCTAAATTGGATGTTGGTAGTGGATCTAATGAATGTTCCCATATCTGACTCTTTGGCAGTTTATGTTTACAAAAAAGGAAGATGGCTTTTTTAAAAAAGAAGAAAGTGTCTGCTTAAAAGGACTCAGGAGATCTGGAGAGACTTTGACAGGAGAAATCTGAAGTGTTCAGTCCACTGAAGAATTAAACTACTGGGAGTAATAATATGGGCTGATGCACTCAATATAGCAGTAATGCCTTCAAAGAAGGAGAGGAAATAATTCAGATCCTCTAGGCTGCACTGAAGCTAAATACAGTATGACATGAAATAGGAGCCGTACTCATTATGTCTGATTGCTAATTACCCCTTTGAATGATTCAGTTATGCTTGCTACTAGATAATTAGTTTAGTAATTTATGGCTGCAGCTCAAACTAGTACTTTAATTTTCACTGCACAATTTTCACTACACCTACCATGCAAGATAATATTGCCTCTTTTTTTATTCCGTTTTAAATTGCTTTTCTGATAGCTTATATGAAAAACACATCCCCATCCTCCTTTCCCTCAGTTCTTGTTGTCATGGTTTTAATGCAGAATAGATGCTTCCATGGAATTTAATTCAAACTCCCACAGCACAAGCAATGATTCTCCACTCGTGGTTTTGCTTTGTTTCATGTTTTTGCTTTTGCTTTTGTTTTGTTTTTTGCTAGGTAGAGTTATTTTTAAAAAACAACATTACATCATTCACTATTAGATGTACCTTCACGTCATTAGATGTACCTAAATTTGGTATAAAAGTCAACATTTTGGATTCTCACCTGTATCTAATAAAAGACATGTACTTGTACCAGTACATGACTGATTCATTCATGTAACCATTTGATGGAGTAAGTTTCAGACTCCAGTAAGTTTGAGTTATCCTCATCTGGTAGTAGGATGTTTGTGGAGATTTTAAGAGTGCCAGCTGAGAAGTAAACAAGATATAAGCTTAACTTCTGTCCTTGACCGCAGGCTCTGTCCTTTGCTTGCACTCTCAGTGGGTAGCTCCAGAGTTACATTGAGAAAAGAGCAGGATTCATGAACCTTTAATTGTGTAGAAGAGCAATTAGTGACTGGAGTGCAAATGCCCACTTGATGAGGAGAACTAATGGGGAAGGAGGACGGGTGAATCACCCCTTGAAAATCTCACTATAAACCAACCAACGTACCAACAACTGTACAACCTAGAGAACTTGAAAACATTCATGCTTTTCTGAAGTTCTCTTGGGTCCAGATGAAGATTGTGCCAAACTGCATTTTTCGCTATTTTAACTGAGGCACAGTTATATATAAACCTCCATTGTGTCGATTGAGTGTTTAAGCCCCATATGAACAAGGGAAATCTATGCTGAGAAAGGACTGTGAGGTAAATGTACCACCCCCCCCCAATTATCTTCACATGTGGCCATGCTGCCAGGTAAACGGTATAATCAATCAATCAATCAATCAATCAAATAAATAAATAAATAAATAAATAAATAAATAAATATGGTGGGTCCAATGCAAAGAAGGCAGTTACATGACTTCTTGCAAATAGAAAACAAAGTAAGGTTTGCCTGATAGCTATATATTTGCATAGCATCTAATTTAGGTCTTCGAGTGAGGAAGTGTATAATACAGTACATGCTGGTGTAGAATCCTCTGTTTTTTGTTTCTCAGCCTTTATTTGGATTTCTGAACAGTTCAAATGCCTTTCATAAGGCTTAGTTACTGGCAGTGAGAAGTTTTTGTGTGAAATCTTTCAGTATTTGATGCCATTCATTTCTGGAATGAAAGTAGTTCCTTGAAAATTATTTAAGTCCTTTAAAAAGGTTCCCTTCTCTTCCTTGAAAAAGAATTGAAGTGTATCTTGCATATTTAACTCGCATGAGATTATTCTAGCACAGAGCTGTTTCTGAGTGATCCAATTGAGAGCTAAAAGTGTAGCATGTTAGTTAAAAAAACCAATAAGATGCTTAATTTTTTTAAATAGATAAAGTGTAAATGTTTGCTGAAAATACAAGCAGATGGGAACCTGTTCGTATGATGATCTTATGTGGCGGATGCTCTTAACTGGCTCAGGCTGTTATGAGAGAAGTCACAACAAGATGAGATTATTCTCCCTTACTTTACAGTGTTTTTCATTTTCTTCTTCCCTGAGACTTCCTAGGGGTGATCTTTGTTTAGCAAGCTAAAGGTCACTTCCCGATCTACACTCCTGGCTTGTCAGGCTGAGAGTTCGAAAGAGTATATGATGAGTGAAATACACGGATTTAAAAAGTATACACTGCAAGCATTGTTGATTTTTTAAAAATACTATTCTTGCTGAGGACCTTGGGGCAATTTATGCGGAAGAGGATGTTCCTGCTGGTTGGCAAGAAAGTGTCAACTTGTGTACCTGTGCTTGCTGTTCATCTTATTAAGCTCCAAGAAACTATAAGGATGGGACGTGTCCTCCCCCCCTCCCAAATTCTCCATAAGCTATGCTTTTTGCTTTGTTTTTGGATGGTCTCCTGCAGAGCTTTATTTTTCAGATTCTTAATGGGGAAGAAAGAAAAGGTCTGCACTACACACTGGATTATGACAAGACTCTTTGCAGAAGTAATTATGTAATTTTCTTGTTCAGGGACAGCAACTGAGATGCCTAGAATATCGAAGAGGGAATAAAAGCATTCTGGGGGGGGGGGAATCAGTGCATTAGTATTCCTAGCACATTAACACAGTTGCTGACAAATCAGTTGGGACTAGCAGGCAAATATTTAGATTATCAAAATGAGTTTTTCCTTATGGGCAGCAGTGCAGATTATGTTTGCAGGTACTGTATTACTCAAAAATGATACATGATATTATGAGTTGATCTAGGACTGCTCTTTCCTTGCTGTTTTGTTTTCCTTACAATTCTGCACCTTAATATGCATGGATTTACTGTATATTTGTAACAAGCTCCATTGTTCTGTTACCCAGGATTTACCAGACTTGGATCAATACTCTAAAGGGTATCCTTAACAGTCTTGGCTCCCCCCCATGAACATCAGGTTTCTGTTTATTATAAAATCAAACTATGCCCTTTACAACCAACAGTCTTGTCTGAAATATTAAATGGGTCACAGAACAAATAAATGCTCCCTGACACCTTGGCTGCAGTGGCTTTTTAAAAAAAATAAATGCAGTTTTCTTGTGTACACAATACTGCCTCCCTTTTCTACTTCACTTTCCCTGTCCTCCCAACCCAATAAATAAATAAATAAATAAATAAATAAATAAATAAATAAATAAATAAATGTGGTTCTGTATGCATACGGTGACCTTTCCAGTTTTGACCAGATTGGTAGTAGAAAGATGATTCCTACATGTCTCAGATGAACCATTGGCATGCTGCAGGAGGAGCACTACCTAAGCTCTGACAATACCCTTTTGAAAGAGAGAGACTAAACCACTGATACAAATGTTTCAAAGCATCCAAAATGATCTTTATATCTGTGCAGGTCTTCAGGATCTTTTCCTAGCTACAGAAGGAACATGCTCTTCAAGTCCATATGTATGAAAACTATGCATGGAATGTTTGAGTCTGTTCCTCTTTTTACATGGCTAATGCAAATGGAAATCCAGTAGCTTTGTGTGGTAAAAGTGCAAAGTGGTGGTGTTTGCAGCTGGTGGATCTCTGGTTTGGGTAACTAGGTGCTGGAGATTTCCTGGTTTGATTCAGAGTATTACTTGCACATAACGCATTAGCTCCAAGTTACAATATGCTGTTTTCAGTTTGAGAGTCATAGAATCATCGAATCATAGAGTTGGAATAGACCTCAGGTCCATCTAGTTCAACCCCCTGCCATGCAGGAACCCCTATAACAGTGCTACTGACATATGGCCATCCAGCCTCTGCTTAAAAACCTCCAAAGGAGACTCCACCACCTTCCGTGGCAGCATATTCCACTGCCGAACAGCTCCATCTCTCATGAAGTTCTTCCTAATGTTTGAATTAAAACTCTCTTCCTATAGTTTGAAACCATTGCCCCAAGTCCTAGTCTCTGAAGCCATGGAAAACAAACCAGTCCCTTCTTCAATGTGACATCCTTTCAAATATTTAAACATAGCTATCATATCCCCTCTCAATCTTCTTTTTGTAAGCCTAAAGATTCCCAGTTTCCTAAGCCACTCCCCGTAAGACATTTATTCCACACCCTCAATCATATTGTTCACCCTCCTCTGGACCCGCTCAACATTGTCAACATCCTTTTTAAATTGAGGCGTACAGAACTGGACACAGTACTCCAGATGGGGTCTCTGATCAGAGCAGAATAGAGTGGTACTATCTCTTCCCTTGATCTAGACCGGGGGTCGGCAACCCGCGGCTCCGGAGCCGCATGCGGCTCTTTGGAACCTTTGCCGCGGCTCCCCCGGGCTGATCCCGAAAGGCGCCCCCCCACCCCACGACCCTCGAGGCCGCCCGACCCCACCCACTCATCCCCGCCGCCGCCGCCGCCGCCGCTGCCACCCTTATCCGGCAGATCCGGCACTCCGGTGTTGGTGGCGATGGGGGGGGGAGGAAGAGGCTCGCAGGGGGGCCTGGGGACGGAGGGAGAAAAAAGAGACACACCCATACCCTTCCCTTTCCCCAGCCCCCCTCTCCCTCCCTCTCTCTCTCTCTCTCTTCCCCCCCACCCCCGGCCTCACTTCCCAGCCTGCCCTGCGGCCGCCACCCCTCCCGTCATCCTGCCCGCACGGCCTCTGATTGGGCTCCCCAGCTTGCTTGCTTCGGGCGGGTCGGTCGGCGGCGGTTAGGGAGGAGGCCGCTGGGGAGGAGGTGAGGCACGCCTCTCGAAGCGGAGTTTTAGACCAAAGATCAAAGCCCAATTTAGCTGTGAAGTTTCAAGAGCCATAGTCAGTTCAGTATGCCATGCTGGTAATCACACGCCAGTTCCTCACACCAGCTTTGCTGAACCTCCAGCATCATTAAAAAAGGAAGGAGGGGGGACCCAGGAAACTACAGGCCGGTTAGCCTTACATCTGTCCCAGGGAAGATGGTGGAAGGCCTCATCCAAGAGAAAATCTTAAAACACATAAAAGAACAAACCTTGCTGAGAGAAAATCAGCATGGCTTCTGTAAGGGTAAATCTTGTCTTACAAACCTTTTAGAATTTTTTGAAAAGGTCAACAGGCACGTGGATTTGGGTGAACCGGTGGATATAGTCTATCTGGATTTTCAAAAGGCTTTTGACACAGTCCCTCACCAAAGGCTGCTGAGGAAATTGCATAGTCAGGGGATAAGAGGGCAGGTCCTCTTATGGATTGAGAACTGGTTGAGATCCCGGAAACAAAGAGTAGGTGTCAATGGGAAATTTTCACAATGGAGAGAAGTGAAAAGCGGTGTGCCCCAGGGCTCGGTCCTGGGACCGGTGCTTTTCAATCTGTTCATAAATGACCTGGAGACAGGGATAAACAGTGAGGTGGCCAAGTTTGCAGATGACACAAAACTTTTCCATGTGGTAAAAACCAGAGAAGATTGTGAAGAGCTCCAGAAGGATCTCTCCAAACTGGGGGAGTGGGCTGAGAAATGGCAAATGCGTTTTAATGTAACCAAATGTAAAGTAATGCATATTGGGGCAAAAAATCCAAACTTCATCTATCAACTCATGGGCTCTGAGTTATCCGTGACGGATCAGGAAAGAGATCTTGGTGTGTTGGTGGACAGCTCCATGAAGGTGTCTCCCCAATGTGTGGCAGCAGTGAAGAAGGCCAATTCCATGCTAGGGATTATCAAAAAGGGGATTGAAAATAAAACAGCCAACATTATAATGCTGTTATATAAAACAATAGTAAGGCCCCACCTGGAGTATTGTGTACAATTCTGGTCACCGCATCTCAAGAAAGACATAGTGGAACTGGAAAAGGTGCAGAAGAGAGCAACTAAAATGATTACTGGGCTGGGGCACCTCCCTTATGAAGAAAGGCTAAAACAATTGGGCCTCTTTAGTCTGGAAAAAAGGCGCTTGAGGGGGGATATGATTGAGACATACAAAATAATGCAGGGTATGAGTAAAGTGGATAGAGGGAAGCTCTTCTCCCTCTCTCAAAATACCAGAACTAGGGGACATACACTCAAATTGAGTGCTGGGAGAGTAAGAACTGACAAAAGAAAATATTTTTTCACCCAGCGTGTTGTAAGTCTATGGAACTCCCTGCCACAGGATGTGGTGATGGCATCTGGCCTGGATGCCTTCAAAAGGGGATTGGACAGATTCCTAGAGGAAAAGTCCATCACGGGTTACAAACCATGATGGAGATGTGTAATCTCTAGGCTTTAAACCAGGGTACTTCAAGGGCCAGATGCAGGGGAGTGGTATCAGGAGACAGATATCTAGTCTCATGCGCTCCCAAACGCATCTGGTGGGGCCGCTGTGAGATACAGGAAGCTGGACTAGATGGGCCTTTGGCCTGATCCAGCATGGCTCTTCTTATGTTCTTATGTTCTTATGTTAAACTCACAGAGCTATCCAGCCAGCTACTAGCCAGGTTCGTTAAAGGACTATGAAAGGAGGTTTTTTTTCCAAGCGTGTACAGATTGCTTTCCCTTCCATTTGGAGCAATTATGTGCGGCCGGCTTGGGGGTTTGGTGGGAGGGGGAAGAAGCGACGTGTGTGTGTGTGTGTGTGTGTGTGTGTGTGTGTGTTGTGTGTGTGTGGTGCGGCTTCCTTTTGCAGCTTCCCAGGAGCTGAACACAGCCCGGCTGTGTTCACTGCCGAGAGAAGCACGGCCGGCGGCACCAGGGGGGAGGGCGCCAGCGGCGGGGCCGGCGTGTCGACCCTCCTCCCCGCAGTGTCCCCGCTTGAACTCGACGGCCGCAGAGTCCCCCAGCGGGGCGGAGACCTCCGGCCTTGAGCAACCGAGAGCGTCCCGGGCTGAGGTGCTGCGATGCGGTGGGGGAGGGGGGAGGGGATCGGCTCTGGGTTGCCGCCTGCTGGCGCTGCTGCTGCTGGTGGCTAGTCTCCCTCACGGGGTGGCCCGAGGGGCCAGCCTGGCCAACAACGTGGTCTGGGCCGTGAACGCTGGCGGGGAGGCCCACGTCGACGTCCACGGCATCCACTTCCGGAAGGACCCCCTGGCCTGGAAGGACTGGTGGGGTGAGGTGAGGACTTCCGGGGCGGCGGCGAGGGCGAGTGGAACTCCCTGCCACAAGATGCGCCCTTGGCGGGGCCCTTCCTTTGGAGCGGGGGGGGGGGCAGCGGCGCCCACCCCACCCCCACCCACCCACAAAGAGGCCCCCATGCTCCACTCTCATGGTCCTGCTCAGGGGGGCCCTCCAGGGTCGGTGGGACTACAAAGCCCACGAGCCTTCCACCCCACCCCCCTTGGCTGTGGCAGGTGAAGTGGTGCTGCTGCTACTACAAGATCCACACACACACATACATTTTGATTTAGTGGGGGTGCTCTGGTCTTCTCCCGACACGCCCCCCCTGCAGAAAGACAGTGGTACCTCGTAGAAAGGAATTAATTTGTTCCAAATGAAATTATGTTCAGCAAATTTTCCTTTATACAAATTTCCCATAGGACTGCATTGAAAATAGAGCTGACAAACATTGTTAAGTGAAAAAGTCATTTATTTTAAATGTCGCAATGGTTTTGCGGCTCCCAGGATTCCCCCCCCCTCGGAAACGGGTCCAAGTGGCTCTTTATGTCTTAAAGGTTGCAGACCCCTGATCTAGACACTATGCTTCTGTTGATGCAACCGAGAATCGCGTTGGCTTTCTTGGCCGCCGCATCACAATGCTGACTCATGTTCAATTTGTGGTCCACCAAGACACCCAGATTCCTTTCGCAGCTACTATTTTCCAGTCAGGTGTCTCCCATCCTATATCTGTGTAATTCATTCTTTTTACCTAGATGCACCACCCTACATTTCCCTCTGTTGAAACTCAATCTGTGTCAAGCCCCGCACACAGAATACAAAGCAAGCCAAGTTCAGTTCTTTGCCAGGAACTTTAGTTGTAATCCAGATAACGAACAAAGTACAGTCCGAATCAAAGCCAAAATACTTTGCAGAGCTAAATGCCACGTTCAAGGGTACAGAGAAACGTCATAGTCAGAAAGCCGGTCCAAGGTCAGGAAACAGAGAACGCTGTAATCAGAAAGCCGGTCCAAGGTCAGGAAACAGAGTCTGGATACACACATGAACATGGTGACAAGGTAAGTGACGCATTGCTCCCACAGAGGTTTCAGGGTAAACTTGCTAGCTTTATCCTAAACCAGGGAACACACCCATATCTCTGGCAAGGCTCCTGCTAGAACTCAGGGCTTTCAGATCTAATTCTACGCCTATCATTAAAGATCCTTTCCCTGGCTCTCCTGTTAGTTCTTCTTTGCAGGATCCTGTTCCTAGCCCTCATAGGAGGAGGAGATGTGCCCTCAGCTGCGTCCTCAGACTCAGCTCCCTGCTGAGTTGAACTGCAAGGCTCCTCCTGCTGTTCTTCAGCATTCAGGTTCACATTCAGGTTCTATGACAGGCAGGGTCCTGGCAATCTGTTAGCTTTTGGATATTTATCCTATCCTCTAGAGAATTAGCAACCCCACCCAATTTAGTATCATCTGCAAATCATCAGCCTACTCTATTCCTTCCTCCAAATAATTAATAAAGATATTGAATAGCACCGGACCCAGAACAGAACCCTGGGGCACCCCACTGGTCACATCTCTCCAAGCTTAATAGAAGCCATTAATGATCACCCTTTGGGCACGATCAGTCAACCAATTACAAACCCTTTGGCACTATCTATTCCACATTCTACTAACTTCTTTGAAAGTATACCATGGGGAACCTTATTGAAGGCCTTACTGAAATCTAGATAATCAATATCCACAGCATCTCTCATCCACCAGGCCTAGCATTCTATCAAAGAAAGAGATCAAATTAGTATGGCATAACCTGTTTTTAAGAAATCTGTGTTGACTTCTTGTAATGGAAGCCAGGCTTTGTTGATTTTTAGACTTTCTTCTAAAACAACAAAAAAATCAGCAGAAGCTGAAATCCTCTTCCAGGACACAGAGGTACTGGAGAACACTACCAATCACTATGTCAGACTACACAGGGAAGCCACTGAAATTCACAAGCATAAACATGGTTTCAACAAAAATGAAGAAAGTCTATAAATCAACAAAGCCTGGCTTCCAGTACTGAAAACTACAGCCTGCAAAAGATCAAAGTTCAATTATTCCCACCCAGCCACAAGCACCAGTAATCAGTTCACACACTGGAACAGCTAACGACACCCATCAACTGCAGAGGATCACTGCCACCCCTGATTGCAGTGAAACTTCTTAATCCCTCCATCACAATACAATGACTAACACCTATTCTCCTGCATAGGACAAGTTTCCCACAACTTTAAAACCCCACAGTCTCACTTGAGAGCACTTGAGGTCAGATGAAGGAAAGTGCAAGTTGGGAAAAGAGGGAAGTAGGCTGTTCAAGCCTGCAGGGATTTACAAAGGACAACAAAATCGAATTAAGAATTAAGTGTCCTCATGCAAAAAGATGTAACATATAGTTGCAGATTTTGATTGTAAATGAAAGGGAGTGTTTTGATGCAGCTGACTACACTGTCCATCAGTGATCAGCTTTGTTGCTGATGTTCCTGAATGAATGCGCTGGGTACCAGTGCCTTTTATTTATGTATTTATTTTTCAGCCCAAAGATCAGCAGAAAGTTGAACTTGACATATAAAGCCTTTTAAAATAAAAAGATTTCCATCCCTACTGCTGCACAATGTTGAAGAAATGTTTTTCAAGGACAAGTTAAAGACGTCCTGAGGCTTTACACTCTACAGACCATTGCCCCATTATATACCAATAAAACCCACAGTTTCAAGACACCATCTCGGGGCTCTCCAGCCTTATATGCAAAAGAAGGAGAGTGCGTTGGAAATAACGTAAAATATGTCCTTTCCATTCTCCACTCCTGAAATATTAGCAGATCTGAAAGGCATAACAAAATTGGCTGGAATTCTTAACAGAACCAACTTGCTAAGGACTAGAGAAATATGTTTTTATTCCAGATCCCACTTGATCAATTACTAATGCAAATATAGCAGTTAAGGAAAGAAACACATTTCAGTCATTTTTTTTAAGCCACAACATGATTAGATTCAAAAGCATACAAATTGTTGTTGCCTCACATGGTGACTTCTAAGAAATAGAATAATTCTCCTGGATCTACACTCGTGTGAACTGAACTAATGGCCAGAATCTTATAGCTTTTTAACTCTGCACTGAGGAAAGTCGTGCTGATCACATGTTGGGCTTCTTCATGTGCCTGACACGTGCTCAATCTCTTGTCAATTAATCGGAGCAACTTCCACAGTTTTCTTACTACTCGCAGTGAAAAGCTGCAGAGTCAGAATAAACTCCATTCATGTGACTGAATGTCCCTCACCATCTACCACCTAGTCTTGAAAATGTCACCCAGGTGGTTGTTTTCTGTGTCCAATATTATGCTTATTTAAAGCTGGAAAAAAGGAAAGAAAGTCCAGACAATCCGGTGATTGTTTGGTGGTATTCTGAAGTGCTGTGGTCCTAGGAGTCTTGAAATGTGACAGTTATACTTTCTCAGCAAATGTAGTACTCTGAATCTACATATTGAGTCATACGTAAAATAATTTTGCCCTACACTGCATTTGCAAAACCATTTGAGAAATAAAATTACTGCAGGGGATAACGGTAATGATGTGCATATAAGATGATCAGTTCTCTTAATGTGGTATGTTTCAGCTTTGCCTGCCTGCCTTGCAGATTGCCTCTAGGCTTAATACATACATCACACTTTCTCATGATCTTTTCTCATTGAGTCTAAATTTCCTGAGTCTGTTCCCAGCGTAGTCCCAGAGAATAATTCTGCAGCAGGTGTGGCTGCAATGCAAATCTGGGTCTGCAAGCATTCTTCTGGACAAGTCTGAATCCATGACACTTCCTTGTCCTCAGTGGTAGTCAGTGATAGCCACCAGTAGGCAGGAAATTGGCTCCTAGCTCATGAGAGTTGTGCACCTCTGATCTATGTAAACAAAGTTCTGATCTAGTCCTGGAGTAGAAACAGTTGCATTCCGTGGCTGCAATAGCTGTTGCATTTTGAAGGTGAAGTTCAAAACCTCTGAAAGGCCAGAGTTTCCCCACCTCTTTACCAGTCATCACCTACAGCAGTGGTGGTGAACATTCAGCACTCCAGATGTTGCAGACCACAACCCCCACAGTCCTTTGTCATTAGCAATCTAGGCTTGGAATACTGGGAGTTGTGGTCTGAAACATCTGGAGTGCCAAAGGTTCGCCACCACTGACCTAGAGAGAGGGTTGATTAGGAACGTTCACTGCTATCAATTATGTGTTAGAAGAAAGGTGGTACATACATGTTTTAAATAAATAAATACAGTCAATTGTAACCCTCTCGACATTTTCCAAACCAGGGTCTGGAAGTTGAGTCAGGGCAACTGGAATTCTTTTTCTTGAGAGATAGAAATGTTTCGTTGCTCATCTAAACAGCTTCATCAGTCTGAATAAAGCTAGTTGTGAGTCCTCCATCTTATAGTCCGCTTTGACCTCTTGTCACCCAAGAAGCTTTAGAATGATATGGTGACATTATTCCACTAGAGTTAACTAAAAGAAAGGGAGCTGCTTTGTAGTATGTTATGTAACTCTGGATTATGATAGTGCTGCTTAAATTGATTTAATTAAAATAGTTAATAGATATTTTTGTTTTCAAATCTTAAATTTTTAAAATATTTATAGTGTCATGAAAACATCTTGGTCCACGTACAATATTCTTTGTTCTATTTTATTTGCAGATCTATCAGTGCAGTGTCCATGCAATTTAGATGAGTGAATACGCATTATTTATAGTTTCAAATAAAAATTCTTTGTAAGTCTGTCTTTTAACAGGCCAGTGTCATGGAAGAATGAAAGGTGTAATGGGGAGAAGAATCTGAATTTATCTTCATTACATTTTTATTGCACACAATTTATGGTGCAGAATAGTTATATAAGGCAGGGTATTGCATTCTGTAGCAAAGTGTTCAATCTCAACTTTAAAAATTATATTTATTTTTAATTTTGAAGAGAAGCTACTTTGAATAGAAGTGTTATGTCTTAAGATTTAAAATAATACATACTTAATTGTTCAAATAGAAGAAAAAAATCTGTTGGTGATTTGTTTTTCACAAACACAGCCAGTCTTATCTGCTTTCAAAGCTAAGAAGGTATGCTTAATGCTTGAGTGGGAGACCACTAGGCAATGCTGGATATCTTCAGGTAGGACTAGGAAATAAAAAAAATCCTGTCTGAAGTCCAGGAAACCCATCCCAATCACCGTTGACAATATTGGATCAGATGAACCAGTGGTCTGACTCAGGAAAAGGCAGTTTCCTGTGTCCTGTATTCTTCATTAGAGATGGGCAAGCTGCACTGATCCTCCCCCTCCTCCATCGCCCATAGGACCATTCACCACCAGCAGTGTCATGCCTGGGTCCTCCTCCTGCATCAGGAGTTGGGGCTGCTTTTCCTCACATCTGCAGGCTGTCAGCCAGCCTGAAGAGGAGGAGGGACAAAGAGAAGCCCTGCAAAGGCAGTGACTGACTGGAGGTCTGCAAAGGCGGGGAAGGGCAGCACCAGCGATGGGCATGCTGCAGGAGGAGGAGGAGGACCTGGGCGCTATGCTGCTGCTGATGAGTGGGTCTTCAGGGTGGTGGGGGAAGATAAGTGCATATGATTTAGCATGAAGTGCTAATAAGTCTTTGTGGCTATCTCTATTCTTTATCTATGCCACCCTTGAGTCATTGATTTCCTAGACTGCATAATCGATCTTATCTCTACTGAAAACATTGAGAGGAGGAAGAAGGAGCTAATGGTGAAATCCCCGGAGGAAAGCTGTTTTCTACCCTGACAGAGAAAGGCTAGCTGATTTTAAAGTTGCGTGCATTTCTGTTCCTTAACATTGCTCTCGCAACGTTTAAAATTCTAACTAGGCAAAATAAGTTGTTTTCAGAAGACAGAAAGTAAGTCAAATGGGCCCTCCTGAGGAAAGGAGTTTCATGATATAGGCATATCCAGAGAAAATATTTCTCTGTGTTCAGCAAGATAAACCTTTTCTATCAGACCTCAGGGACTGGACAGATTGATGTGAGAGGAGGTAGTTCAAGCTTTTGAGAGTTTGGAAGGTGGTCACAAGCAGAGAGACTTCTGCCCACATCTTGAAATTGCAGTGGTTAGGCAAAGGGTCTTGTGAGGTCATGTATTTGAGTACCCACTAACAAAGCTTCCTGTTGGATGAAGTTACCTTTCTAGATACTTTTCAAAAGGGGTCCAAGTAGAATAGAGTATGTCACTTCATCTCAGTTAGGCATGCTACCATATTGTTCTGTGATGCGGATTATGTGACTAGAGTATTAGCACAATCCTAGAGAACTGTGTTCCCATTTCTTGGGACCCGTGATGTATGGAGATACAGTACTTTATGTGTCCTTTCAATAGCTTGTTAAAGCTTTGTTAGATTATGTCTGGTTCAAAAGAAGAAGAAAAGTGATACGCCGAATCTTTGGCTCCTCTTGGTTCACTGTATCCTGGAGTTTGATTCTGATATTCAAGTACAATTAGTTCCAGAAGTCTTTGGAGTCAGTGTTTGATAAGATCAGAGTTCATGTGTACTGTGTGTTTTAATCTTGGTGCATTTCAGTTTTAACCTAGCATTGTAGTGAATTTGGCTATTGTATTGTACCTTTAATTTTCCACTTTTAACATTGCATCATTAACTTGGTTGTATTACTATTACTATAATATATACAGAGGTGCTTCAAAATAAGAAATTCAGCAGTGTTGCAACATCTGCATATCAAAGATGTTCCTACTGCCAACCTTTATCCCAATGGCAGATCCTTCGAGATGTGTATTTTTAATAACCACTTCTGAGTCTATGTTTAATAATGAAGGCAGTAGAATAAAACCTTGATGATGCCATTTCCCATTTGGACCATTCTGTGCCTCCAAAAGCTACCCTTACTGGTGCTGCTTGATCGGAGTACAGAGAGCACATCAGATGGTGTGATGAAATGTCCATTACTTAGCTGATGTCTGTGCATCAATATTAAGCCAATTCATTTCCTCTTTAACAGTGCTCAGCTTTCCTAGTTTAACCCATTAACATTCTATATCCCCATTTTAAAAACTTTTGTGTACCACAGAAGACTCTTTTTGCAAGGGGCCACTGCAGCTGTTACGAGCCTGTTTGGGGATCAATATGGCTTTAACCCGACAGCATCACAACTGCTCTGGATACTAAGATCATCTTTTTGCTCTTCCCCAATAGCTTTGTTGATCCTTCCTAGCCTGGTTCCTAGCCTGGGTGGCTCTCCCTGCTTGGCACCATGTCTGTAGCATTTTTGAACTGATTCATAAAGGGTTTTTGTGAAGAGTACTAGAATAGGTTGCCAAATCTTTCTCCAGGCCAGAGCCCTGTTGGCCAACATGAGTATAAACCATGATGTTCATTCCTGCAGCACAGTGAAGCATGGGTGGGCTTTTGGTGGTGGTGGGGGGTTGTCAATAAGACTGATGTCATCTTAATCATGCCTTGGCATAATGGACCTCTTGTTTTGCAGTAAGAAGTTCAATCTTGGGAGGAGAGTTTTCTTTCTCTTCCCAGCACCCAACCCACCCAGCCCCATACATACATACATACATACATACATACATACATACATACATACATACATACATACATACATACATACATAAAATGTATGTATACGTATGGCTATGTTTGTGAGTAGATGAATAATCTGATTAACTGGAACTAAAAACAGTAACAACTGAATTGCATATCCAGAAGGTGTAATTGCTCTAAACACCAGAGACCTTTCTGTTACTACACTCAGAGATCTCATTAGAAGATCAGTGACTTATTTGGTAGATGCATATGTATAGATGGGTGTAGTCTTGCTTTTGAAGATGCAATTTGTGTTATGTATATTTTACTGATGAAGCACCAAAGGATGTAAGGTTTAATTTTTGCAAATATATTACCAGAGCAAAGGTGCAGAGTGTTTTCTATTTTTTTTTAAAAAAAAGATGGGCATGCTAATGTGCTTCAGATGAATTATTGATAGAGAAAGTATCTGCAAAATGAAGGCACAGTTTGATTAGTCAGATTTTCTATAGCTGGACACTGATTGCTTATTCTCAAGGAACTGAGAAGGAAAACATCACCAACTGGCTCAGAATTCAGTCACATCACTGCATATGTTGTTAAACAATGACCTGTAGGTAGGTTTAACCATATGTGAGCATACATAATAAGAGTGATGAAATGACAAATTGCTACCAATGAGTTAAATCCCAGTATGGTGTAGTGGATAATAATAATCTTTATTTATGGTTGTTAACCAAATCAAAGAAGTACCAAAACATCAAATTACTAGAATAAATATTGTAAAAACATCATGAAACTTTTGATAAAAACTACAAAATACAAACAAGACTGTTATGTAAAATAGTATCAGGAAGATAGATAAAATAGTATACCAAAGAACAGGCCAATATCAAGCCCCTAAGTGGAAACCATATACCATATGACCATCAGGAGTTAAAATTACTGCCAGTCATGAGGCTATTTGCAACTACTGTATTGCAGCAGTACAAAATCCAGAGACACAGTTTGAAATCTGCTGGTACCTGTCAGAAAGAAGTAACTTTACATAGAATTTGGCATGTCTCCCAGGAAATTTGTTAATAACAGATTGAATAAGTTCCTTACATAGGTCACGATAAAAAGAACAATAGAGAGAAGGACATGAGTGACCGTTTCTACTTGATTCATTTCGCATGGGCACAAGCAATTTAAGAAGGAAATATTTTGAAAGCTTGGAATGGAGCACATTCAATCTGGCTAAAGTTTATGCTCTTATAATCTTTGGAGGCATTGAACCAGACAGGTATCGGGATATAGCAAATTCATTGGAAGTAGCTGCACTGTGATTACCCATAAAGCTCACATGTTCCTTGAGTTCTATATCCCAGATCCTACGTTTAACTGCAGCTTTGGCATTAATGTAACCCATTTCTTTTAGGATTCTGTTGAAGAAGCCAATTTGCTATTTTTCTTTTGCTACAAGCTGTTTCCATTCTGACTGGAAAGACTGGCCAACCCTTCTCTGGAGAATATACGTTTTAACCAATAACTGATCATAAGAACTTTGACCCATGCTCTTATAGACACTAGACCAGCCTCCAAACAAAAAGCTACATTTTATTTTATTTTATTTTATTTTAGAGTATTTTTACCCTGTCTTTCTCCTTGGTAAAGGACCCAAGGTGGCTTATAGTAATGAGGGATAATATACAGTCCAGTATATTATTTGATGTACAAGGAGATACAGCCAAAATTGATCTCAAACTTTTTGTCCGTACTACCTCCATAGAGTGAACGTTTGAACATGCAAAAATTTGGGAACCATTCCACATTTAAGAAATAATCTTACCTTTGAAAACCTGAATTGCTGAAGATGTTTATTGCCCTCCTTTAGAATAGAAGAATCTAGTTCGTGCTGCAGCACTTTTCTGGGCATTCAATGATGCGTGTTTTAAATGAGAGATCCAAGAGCTTGTACAACTAAAAATTATGCCCAGGTATTTAAAGTATGAAACCTGCTCTATGGGGTGGTTGTTCATAACCCATTTATATTTATTTCTTCTTCTACTAGTTATAAGTACTTTGCTTTTCATGTAGCTTATTACTAGTTGCTCGTGGTTGCAATAGAGAGAGAAGGCCCTCAAAAACCTCAAGCCAACACAAGTTAAAGATGATAATACTACATCAAAGGGGGTGTGAAGATAACTTGGGGGGGTGAAATTTGGGTTTCAAGAGATTTCTCACAATACCATTTATGTAAAAGTTAAGCCCAGAGAGCAGTAACACCTTTAGCAACATGGATTGAGAATAGTGGGTTGATTTCTGAGAGGGACATTCTGACAAGTATTGAGGTTTTGGACTATTATATTGGAGGCTGGAAAAGTCACTTTTCTGAAAAGCTCCCAAACAGCTTTTCAAAAAGAATCCCCCAGCCAGGTGTTTCCATGCAAAGAAACTATTCCAAATTCAGATCACTATAAGAGATTATCTCATTGCATTTCATAATGTTCTTTCAGCTTTCCATGTTCGTATTAAGAAATAAGGCAACAATTTGTCAAAAGTTCCCTGTCTTTTTCAGTTATAAACCACTGGTTGGACCCTCACTTAGGGCCTTTTTACACGACCTCTAAGATCCGCTGGCCACTTAAATTTGGACCAGAGATCTTAGGGGTTCCTGCTCTTCCTCTGTCCCCACCCCCCTCCGCACTTCCTGGTTGCTGGCTGCCTGAGGGACGGAGAAAAAAGAAAGAAAAGAATGCCGGTTTACCTCCGTTTTGTTCCAGGTAGCATTCAGATCTCTTAAAGGGGCGGGGCGCAAAAAAAGAACAGTCGGAAGCCAGGAGAGCCCCGCACTCACTATCCTTACACCGGATCAAATATTTGTCACCTCCAAAAAGCAGGTACAAGAAAACTGCTGTTTGGTCTTGCTAAAGTGGGCGGGGTCTCACTTAATTGTCTGCAAAGTCCGGAGCTGGTGGGTAAACATTTTTAAGGTCCGGACCTTGCAGCCATTTGCGGCGGAGCTTAGGGGCCATGTATAAACGCCCTTAGTTGACATCCTGAGTCAACTCGCAGAAATCAGTGGGACTTCAGTGAGTCTTTATTTGACTTTATTTGACTCAATTCTAAATATGATTTGATCCTTATTCCCTACATTTTATCATAACTTTATGACACAGAGAGGAATAAAGAAAAGTGCTGGGAGGGGGGGTTAAAGTGAATTTGACTAAATGAACAAAGAGGAGCTGAACAAAAAGCAACTCATGGTGCAGTGGTTAAACTGCTGTACTGCAGCTAGAAATGTGCTCATGACCTGGGGTTCAATCCCAGGTAGCTGTCTCAGCCTTCTATCCCTCGGAGGACGGTAAAATGAGTACCCAGCTTGATGGGGGGGGCAATGTGTCACCTGCATAAATTGAATATAAACCAACCAGAGAGTACTTCAAGCACTATGGGATTATATATAAGTAAAAACACTTTGCTTTTTGCTTTATTGTCATGTGAATCGGGCACAGTTTCAGTTATAGCAGGCACCACCCAGAGGATATGTGGCTGCTTTAATATAATTTTTAAAGCAAAACCAAGCAGATTGCGAAATAATCCCCCCTAAAATGATTGTGAAAAAAAGGCAGAGCTGAAAATGATAATAGTGGTTGTTTTCTATTGCCACTGAAAAATAACCTGAAATTAAAATAATTGCATGGTATATATTTCTGCAGCAACGTCAACTCTGACGGGCAATTGAATAATATTTTAGTAATGGTGCCTTCTGCCTAGTGTGAAATAGGCTACCAGCAAGTAGTGTCTGTGTTTCTTGGTCACATTTTGAGGTCTTACTTCCTTTCCTGTTTTTCAACATACCAGTGGTATTTTAGCATATTAGTGCATCTCAACAGTCATCTCACCTTTGTCATAAGTTCTGAAAGAGGCATCCCTGAATCTGAAAGTTACTGTATGTTCTTTTTCCCTCATTGCCTCTAATTCAGGATTCATTGTACATAATTGCAGAGTAGAGGGATGATTACACACCAAAGAATTAATCAAACTCAGCTTGCTAGAGCATAAAGCTTTGGTGGTTAATTGAAATAATCTGAGCAAAGGCTAACTCATACTAAAACACAGATGGTTTGTTGTTTACTTTCTTAGAAACCCACAAGATCACACTTTGTGGGTTCATCCAGAAAGGATATGCTGTTCAGTTTCTTCAGTAAAGTATCTCTTTGCAGTGGTAACTGTTAGCTTAATGGCCTCTCAAATTCATGAACACTGTACAGCTGCATTAATTTAATTGAGGAAAGTTTTTAGGTCTTTTCCCACTTCTGGATATAAAGACTACTGCTGCCTTTCTCTAAGTTGACATTTGTGAATGGATAAAATTGCAGAGTAGCACCTCCTAAGACTTATTGTCTCCCTCCTTGCCATATTGGAAAGAACAACCTGCTAGCATAGCTCAGCAACTTAACTCAAGCAAAGGTCCTTCTAAACTTCACATACTGGAAAGAAAGAAACATTTATTTATTTTTTGTTTCTAAAAGACCCCTTTCCCAATTAAATTCAAAAGTGCAGTTCACCAGCATCTATTAAAATCTAATTAAACCCCATAGAACAGAAATGTGGAGCTACACTGTCTACACTGTTGAATCAAATTGGGAGCTGGCTCGGGTATTTTTAAAAATCATTATAATGACAGATAGTTTTGTGCTGGTTTGTACTTATCATGGAATCTGGGTTTCTCCTGGAACTCCAAAGATCCAGGAGGGAGGGTGCAGACCTGCATTCTGATGAGGAGGAATTTCTAGGTTGGACTGCACAACACCTTCAACATTTTCCACCTATCCATTTCTATTTTAGGACTGTATTGCTTTATCACTACACCAGTTCTAAATTTAAATATACAAAATATTTTTTAAATAGCAGGAGACGGGGGATAAGATGCTACTGTCAACCCTCACAGATGCACTAAAACTGGTGATCCTGCTTTCCCAACTTCCTGTGGCTCATGGGCTGCCTCCTCTGCAACACAGTGTGTCTTGCCATGAATCCACTCTGCTGTGCTCTGTCCCCTGGATTGGTGCCCCTTCCTAGAAATTCCTCCTCATCAGAATGCAGGTCTGCACCCTCCCTCCTGGATCTTTGGAGTTCCAGGAGAAACCCAGATTCCATGACAAGTACAAACCAGCACAAAACTATTTGTACTTGGCGCCTGTCTTGACAAACCCTGCAGACCCCTGCATACACTGTTTACATTGACACAGGCATTCACATTTGCCAAAATATTTTTAAAAAATTGTCTGGTATTAATTTAAAAAGAACAATCCCTCATGGTGTTTTTTTAAAATGCTCTCCACCTCAAAGACCACATACTTAGTTGTACATCAAATAGATGGATATGTTTAAATCAATTTCATAGTAAACATGATACAAAAGTGGGAATATTACGTGCTGGGTACTCATTTTACCAACCTTGGAATGAAAGAAGGCTGAGTCAACCATGAGCCTGCTACCTGGGAATTGAACCCCAGGTTGTGAGCAGTTTTAGCTGCAGTACAGGCATTTAACCACTGCACCACAAGGCTCTTATTCAGGCAGACTCTCAACAACTATACCATTGATATGGAAGGAGCTGTAGCCGGCAGGGGTAGGGGGTAGAGATAGGCACGAATTGAAAAAATGATGTTTCAGTTTTTCTTTTTTCGTTGTGGGTCCTGTTTCAGTTTGTTTTTGTTTTTTGTGAATTTTTTGAAAAAAATTCATTTCATTGGTTCGTTTTTTTTTTCATTTTTCGTTTTTACCCACTTTTTGCACGACTTAAAGCATTTCCGTGCACGGGCGTCCCCCAACGCCCCAGACCAGAGGGAAGACACTAAAAAAATGATGCTGGCAGAGACATAGTATAGACTAGGTATGCAGGGAGGCTGCAAAGGCAGCGGCGGGCATTGCCCAGGGCGTAAGGCAGCCGCAGAGTGTGACTGCACTGCGGAGCAGGGGAGGGTACTCACTGAGAGGTACGCACACACAGAGAGAGGCTGCAAGAGAAATCTCTTCTTTCTCTCCCCTAAGAGCCAGGCTGCAGGCAGCAGGAACACAGAGACACACACCTGGCTGGCTGGCCTAAAGTAATGAGTCGCAGAGACAGCAATCGCACCCTAACTCCCACCATAGACTGCAAGGAGGACGGGGGCTGCCAGAGCTTTTTATGCGCTCTGTGGCTGCCACACCTACCCAGTCTGCAACCTGGGCATGCTATTGGTTGAAATTGTCCAAGAATTTACATGATCCCATCACATGGCTTGCATCCATTTTGTGGCTGGAATCCATTTTGTGTCATCCTTAAAGGGAAAAGAAAAATACATTGTGATGGGAGAAAGACAAAAACAAATGTTTTAAGGACCCCAACCCCCTGGTAGGTAATAATTTCAAATAATTATCGCTGCGTTTTTACAGATGTCCAGGGCGTTTTAATATTAGGCATCTGGGAACCATTTTGGGTCGATGTCCCCTAACTCCCCTTAAAGGAAAAAATACAGCGATCTAAGAAAAGACATAAATGCATGTTTTAATGATCCCAATCCCCCCTGGTATGTATTATCAAGCAGAATAAATAATTATCGCTGGGTTTTTACGGATATTCAGGACGTTTTTTAACATTTAAAACAGCTCATTTCATTTACGAACCTAGTGTTTGTGGTTCTGTTTGGTTCGTTCCAATTTCATCGCCATTTTCGTTATTCATTTTGTTACGTAACGAAACGAATAACAAATAACGGAACAATTTTTTTCGTTTCGTGCCCATCTCTAGTAGGGGGTTCTTTTCTTTTTCTCCCCCCTTGAGACATTTTTGAAATGATTTTAAAATTGCCTTTAGTTCAGTTGTGGTTTTAAAACAATGAAGTGTTTAACTGTGTTTTATTAATTTGTGGTACGTTTTCCTTAACTGTTTCTTGAATTGCCTTGGGTTCAGGTATTAGAACAAAGAATGACTACTGAAATCATATAAGCTTACCAGAAAAGAGGGCAGTTGCTTTTTTAGAACTTTGCACGGTAGAGAACGCAGTGCTATTTCCCCCCCTAAAGATTACTACAGAGTGGAGGCTAGGCTGTTCACCTTGAGTAAAGTCTTACCACTTGACCTTCAGTGCAATTTTGAAGTTAATGGGAGAGTATCTGTTTCCTGAGATAATCAACACATACAGTACAGCTTTGATCCTAGCCTGACTCCAGGAATAAATATTGCTTTATTTATAAAGCAATATTTATTCCTGGAGTCAGGCTAGGATCAAAATGTTGAATGATGATGTATGAAAAGTTGTGAAAGACCGTTGTTGTGAAGTAAGTTGTCTTGTCATGATGAACACAGAATCTGACTTACTGCACGTACCATTAGGGTAGATGACCACTGTGATATAATCAGCCCTTTGGCACTGGTTGCCTGTAGAAATTATAGTGACTAAGGCAGTTTTTACCGATAAAGTGAACAGTAATTTTAAGTGATTAAAATAGTGATTTAAACTTTTAAGTGATTGTTTTTTAAAAAGTGATTAAAATAGATTAAAACACCTCATCTTGATTCAACCCCACATTATTTTTGATCTGATTGTTGATTGAAATTAAAGGATCACTTACATTCTTATCAAGAAACAAACACTAGGTTTGCAGAAAGTCATAGAATAATTAGGTGTTTATTGTATTTTAGGTGCTACTGACCTAAATAAAAGCTGGCCATTGTACATCAAATGATAGAAGAAATCATAGCATCAGTGTCAAGCCTTTGGGCCAGGATGGTTAATAAGAGTGGTGACGTGCACAATACATCACCACGATCCACTGCATTGCCTCAAACTCTACACTGTAGCAAAAGATACAAAACTCGTGTTTTTAAAAAAGATGAATTGCTACACCTGAGGATGGACGGACACACACACACACACACACACACACACACACACACACACACACACACAGAGAGAGAGAGAGAGAGAGAGAGAGAGAGAGAGAGAGAGAGAGAGAGAGAGAGAGAGAGAGAACATTATTCTGTGCAGTCAAGAAACTGAAAGCAAGAAGATCGGAGTGTGATCCTGCGTGCATCATAGCTTTCTTCAAGCCCTGAGGCATATATTTTATGTGATTGGCCTAACTGTATTTAATCAAATCCTTTTTTTGCTTGTGATTTGATTGTTATGCAGAGTAGTATTAGTTAATGCTATTAATTTGTTAGGACTCCCCCCTTTCATTTAATATGAAATGACAAAGTTGGGGTCCAAAGACCCTTAAATTATATTTTTCTTACAACCTAAGGTTCTTGTTCCCGCAGAAGATGTCTTTTGATGGGTGTGTGGTTGTTACTAAGTTATGTGTATTAGTTGCATATTAGGAAGTGAACATTATGAAACAAAACAGAACATACTGGTGCGTTCAATGTAAGAGCTTTTGCTGTGACCAGAAAGGTGGTTCTGACTGGCCCCTGTGCTGGGAGGAGCTCCCTTGTCCACCCGCTCATGATGTGGCCATAGAACAGGTGGTCTCGAATGGCCACCCACAGGCCGGACAACCCATTACTGGGGCTGACCAGAGGTCACATGACCAGCACCCATAGCCCCTCTTAAGGCCCAACAAAAAGGGTCTCGAAAAGGTGCAATAGTGTGGATTTAAGACCATTAAATTATGGCCCTATTTTAAATCTCACAAACTTGTCTTGTCTCTTATTCTGGGCTAGGGGGATAACATCTTTTATGCTGATTCGTACATTTTCCATGTCTAACTTGAACCCATGGTTCTGCTGCTTTGGGGATTCTAATTCAAAATCCAATAAAATCAGCATTGCTTTGGATTTTTAATTTTAATCCTGTTCCGATTTTAAATAGTTGCCATTCAGACCACTATTCACAGTACTGCACATTTTTGTGTCATTAAAGGAGCTAAATCACAGAGACTGCCTTAAAAGGATGGGCTGAAAGAAACTTAAAGACTAATGCTAGCTATTTCTGAAACATCTCCACTTTAGTCACATTGGAAACTCTCATACTAGTGCAATGACAATAGTAACTTTACCCCTCTGCTATATAAAACATCTAATTCCATTTTCAATGAAAGATAGCATGTAATGTGCAATCCTAAGGGATTGCATCCAAAACTCATGTTAGCTCTTCTGCTGCTTAGTAGGAAATTGGGTAAGGTGATGTTTTATTGGTTTGTTCTTAACCATCTGTCTCCCCAGATCTTATCTGGAATGGGGGAGCATCATGAATAGAATGGTATGTGACATGTGATCCTACAAGGGGAAATTGATTCAGTGAAAAATTTCTTCCATTCTCCCACAGTGGTCCCCCACCCATTTGCGGTTCATATACTGCGGTCCCATTATATTGCGGGACTGCAGTATATGAAAAAAGGCCCCCTGGGTTAAGGGGGGGAGACCTGTTTACCCCAGGACTGGTGCTGCCCCAAACAAGCCTGCAAGGGCCTTCCTGGACCTTCTGGAGGACCAAAAATGGCTTCCCTGTGAACCGGAAGTCACTTCCAGTTCACAGAAAATCATTTCTGAGGTTTCCAAGGCCCTTTCTAGGCCTGCCGGAGGCTTCAGAAATGATTTTCAGCAATCCGGAAGTCACTTCCGGTTCGCAGGGAGGCCCTTTTGTAGTGCCCGGGAAGGCCCTCACAGGCCTGTCAGGGGCAGCGCCAGGCTGACGATAAGTACAAGGGCCCCTACCTAGGGCCCCTAGGCCCAACCAACCTGCATCCGCATATCACAGATTTTCAATTATCACAGGTTGGGTCAGGTCCCTAACTCCCGCAATAGGCGGGGGTGGTCACTGTATTAGCAAATGGTGCCACTGACTCACAGAAGGACTTCTTTGTATATGAAAACGCCTACTGCTTCTAAGCTATTTTATATACTGTATATACTCAAGTATAAGTCGACCCGAGTATAAGCCGGGGCCCCTAATTTAAACCCCCAAAACTGGGAAAATTTATTGACTCAAGTATAAGCCTAGGGTGGGAAATGCAGCAGGGCCTGGCAACTCCTCCTTTGTGAGCTGGGTGTGTGTGTGATGTTTAAAATGACTTTTAGCGACTGAGGCAAGTGCTTGAGTTGGTGGCTAAAAGTCATTTTAAACATTGTTTTAAAATGACCTTTTAAAAAGTCATGTTAAACATGGGGGTCAGGAGAAGTGGCACACAATGTTTAAAATGACTTTTAGCCACTGACCCAAACCTGCTTCAGTGGCTAAAAGTATTGACCCGCATATAAGCCAAGGACCCCTTTTTTCAGCCCAAAATTAGGGCTGAAAAACTAGGCTTATACTCAAGTATATACAGTAATCCTTACCACAACATATCTCATCTGATTTTGGAAGTGAAGCAGGATTGGGCCTACTTGACAGGAGGCTACTGAGGAATATGAGAGATCTCTAGGTGGGGCTTTGGAGAGTTGCTGCCATTCAGAGTGGACCAAATCAAGAAATATGGATAAATGGCTTGGCACAGCTTCCAAAAATTCACCAAAATCCCAAAATTAATGTCCATGAAAGCCAGCCCCATCTTGTTTAGTTGGCTGTATCTTCTTGTCAGAATGCATGGGACTGCAGCCTTATTACTCTGCCCAGCTGCCCAGCTGTTCTCAGTGAAACTTGTTCCTGGAGGACCACATGTCCCCCACTCATGCTGTAAAACATATGTAAAACAATAATCAGGAGTCTCCTTAAAGTTAAGCATATGTTTGTGGATCATCTTCAGGTAGTGAAACAAATATTAGCTTGAAATTAGCTCTGTTTTTTTTTTTTTACCTACTCGTGCTGGTGATTTCTGTAGTCAAACCCTTTGAACGAGGGCATAACATGATACAGTATTTCAAATGCAAATTGAATTAGTTTGTTGCTTTCGTTTATTGACCTCCTTTGGAGTAGTTTTCATATGTTACATGTTTGTTTTCTCTTAAAACCCAATTTATTCATGACATGCTAACTCTTCTGTGCCTTGAGATATCTTCTGTCTATTCAAGCATTTCAGTAAAATAAAACTTCCAAGCTGTAATTAGGTTTTTGATACACAATATTGTTTTGTTTTGGGCAGAGTAATTCAGAATATTAGGTGAAGTGTTTTGTTAGGAAAAGGTTGTCAGCTTCTGGCTCCAGAGGAAGTAACTCCATATTTCAGCAAAAAGGAAATGTAAAAGTGATGCTTTGTTTACAGGGAAGCCTAGTTGGTCTTTCCTGGCATTTGTTATAAACCTAAAGTAACCATAATCTGCATATTATGTAAATCAGCTCTTTCACAGAAACAGTTTTGGTCTTCCTATTTTTTAGTTCGATTAATCTGAAAGAATAGTGCCAAGGTTTGATGTCAGACAGAATTAAAGAAAATTGGATCTTGTCAGAAGGAATTCTTATTGCAGTCATTACAGGTTGCTCTGCTATTTTGAGCAATTAAAGGTTCTGATACATATACAGTGGTACCTTGTATAAAGGAATTAATTTGTTCCAAATGAATTTATGTTAAGCAAGTTTTCCTTTATACAAATTTCCCATAGGAGTGCATTGAAAACAGAGTAATCCCTAATTGCAACCATTTTTATGTTGTACAGATTCGCCCCATAGGTGATTCTGTTAAGCAAATTTCCCCTATCTCTGGAAATTTTTATGTTGTACAGATTTTATGTTATACAAACTGTTTGTTATACAAGGGTCCACTGTACCAAGAATATGCTTTATTGTGGATGACTTACACAGAATGAAGGATAGCTCTATTTTCTTTTTGGCTAATTGGGTTATTGCTCCCAAAGTACCAGTATAAGTTCAAAATTAAGAAATCGAAGTTGCAGTGGGGAAAAGGCCAGTTCAGTGATAAAATGTACTTTTAACAGAAAAGATTTTCAGTGGATAAATGATTAGATAACTTGAAATAAGAATATTAATGGAATGTGTAGGTCATGTTATGTATGTATAAAAATACAGTAGTACTCTTATTTATAAAATATTAGAATAATATGTTTTTATATAAATAACCAAAACCCTGTCTGAGCCCCTCCTCCTCTCCCCGTCTCCCATCCAACCCCCCCCCCAAAAAAAAAACTCTATGTACTACAGCCAATGAATATCTGGTATGAAATGTATATCCCATCACATATTCTATTGCACACCTCATTCTGCTGCTATATGTCTGAAGAAGTGGACGTGTCTACGAAATGTTTCATTAAAATATGAAAGTTAGTCTTTAAGGTGCCACATGTTTCGAGTCTTTTGTTTTGTTTTGTTTTCCTTTGATTTTTGCCTGAAACTCTTTCTCCATATTGCAGTTGTTATAACAAACAAACAGACAGACAGACAAATGGTGATTGGGAATACAAGAGTGTGGATGATTTTGGTCTTGGTCTCCAGTGACAGATCCTTTCAATTATCTTTTCCAATTACTCCATTGCTGCCCTTTGTGGTCTCAGTCTTCTTTGGATTTCTTGGTTGTACTCTCTGAATGGATTAGTGATTGAACCAGTTATACTAAGTTTCTATCTATTTCAGTGTCTTCACTGACAACATTAAAGTTGTGTAGTTCTTCAATAATCATGATTTTGGCCTACTTCATGTTCAGTTGAATACTTGCTTTGGCTCTTCCTTTTTTCAACATCACACAAATTAATTTCAAGCCGAGATGGGCATGAACTGCTGAACTGGTACTGGTTTGTTTCTTTGACCAAACAAATGTTTGGTGCTTCTGAACCTCGCCTCTTTTGGCAGGCACTCATTCAGAGGCAGCAACTGGAGGGACGGGGGAGGTAAGCACTGGAAAATAGAAATGGTCACAAAACAAAATAAAAGAAATGCTGTTGAAACAGGTTATGAAAGATGGAAAGCTCGTTTAGAAGATGGAAGGCTTGTCTAAATGAGGACAACAGGCAGAAACATAAATTCTGGAAGAACAAATGCAAAGCAACAATTAGGAAAAAAAGCAAAACTTGGAGGAGCATATAGCTAAAAATACTCAATGAAATAACAAGGACTTCTTTAAGTACATTAAAAGTAATAACCCAACTAGGAAGGCCATTGGACCATTAGACAACAATGGAAGGCAAGGGATTATTAAAGGGGGGAAAACAGATTGCAGAGAGACTCAATGAATTCTTTGCTTGAGTATTCACTGAAGAGGGCAGAGACCACATGCCCAACACAGAGCCTATCTTCTTAGGGAGGGAAACCAAAGTATTAAGCCAGATAGAAATAACCAGGGAGGAGGTCCTTGCATGTCTTGTTAAAATAAATGCTAACAAATCACCAGGACCAGATGGCATCCATCCATGAGTTCTCAAGGAACTTAAATATGAAATTGCTGATGTCCTAGACAAAATATATAATCTTTCCCTCAAATCATGCATTGTGTGAGGACTGGAAGGTAGCAAATGTAACACCAATCTTCAAAAAAGGATCCAGAGGTGATCCAGGAAATTGCCAACCAGTCATTTAGATATGTGTCCTAGGTAAAGTGATGGAAATCATCACTTAAAGATAAAATTTATAGGCACATAAAAGAGAAGGCACTGCTGAAGGAGAACCAACATGGCTTCTGCAAGGGCAAATCATGCCTCACTAATCTGTTGGAATTCTTTGAGAGTGTCAGCATGCATGTGGATGAGGGAGATCCAGTTGACATTGTTTATCTGGAATTTCAGAAGGCTTCTGACAAGGTCCCGCACCAAAGGTTCTTGAATATGCCAGTCATGAAATCAAGGGACAGGTTTTGTCCTGGATCAGCAACTGGTTAAGGGACAGGAAACAGAAGGTAGCCCTAAAGGGACACTTCTCCAAGTGGAGGGAGGTAAAGAGTGAGGTTCCCCAAGGTTCAGTACTAGGACACCTGCTTTTCAACTTCTTCATAAATGATCTAGAACAAGCCCACCCAAGATGTTGACCTCGGGCAACCAGTTGCCCATGGCGCCTTCAGGGGTCGCCTGCCAGGCCCTTGTGTTGAGGGAATTCCCCCCCACACACACTCACTCGCCCTCTCCAGTGGCAGCGCGCCCAGGCTGGCCTGCTGGGCCAACTTGCCAGAGACACCGAACGGGCCCAGCAACCTAGCCTGGGTCTGTTTCCATGGCCGTCGCCTGCCACTGCAGCCATCACCGCTGGAGCCACCACCACTGTTGCTGCTGCCGCCCCCTGCCCCCGCCACAGCTGCCATCCCTGCTGCTCCCCTGCTGCCACGGCCATCACCCCGCCCCCCGCTGCTGCAGCCCCCGCCCCTGCTGCCCCCGCCATGGTCAGATTATATGCTTCCCTATTGGTCATTTATCATTCCTAATCTAGTTTTAAATGTTCCCTTAATTTATTAGATCTTTTGGAAGAGAAATCTTGTTTTTTGTTCTTTTTGCTCTCTGTTTCTTTGCATTTAGTATTCTGGCCTTATTTATGTCACTTTTTACTTTTGCTTCTTTACAAGTTTAATTGTTTCTTCTATCATGCATCTAGGTTTTTCTTTTCTTTTTACTATAGGAATTGTCTTTTCCCCTTCTTCCCTAATAATATCTCTGGGTTCAATAGTTCTTCTGGTTTGTGATCAACTTAGTTTAGTAATGCAAACCTATTCTTTATGTGGACTTCCAATTTAGCAGAAATGTTTCTATTATATTTTGGCAGTATGATTCTTTAAATGTTCCTTTTCAGCTTTATATTATCGTTAGATATTAACAGTTCATGAGCAATACACTAAACTGCTCCTGATCTTGTTTTATTAGAAAGAATATTTGTTTATTTAAAAGATTTTTACCCAGCCTTTCCACTACGAAATTACTCAAGGTGGCTTAAATAATTAAAACACAATACAAAAGCTAAAGACAGTGAATTATTCAAATATTAAATGAATTAATTAAGAATGTTGTATTAAGAATGTTAGGGAAAGCATTACTACAGATTTAGAAGCAATAAAATGGAAACATCTTGTTTTAAACCCTCTCCTAACCAATCTGTCAAGAAGGAAAAGTTTGCCTGAAGAGAAAAGTCTCCATATCCTTATGGGAGGACAGCAGCAACAGGGTCAACCTGGGAGTTCCAGGGCCAGGGGCAGTCACAGAGAAGGTTCTCTCCTGTGTCCCCACCAATACAGCTTTTCCACCTCCTGCTCCAAGTTATTTCATCTACAGTGGTACCTCAACTTACCAAATGCATGCTCTTAAGTTGAACTACTCTTAAGTTGGGGTATCTATCTAAAACATTTAAAAAATAAGTTTAAAAAAATTGTAAGTCGAGCAGACCATATCTAAAATTTGTAAGGCGGCAGTTAAAATGCCAACAGTTTTCTGCTCTTAGTTCGAATTGCTCTTAAGTCGGGGTACCATTGTATTTGATTTCCATATGGACCATCTGGTGATGTCCAAGTGTACAGCCCTCTGCTCAGTTGCTTGCAGCGTGTATATGCAGTAGACATGTTGTTGGAGTCAAAGATCTCTATGAGTTATTCTTCTGCTTTGGTTCCACCCCCAAATATCAGGAAAATGGATCTATAATGAATATGGCCTGTCTTTTGTGAAGGCCTAAGCTATGAACTGGAACCATGATTGTTTTAGTTATCCACATAAACCGAAGCAGATGTAGCAGAGCATTGAGAGTACAGAGAATATGATGGGCATGATCTCAATGGTTTTACAAGTAATGTAGATGTTTCCACTTCATTACTCACAGTGGAACAGAGTTTCAGCTGTCTGCATTAATGAATGGGTACCCCTCAGGAAGACATGCTACTGGTTGTGTTTTAATGATGACATAATTAGAAAGCAGAACTAGCTCATGGTGAGAGGATTGCCTGCAGTCAAAACCCATAAGCTCTTCAGTTCAGCTGTGTTCACATTCAGGATTAGTAAAGCAGAGAAAGATAAACTGTGTAGTGTTAGAGAAGATGTCAAGATTATCTACATTTTCCAAAATAGCCTCTTAAGAGCTGTAGTACAACCTAAGGAAAGATTCTGAATGGTGCTTTCCAGCTAGATTTTAAAAATACTTTCCCATGAATAAAATATTCTTTCTTTCTTTCTTTCTTTCTTTCTTTCTTTCTTTCTTTCTTTCTTTCTTTCTTTCTTTCTTTCTTTCTTTCTTTCTTTCAAAGCAGGTCACAGTGAGAGTTAAAACAAGCAGTAACATTAGAGGAGCCTCTTCACCCAAACCAGGGACTCGTATTATATTCTAGTGGAGAGAAAAGGAGGGCACTCATGTTAGGTTAAAGTGCTGTACAGAATAAAACATTTAGGAGCCTAGCTACTAACAATGTATTTCAGAATGAAATTGTAAAACGAAGTCTAACAATTTCGTTCTCCAAAAGTGGAATGTAAGGTGCAAGGATGTAAATTTTTCTGTTATCTTGGCATGCAAGGACAAGAAACTGTCAAAGGGGGGGGCAGAGCCCTTGGCAGGAATGGGAAAAAGAATAAATGTTATGTAATTGATATACGTTTGTGGGGGTTTTGTTGTTGTTGTTGCATGGGTTTTAAGATTTGGAAATTTTTAAGATTTGGAATTTTTAAAAAAATATGTGCATGCCTTGCTTTCCAAAGCAAAAATAACACCACTTTTTTCTTAGTTTGTGGACATTACGATCATTGTGATGAGAGAAAATCCACTGCATGTCTTACTTTCACTTGGAGGCAAGGAATTTCATGACTGTGGAAATTCAAATTCAAAGTGGAGTCAACCTAATTTGACAAGAATGACAGCCTAATTTGACAAATTAACGTATATTCTTCACATTCTTTAAGATACTGGTCTTTTAAAACTATGATTTGTATACTCTGAAAATTATTGAAAAATATACCTCTTAAATAATTCTCAAGTGAAATAAGGTAAATACAACAACAGCAACAGCAACAACAACAAACTTTATTTTTTATGCCACCTTTTCCCCCGAAGGGTCCCAAAGCGGCTTACAACAAGAACAACAAAAGAAAATCAACATAGGCAATATTAAGATATTAAAAGTCAAATGTTTAAACAACAATAAATACACTATAAAAACAATAGTAAAAACAGCAGAAAGCAGCAGAGTTTAAAGGGGCCCCAGCCGCCAAGATGTTAAAGATAAAGAATTTATAAAAGGCTGGAGGCTCAGAAGGCTTGCCTAAATAAAAACGTCTTAAGGCCTCGCTTAAATGTTTCCAAGGATATAAAAGAAGAATAAAGTGTGTGTGTGTGTGTGTGTTTCCTTGTATACAGTTTGATGAAACCTAGACACCTGAAATTTGGCTTGCACAATAATGAGATCTTGAACTCTTTACTCTGAAACCCAGGTTTATATGGTTTTGAGAACATATTAATTCATTGTTATTGACATGTATGTATCTATAGCCTGCAGCGCCGTTTTTAATAACTTGGTGGCAGGCAATAGAGATCTCAGGTGTGCAAAGGCTCCTCAAATTACAGTAGTATTGTTTGTCAAACTTATCATATTCTCGCATATTCATTTGTTATTCAAAAAGAGAAAATAATAATATGTAAATTTGACTGCATAGAATTAGAACTGGAGTGTGGACGTCTTAAGAAAGGCATGTCCAAACTTCGGCCCTCCAGGTGTTTTGACCGCAATTCCCACAGTCTTTTGTCAAAGTTTGGACATGCCTGTCTTAAGAGGAAGCAAAATTCTTGGTGTTTGACAAAGTTGGAGCAGGAAGTTAGAAGATGTGGGTGGAGCAAACATCAAAGTAGAGGGAAAAGTAAGAAAATGTATAGAGAGGTATAAATGTGCTATGGTGCCTATGAACTTAGGCAAACATAGGTACTTCAGTCACATCCCCTTTTTATAACAACAGCTAAGTAACCTGCAACCACCCCCAGCATGTTTGCATTAAAAGGAATATTTTAAAGTCATCCTTTCTCAGAAAGTAGAAGCTTCTCTCCCCCCCCCCCCCCCGGGCCTGTTTCTCATAATACATATACAGTGGTACCGTGGTTTAAGAATGCCTCAGTTAACAAAAATAATATTTTAAGAAAATAAATTATTGGAATTGGGGATGCCTTGGTTTTAGAAAATTTTTCAATAAAATGCCCTGGTTTACAGTTTTCGTAAGCATTAAAAGTTGATGTGTGATGTTCACAGGACAAAAAGAATGTGGATGCCTCGGTTTAAGAATATTTAAAATGGAATATCCAGGTTGGCTTTTTTTCTGAACTCTGGAATGGATTAATTGGTTTTCAATGCATTCCTAGAGAACAGGGCTGTCCAACTTTGAACCAGCCGAGGTCTACTTTTTCCAGACGAAAGTGCCTGAGGGCTACTACACTAAAACCTCTACTTATGAATTTTATCTGTTCTGAGACTATACCTATAAGTAAACAAGTTTGTAAGTAGAGCAGCTGTTTCCCATAGGAATGCATTGAAAATCAAATAATCCTTTCTGGAGGAAACATATTTCAATGCATTGCTATGGTAAGGCTAACCATGCACATGCTTCTGTTACACCTGCTCGAGCCAGAGTGGACAGGTGCAAGGGAGGCACATGCATGCTTTCGCAGATCACCCCTTCCGCTTGCCTGGGCTGCTGGAAGACTTTTTTTAAAAGGTGCACTTTTCCTCCCAACTTGCCTGGGGCCTGACTTGACTCTACTTCTCCTTCTGTTTTCTCCCTTCTCCCTTCCAGCCCCCTCACTGCCACTGCTGCTGCTGCCCATAGCTCTCACTCACTTCTGCCATGTTCTCTGTGCAGCTGGGTTGGGCCAAGCCAGCAGCGGGGCAATCACATCGTCACGGCCGCGCAAGGAGGAGGGAATGGCTCAGAAGGGTAGCAAGAGGAGCGGCAGGTCACAGTCTCTGTGAGGCAGCTGTGGGGGTCCCCTCCACTCCCCTTTCTCTGCTGTGCACCAACAACTCATTTGGTCACGAGACAGTGGCATGCCAATCATCTGACTGATAGGGAGAGCAGGGGACAGTGCCATTGCCCTTGAACTGCCCCGTTTGGCTGACGCAGTGGGCTGGCAGACCCAGAGCTTTGCTGGGGCAGTGGTGGTCCTTGGGGTGGGGGAGGTAGAGGTGGAGAACTTATCCCCTTACATTTTTTATTAATGGCTGGAGGGCTGCTTTTGAACCCTTCATGGGCTACTGGTAGCCCCCGGTCTACCTGTTGGGCAGGCCTGTTATAGAAAATCATATTTTGGAATTTTATGCAGTACAAAATGGCCCGGAGAATGAATTTATTACTTAAACCGAGGTACCACTGTATACAGTAACTTTAATATCCATCTCCAAAAGGCCAAGGCATAAATTATGTAACAAGGGCTACAACACATATAAAGTGATCTCAGAAAACACTTTGTGACACCCCGTTGGGGTCCTCAGCCCCCAGTGGGGAAACACTGCTCTAGTTAATTATTATAATTTCTAAAAATTGGAATAGTAAGCAAAACATTAAAAAAACCCAGTGATTTTTAAACAGTACTGTAAACATTTCCATCCACCTGTTCTATGAGTCTTTTTTGTTTTTTAGAAGATATCTGTAGACACAACTTGAGGGAGGGTGAATTAAATGTGCAATATGGAACACCCCCTTTCACCTTCATTCATCAGTCAGTATTCCCATCTTGTGTCTTCTCTCATCCAGAGGCAGTTTAATGTACGGATTGCCCTGAAAGTCTTCAGACTTCTTTATGGATTACATTAATATAAAATGGAAGGGGGGCATCCTGATGCCCATCCAATTATACCTTACTGAGTTATTTCAGAGAAAATGGCTGAAAGAAATCACAAGGTAAAATTTGATATTTTAGGAATATTGGCTGAAGAGTACCTGAGCAGATTTTTATAACCATATCAAATTAAATAAGTGTAGGTTTTACATAATTTATACAGAGGTATGTGCATTATCCAAACAAATGAAATCTCTTTCATTTGCTACAGTAAGTTCATGGTAAATGGTGTTGAAAGAAGTCCATATACTTGCTCCTAAAGCTAAATGTGTATTTTCTTAGCAATAATCAAACAGCATGACTCTGGTTCTAAAATGGGCTACTTTTCAAACTGGCTTTTTAAAATAATATCTAATTTAGTATTCTTCTGCTGTCTCCTTTTTATCCAGTGCCCTTGTAAATTGCTATTTTGAAAGAGCAATACAAAATATGTATGCAAATAAATGGCTTCTTCATTTTAGTTCAGATACCAAAATTCTATCAAATACCTCAGTTCCACGATCACAGCCAATGGGAGTCTGAATAATGAAGTCATGTCAAGAATCAACTGTACCTGGCTAAAATACTGTATGACATCAAGCATCACGTGCAACAAAAAGATCAGTGAACATTTAAAGTCAAAGATCTATCACACTGTTGTACAGCCTGTTGTACTCTACTGCATGGAACGCTGGTCTAAAGAAGTTAAACATTGCCTTCATGTCATGGAGACAAAGATGCTATGATGGACCTACATAAGACCATAAGAAGGCCAAAGGCCCATCTAGTCCAGCTTCCTGTATCTCACAGTGGCCTCACCAGATGCGTTTGGGAGCGCATGAGACTAGATACCTGTTTCCTGATACCACTCCACCGGCATCTGGCCCTTGAAGTACCCTGGTCTTAAGCCTGGAGATTACACATCTCCATCATGGTTTCTAACCTGTGATGGACTTTTCCTCCAGGAATCTGTCCAATCCCCTTTTGAAGGCATCCAGGCCAGATGCTATCACCACATCCTGTGGCAGGGAGTTCCATAGACTAACAACGCGCTGGGTGAAAAAATATTTTCTTTTGTCTGTTCTTACTCTCCCAGTCCTCAATTTGAGTGGATGTCCCCTAGTTCTGGTATTTTGGGAGAGGGAGAAGAACTTCCCTCTATCCACTTTACTCATGCCCTGCATTATTTTGTACGTCTCAATCATATCCCCCCTCAGGCGCCTTTTTTCCAGATTAAAGAGCCTCAAATGTTTTAGCCTTTCCTCATAAGGGAGGTGCCCCAGCCCAGTAATCATTTTAGTCGCTCTCTTCTGCACCTTTTCCAGTTCCACTATGTCTTTCTTGAGATGTGGTGACCAGAATTGTACACAATACTCCAGGTGCGGCCTTACTATTGTTTTGTATAATGGCATTATAATGTTGGCTGTTTTATTTTCAATCCCCTTTTTGATAATCCCTAGCATGGAATTGGCCTTCTTCACCGCTGCCACACATTGGGGAGACACCTTCATGGAGCTGTCTACCCACACACCAAGATCTCTTTCCTGATCCGTCACGGATAACTCAGAGCCCATGAGTTGATAGATAAAGTTTGGATTTTTTTGCCCCAATATGCATTACTTTACATTTGGCTACATTAAAATGCATTTGCCATTTCGTAGCCCATTCCCCCAGTTTAGAGAGATCCTTCTGGAGCTCTTCACAATCTTCTCTGGTTTTTACGACACGGAAAAGTTTTGTGTCATCTGCAAACTTGGCCACCTCACTGCTTATCCCTGTCTCCAGGTCATTTATGAACAGATTGAAAAGCACCGGTCCCAGGACAGATCCCTGGGGCACACTGCTTTTCACCTCTCTCCATTGTGAAAATTTCCCATTGACACCTACTCTTTGTTTCCTGGATCTCAACCAGTTCTCAATCCATAAGAGGACCTGCCCTCTTATCCCCTGACTGTGCTATTTTCTTAGCAGCCTTTGGTGAGGGACTATGTCAAAAGCCTTTTGAAAATCCAGATAGACTATATCTACTGGTTCACCCAAATCTACATGCATGTTGACCTTTTCAAAAAATTCTACAAGATTTGTCAGACAAGACTTACCCTTGCAGAAGCCATGCTGATTCTCTCTCAGCAAGGTTTGTTCTTCTATGTGTTTTAAGATTTTCTCTTGGATGAGGCTTTCCACCATCTTCCCTGGGACAGATGTAAGGCTAACTGGCCTGTAGTTTCCCGGGCCCCCCTCCTTCCTTTTTTAGACCTCTGGGCTAATGATCATGTGTGTAGTGATGACATCTGATCTAATTTCAGCATCACGCCAGTCACATTTGGTGACATTATTTAGCACCTAAAATGGCACTGGTGTTTTTTTCCCCAAAAACAAAAACAAAAACCTTGAATAGCATTACTTGCAATTGGCTGTGTTTTCATTGAATGTGATTACAAGTTGTTACAGGTGTTCTTCAGAGCAACTTGCTTTGATTATAGCTAACATTTGCCAGATGTTATGAAGTTAGAAAAGAGAGTGTCAGAGCCAAGTGTAGATGCCAGACATTTCAGACAAATTGAAACTTACCCACTTACCAATTTCAGAAATTAAGCCTTTTATGCAGATAAGCATTCCATTAATGTTAAAGAGGCTTCTTCTCTACTGGTCTTACCCTGCTGCTTATTTAGTGTTCCTAGTTGCACAGCTCACAAAAAAATGGTCTCCCTTTTTTCTCCCTCTATGTACTTATTAAATCAAATCATATTCATGCAGCTCGTATTGATGTCTTTGTCATTAGTGAAAGAAAGAGGACAAAGAGGCTGGTTTCTTTCGCAATCAGAATGTACAACCTTAACTAAAAGTTCTGGAGCAATGAAAAATGGCATAATTTTATCCATTTTTTGCTCAGAACTGACTGGGGAAAATGGAGGACAGAAAGCTGTATGGTTACTCAGTGAGGAAAAGATTTGGGAGCAATTTGACAAACAACTGTATTCCACAAATATCTTTTAAAGATAACATTGCATGGGATCAGTTCTCGCTGTCCCTGAAAAATATTCAAGATAGGGAAAATGGGGTTCCATGAATATGTGCATCACTTGAGCACAGCTTTGTTCACAGGATTGTTTTAGCAATGAAAGAAGGGGTGAAACTAGTCTGCTTCTATAACTCTCTAACCTACTCATATAGGGTATATTGTAGTTTCTTTTTTTCCCACATTTTTAAATATCCAATTGTATAGTGTATATTTGTATATTGAATATTTTTATTTTATCTAATCCCTATTATCTTTTTTTCTTTTTCACTTCACACTTTTTGTACACTTATCCTTCTCGCTTGTTCTTTATATTGGGATCTGTGTAACAAGTCAACTTCCCCGCTGTGGGGTTAATATTTATCTTATCTTATCTTCTGATTACTTGTTTGTTACATGCACATGCTCCCTTTTCCTTAGTGATCTCAAGGGTGGCAGACATGGCTAGCCTTCCATTTCTTAGTCTTCACAAGAGTCCTGTTAGTCAGGACAGGTGAAAACCTTGTATCCAGGCTTAGGTCACCAAGGGCGCTTTTACACGACCCCTAAAATCTGAGGCAAAGGGCTCCCAGATGCAGAGCTTAAAATTGTTTTCCCACCAGCTCCGGACTTTAAAAAAAATTAAGTATGACCACGCCCACCTAAGCGCGTCCCAGCGCATTTTCCAAGTTCCTCATCTCTGAAGGTGAAAAATTTCTGATGCAGATTGCAAAAAAGTGAGTGCAGGGCGGCCTCGCCTTCTGTTTGGCATTTTTGCCCCCCCCGCCCCCTTTAAGAGACTGGAATGCTTCCTGGAGCAGCTCCCAATGGCAGAGCGGAGATGAGCCTGCATTCGTTTCTGCCTTTTTTCTCCCTCCCCTCACACAGACAGGAACAAGGGAGTGCGGAGGGGTGGGAACACAGCAAAAGGAGCAAACCCCTAAGATCTCTGGTCTGAATGACTTTGACGCAATGAGGCTTAGAAGTTGGATATCCCAAATCGCAGGTCAGCTTCTACAAGGTAGTCATTCTTTTCCCCAGTCTCTTGTGCCTTCCAAAAACAAAAAACAAAACAGTCATGGCGGATTGCAAAACCATCTGGAATAGAAATAGAGAATTATTTATTTGCCTTCCATTAGGTAGAACCCCTGGGACCTGAGTTCTGTAATCTGATGAAATTCTTCTCCCGGTACAATAGATTTCAAATGCATTTTGGCATTATGTCTACTGCTCTATGGTTCTTCCTCTACCCTTTCAGTTCTAC
Organism: Phrynocephalus guinanensis; assembly: GCA_037367245.1. NCBI lineage: Eukaryota > Metazoa > Chordata > Lepidosauria > Squamata > Agamidae > Phrynocephalus > Phrynocephalus guinanensis. Next base: position 37,027,046 of record CM074739.1, on the reverse strand, counting down.
AATGACAATTCAGACATAGGGGAATTGATTGCTAAGTTAGATTTTGTGTGCTAATCTAGTACTGAAGCAGTGACTGCTATAACAAGGAAACTGTGTTTTAAAAAAACTCATTTATATGCATGAGCTAGTGTGGATCTTTGTAGAATTTCCATATTAAATAAACATCATTAGCATGAAAAGCTTTTCATGTTTCCTTTTCATGTTTTGTTCATTTTTGCTATTTCTGTAATCTTGCTGAAGAAGGGGGAGGAGGATTTGCTTGTATTTTTAAATATTAAATATTTTTTTAAAAATCAAATCCACTTTAAATTTTAACATAGATAAGAAAGATTTCCCCTCCCAAAAAAACTGAGTTTCTTAAAAAACCAAAAAAACCATAGCCCATTCTTATTTATGACTATTTTAAGACTATCCTTCATTTAAAATAAAAATAGTAACTACACCATTCTTCCATTTTGTTAGTGTAAAGAGATGTGCTGGCATAGTGCAGTGATTATAGTGGTCTGCAGTTCAGGAGACCCAGGTTCAAATCCCTGACTGGTCATGATTCTTGTTGATGACCGTCAAGATAGTTACATTCTCTCAGCTTAAGTTGCTTTACAGGGTTCTTATGAAGTTAAAGTGGGGAGGAGAGCCATGCGTGTTACCTTGAGGTCACTGGAAAAAAAGAGGATCTAAATGTGACAAAAGTATTATCATCATTCTAGGTAGCAATGAAAGCTGCAACTCTTCAAATGATTCTGTTTTGGTGAGTCAGTAATAGGTGACTGGGCTTGTTATAATAATGGGTTAGTTGTAACCATTAGTGATGTTATATGACTATTGGATGAACAACATGTATGAACATCATGGTGAAAAATCTACTGGTTCATGAGATTGTGTTAACATCAGTGCACATTTCAATGCAAAGGTCTAGTTGGCTTCTTAGATAGTGGCACAAAACAAAGCTCCCAAGGGTCACTAAATTCATTTCATTTTATCTGTGGTCAACTGTGATTATGTAGTTTACAGAAATATTTACTCTTTAGAATGCAAGTTCAGTTATAACTGATCAGACCTCAAAGGGAATTCTTAAAAAAACAAACTCTTATATTTTACCATGAAAGGGAGAGGACCCAGCTTACCAGTTTCGCCGGGTGTTGCCAGAGTGGCACCGGCCGAAACAATGACGATGGCAACCATGACGTGGAGAGGGAAGCCAGAATAACGTGTCATGTGCAGGTGGCCAGCCAATGGGCAGTCCTGGGTGGAACCACATGATGTGGGTCGATCCAGGCCCCTTGGAGACCGTGATGCGAGTGCATCACAGTCTCCAAGGGGCCAGGCTAGGCTGATATAAACGGGGGAAGCAGCTGGCAGCAACCCCCTTTCTAGCAGAAGATAGAGCAATCCCAGCCCACCCACTCTTTATATATAATGGACTAGAATAGCAAAAACATTAAGTTATGTGTTTAATTGTATTGGTTGCATACCACAACTTTAGAGGTGGTTGGCAGTTTTAAAGACATTGGGGTTGAACCAGGTGAGTAAAGTAGCAGAACCTGCACGTATGGAAGAACAGCTGATGAGGACACGTCAGACAGGAGGGTCCATTGGCTGAATCAGGAGGGGACCATGACCATGATGAATAATGCATGAGAGGTGTCTGTGCTGATTGGTGGGTTTGTAAACCAATGAGAGAGCTTAGGGAGTGACCTGAGGATTTAAGGCAGTGCTCAGCACTGTTTGAATCAGATAGGGTTAGATAGGGGCCTACAGGAAGACCTACACTTGCAGATAGAGAATCTGACTGAGTCTGAGAGAATCAGATAGGGTCTGGAGCAGCCTAAGAGAAAGTCAGACAGGGTTAAAGAAGAGATAGAATTTTTAGAATATCTGTGAAGAAAAGTAAATATTTAGAGTTAGTACACTTAGCAACTGGGTGTATATTTATTCGACTTTATCAGTGATCAAACTTGCGTGGGCTTGAACTATATTGTCATTTTGTTTATACTCAAACACATTACCATTAATGATTTTGATTCAACTTTGTAATCAATAAACTTTTTTATTTTTATTCAACTTGAAAACAGTCTGAAGGCTTTAATTTACTATCTAACCTAATTGGCAGCAATAGGGGAAAATTGAAGTGGTGTTTGTCAGTAGCCTGTGAAAGGGCTGGGGGCAAGCATGTTAACACTACAGGGACAGCCAATGGCCCCCGGCAATGATGTATGGTACGGGTCACCAATGGGGTCTACGCTCCTCGGGGTCCTACAACTGCAAAATGGACATGGAATACCAGGGGATCCTTCAACTGGCAAGAAGTGGGTGTTCCTAAGGGACCATGAGGAATGGAGAAGCATCAAGGGGCAAGCGGGCTCCTTGATGCACAGGATCCGACTCAATGACTCAGCCAGAATACTGCTTGTGGTAATCAATAAAGTTGTGGCCTAGAGATTTCCCAATGTAATGGCCATGTCATGTTTTTCCTTTACACATTCAGGACCAAAGAAGGCTCAGCTATAGACAACAACAAGAAATAGGAGATGCCTTGAAAATGTACTTTGTTTAAAAGTCGAAGCATGGTTTCTACCCATGTTTTTCAGAAAGCATATTAAATTTTGTAGTTATATCCAGAACTGAGGTGAAATCATTTCAGATGACTAACTGATACATGATTTAATGTGCACCTCAAAACATGTCCATTAGACATTCACCAGCACCTTATTAAGCCATGTTTTAAAACAGTTAAGTCTAAGAAAGGGCATATTGAACATGTACTGGGCAACAGGGGCGTGTCAGGGGATATTGAACTTTTCAGGTTTCCTCTTCTTGCCATTCTTAGCTTATAGCACCCATGGGTCTTACCAAAAGGCAGTTGAGGTAAGTAACCAGTTGATGGTTTTTCTGTCTGTTAGTGTTTGGAAAAACAGAGATACTGCTGAAATAGTCACAGCTTTATTGAACTGGATGAGCTGTGGCAGGTGTCCTGTTAGTGACATGTATAAATGGAATGATCAGCATTTCTGCCCCTGTAAAAACTGCATAGCAAACAACAGGATGGCAGGGGCAGCTTCTCCATCACTGTGTCCCCTTTGTGAGTACTGCTGTATTGTCACTTTCTGTAGCTGTCAATTGTATTCTCCAGAAATGCAGCACAGCCTGAGAAAGATGCATTGTAGAGATGTTGCTGGTCTTGGAGGCTTTACTGATTATCTTGTATAGATTTGCTGATTCTGTGACTGTGGGGGAGCTGTTAGCTTGTCCCGAAAAACAAGCAAGCAAAAGCAACTTTGGCATAAGAACAAATAAATGATAGCAGGAAGTATGTATCCAGATGTTTGTGGAATTGGTGCACATATCAGGCACTCATCCATTTATTATTTATTTATTATTTATTTATTATTTACACTTATATACCGCTCTATTTCCCATAAAAAGGACTCAGGGCGGTTTACAACAATAATGAGCTGGCTTAGTCCAATATTTCATCTCTCCCAGTTACAGTAAATCTCCTAGATGTCTTTGTTGGAGAGTCCCCTGTTGCATGGGATAATATGGCTATTAAGACAATCTACCCGTCCCATGTAAGGATTCCACATATCTTACTGGTGACTTTATATTCTCTCATTCAAATCCTGTTAATGGGAAAATGTGTTCATCAGTGTTTGGACAGCTGTAACAATTAGTTGAGGGGATGATGATGATGATGATGATCCTGCCTTTCTGTTTAAGAGGGTCCAACGTGGCTTGCAATATTAAAAACAAACAATATAAAAACTGGATGGGAAAGAGCGGAAGCATAAAACAAAACAAGCCCACACACAACCCAACCACCACAAAACCCCAGCCAAATTCTGCTTGTTCAGCAAGAAATTTGGCACAAATCTGTGCAATGTGATAGATCTCTGCCTGCTTATGACCAGTTTTAGACAACAAAGCTTGACTTTCTTCTGTCATGCCCCTCATCCCCTGTGTTAGAGACACTTCTAAACATACAGGGGGAGGTTGTATATGCTTTGTTGTGGAGCTGTTGCTAGGAGAAACACTATGAAGCAATGGATTTTTGGTGTGCACTGCACGTATGGAGTACTTGTGGGGGGAAAACCCAGGGTTGCTTGGGAGTCCCATTTTGATATGTTGACCTAAGGTGGCTTAGCCAGAGTGGTGCCTTGACATCTCAGTCTAATTACCACAGTGAACTGGGGAAATTGCTGCAAGAGTTCTTGAGAAGATACATATAAGAAATTTTCTCTTGGGTAGCTACTTGCAGTCTATACCCATGTGACTTGACACAATTATTGTTTCATGGGTGTCATGTAAATCATGTATGCATTTCATATTTAGGATTCTCAAGGTAAGGCTCTAAATTGTTCTGGTGCATGTCAGTATTATGCAAATCCATGTTGTTAGCAAAAGAAAACACTTATATGTTCTCATTGCTAGGGAAAATTTTTGTATGTCTTCTTGGTATTTTGTTGTATAGAAAATAAAACAATTGTATTATGCTTTTAGCCTTCAGGCAATCAAATCTCAATTATACAAACATGAATATTATTCTTACTACAGTATTACAAATTACTGCAATGCAATTGCCTGGACATATATTTTAATATAAGAATAGCCATCAAACAAATCTTTTCCTTTTTGTTAGAAAATATGGTGCATTTTGCAATGCTAATTCAGGTGATGGAAAAACATTGTTCAGAGGCCTAGTCACGCTTTATTGAAACCTTAGCAAATGAAAATAGAATTTAAAATGTGACCTTGATTAGAAAGAAAGCATAGAGGTTGCTTCAGTAATCTTTACAACTCAAGAGGTAGGAATACATTTAGATCAGTTTTGGGCTATATACTTAATTTTTTAAAAGGAATTAAATTCACTATGTGCTATTGGTGTCTGTTGGGTTGCAGTTCTGTTTCCACTTATGTTGGAAGAAGCCACATTGCACTTATTTTTGAGTAAGTGTATCAAGGGAAATGCTGTTAATTTAGAAAGCAAGAATGCATCCTAAAGATTTCTGAAAGTTTTGGAATAATTAAATAACCATGGATATGCATCCATTCTTCCCCACTGAGGCTGTTAAGAGAACTCTTGTAGTAGTAGTAGTAGTAGTAGTAGTAGTAGTAGTAGTAGTAGTAGTAGTAGTAGTAGCAGCAGCAGCAGCAGCAGCAGCAGCAGCAGCAGCAGTAGCAGTAGTTACAGTCGTGACTGACTCTTCGTGACCCCATGTCCATGGAGTTTTCTTCGCAGGTATACTGGAGTGGCTTGCCAGTTCCTACTCCAGGCGCCTGCAGCACCTGGTATTCCCTGGTGGTCGCCAAGCCCAATCTCTAGAACTCTAGCAACCTAAAACGTTCAATATTCTACTAAAACCAGTCAATATTGTAACCAGTAGGCTGTGATATAACTCCCATTCATGTCCGCCTAATTTAGATTAGCCTGAATTTTGAATTATTTTTCAACAATTTGACAACTGCTATTTCTATGTCTGCTATCTCATATGTAGGATTATATGTTGTTGTCATCCTCACCATGATCACAATTTAATTATCTATAAGTAGCAGATGTAGTACAGTTGTGTAGCAGTGAGAGAATGTCGTGATGGTGGCATCAAAGGAGTTTTGGGGAAATGATTGGTTAAGCAGGGCTCACAGGTGTTACCATCTTGCTTTCTCACTTCTCTCTTTCTTTAATTTGATTGATTATTTTTATTTCTGTGTGCTTCCAGAGGAAGGCAGGGTTCAGTCCAAGGATATGCATGAGACAGGGGGATACAGATGAATTTTGTCTCCGTTTAGGCACTGTGAGAACTGTTCTGAAGGAATTAGCTAATTTATGCTTAGCATGGAAATAATTAGAGTTCATTTTTTAAAAAGTGGAATGTGACCCCAAATTGACAGATTTCTCTGTAGAGGCCCAATGGTTTTAAGTACCAGACTCTTGAAAGTCCAAGAATTGTCTCCTTGTGTAGAATTGTCTCTTTGTGTCGGTACTGAATTATTGTTACTCCTGTATTTTTCTGCGAATCCCTTCCTCTTTTAGAGTTAAACATAATCCTATCCATATTGGCATAAGTGTACGTATTGTATTTGGCTCATGCAGGTGGATTTTTTTAGTGTTACCGTACTTAGTTTTTAAATAATCTGTCAAAACTTTTCAATATTCAGAATCTAGTTCTTACTTAGCATGCTTTTTCACATAACTAACCAGTAAAATGTGAACATGGGCTTAATCTGCATGTCTGCCAAGGCAGAGGGATTGAAGAAATCCCATTGTGGAAAAGGAAATGGCTTAATTATTAGAAATGCATCTTCCTCCTATCGTCTGGTTTGATTCTAACACTGAAATCCTCTGTGCCCAGTAGAGAAGACATCTCACTCTGAATGAGCATGGGTAGACTGGCGCGGCACATATTGCTCTGCTTGCATTTGACTTGTCCTTGTTCTTCAGACAGTACAACCAGACATATTGTGAGATTAGGCATTCTGTTAAACATGCTTGCACTTTACAAAAGACAATTACCATACTTGTTTCATAAATCACCATTAAGGAAAAATGTTGCAGAGTAACCTGACCTTGTACTGCAGAAGAAATGAATACAGTAAATGGACAAGAGCCTGAAATAATTTAAAGGAAATGTGTAAGAGTAAATGGGTAGCGAACGCTTGCTTCTCTCTGTGTGTGTGTCACTCACTCACTCACACACACACACACACACACACACACACACACACACACACACACACACACACACACACAAGCACAGCACATTTTCTTCACACCAAGAGGATAAGAATGACCTTGATTCAAGTATAGCAGGAAGAGAAGTGAGTAGAAGCATAGGGAAAAAGATTTCTAGTACCTGATACTTGAATGAGACACTTGTTCCTTATTTTGCTGTGGCTCATGCAAGGTACTGCATTAAATGCTTAGAAAAAGTAAACACTGACAGTATGTTATATCCAGCGAACTGGCAAGATGAATGCCTAAAAGTAGCTTATAAAATTGTCTCCACTTGTGTTGTTACTGATTTGTACTGTGCCTGCACACATGCATATACATGACCCTGCTATGACACATAAAAGCATTTCTAAGTGTATTTGGCTAGGTAGTTGAATAGATAGAAAAAATAGCCAAACCTTGGCTATACTTGGGTATATCTGGCTAGTTATTCATGTAACTTTATATCACTTCTCTAAGAGTTGATGGAGGAAAAATTCCCGTTGGGAGCCAGGTATGAAGCTTGGGTGTTTTATTAGACCAAATGTTTCTTTTGGACGCACAGGAACAGTGGCCAGGTCAATACTTTACCATTTAAATGTTCCAACTATTGAAGCTGTTCTGCTTGAATCAGTCAGGAAAAGATATTTAGTTGTTGTTGCCCCAATGCTGTAGAATTTTCTTCCCAAGTCCCTGTGAAGCATGACAGTTTGGTAGGCAATGTCAAACAGAATTGTATCAGTTAGGTTTTTGGACATTATTGAATGGCTACTTCACCAATCATGTTGTGAAGTACCATATGTAAGATGAAATTGATCAGTGGTCTTTTAGTTATTCAGTTTTATTTTAATTTTTACTATTTATGTGAAGTATTTTATTATTTAGGTTTCTATGCTTGGTATGCCTGAAATCTGAAAAGCCTTTTTGCCTAAATGTCATACATCATTGGGAATGTCTGAGGAAAAAAATGATGCATTAGTTGAAAATAAATTAGGTGCATTGGATGTGCCACTATCAGAACCCAAATAGATCTGGATCTGGTCAAAGTTGTTTAAAAAAGGTCACATAGGAAGCTCATATATGGCTGATAGAAGCATTGAATTGGAAGATATCCCAAGAGTAATCTAGTGCAATCCCCCTTTCAAATGGTACAAATGGTGTTAATAAGTGGTCTCCTATCTGAGTACTAACCATGCCTGTTCTGTTCAGTTTCCGAAATCCAATGAGACGGATGGTATGATGAGTCTTCTTGAGTCTTACGGTGGGAGAGAAGCAGAATATATAGATGAATATAGGCAACAGCATGTGTTTTTGCTCAGTTAATCTCAACTAAAAGCTGCTGTACATATTAGAAACTTTGAAATGGAGTAGTTGTCAACTGATTCACTATGAAGAGGCTTCCGTGCAACTTGAATGATTGTGGGCCAAAACATGAATACTTAAATTCGTTCCTTAGGATCCTTTAGGATTTCACGGAATCTATTGTTCATTCTTGAGAAATGTACAAGTACCAACAGAAATGTAAACCATACTTGAGTAATGGTGGTGATCGGATCTAAAATATTGTTTTTACATATCATACATGAAGGTCTATATCAATAATATGATGAAAATCACAGGATATTGGAAGTGCTCATTAATTCTTAGTGCTCAAAATACTTACGGACAGAAAGGACAGTACCTTGGGAAACAGATTGTTCTATTGTTCAATATGCAGTGTTTTCAGAAAGATACATTGGGAAACAGAGGTAGCTCTATTGATTGCAGTAAAATGCAGACAGAGCATTCTGCATAATGTTATAAGAAACTATAGTTTAAATGTGAGTTTGGAGTTTTTAATGTAAATATAGCAACTTACGCATTTCAGTGAAACTACAGAAATATTTCAAATCATTCTAACCCCGGGTTAACCACAAAATCAGTGTTAGCATACAAATTACACCCTACTGTGTTACTTGATGAACATTAGCAGTTTGCTCTGTCTTAGCAAAAATTTGTTGTTGTTTGTAATGATCTGTACTATTTAACAGGCTGAAAAAGATAATGTATAGTGAATGAGAGGAGCCAAATAAGAAAAGGGACATTTTCATTATTCTTCAGATTTGCTCATAGCCAAGCCCTACATGTTGATTTTACTGACACACATAGTGTATTATTCTCTTACTTTACATGATGAAGACTGATGGGTATTTAATGAGCTGGTGACTGAACTCTCAAGCTCAATTGATACAGTATTGGTGCAATGCTAAGTTCTAGGAAGCCTGACTTAAGAAAAGCATATTTAAATTCAAAAGTATAAAGGATTTAGTATTGGCCACTGGTATTACTGCTTAAAATCTCACTGCATCTTCTTGTCAGTCAGCCTTAGGCTATCTATTTCTTATGAATTTGTTTTTAGATTAATTTGTAGTATAATCCTAGGCATGTCATTTGGAAGTCCCACTGTTTTGATTGAGACTTACTCCACATTAATTTGTTATAGGATTACAGGTTTATTCATAGTTGATTATGATACATGAATTATATACCAGAGGTCAATATATGTAACTAAACGTAAGCATTTTTCTTTTCTTTTTAGGGCAGAAGTCAAGGGACCCAATCATGACTGGCAAAACACAGACCAGTAACGTCACCAATAAGAACGATCCCAAATCCATCAACTCAAGAGTCTTCATTGGCAATCTCAACACAGCCATTGTTAAAAAAAGTGATATAGAAGCAATATTTGCAAAGTATGGGAAAATCGTGGGCTGCTCAGTTCACAAAGGTTATGCGTTTGTACAGTACATGAGTGAGAGGCATGCTAGAGCCGCTGTGGCAGGAGAAAATGCCAGAATCATTGCAGGACAGCCACTTGGTGAGTATCTGCTTCTCATTCATGTCTTCATTTGTTTACTGCTAGATTTTTCCTTTTTAATATTATTATTTTGTACAGTCATTATCCTAACCATGCCTAAGGCTGAATCTTCTTGAATGAAAGCCAATGTCCTTTCCATCCTTATCTTAATGAAATGTTGAGTCGAATTTAGAATTAGCATCTACAAACAGCAAGAAATTATGGGTTTATAAAGATGCTGGGTTCTTTTAAGTATGCCTATACTGATTATTTTTATTTTTAAAACAACATTTATGTATTATGCTTTGTATCTTTGTAGCATGATCAGTACAAAAGTCCACATACTTTGAAAACATTCCCTATAAGTTATACGGATGACTTCTTTAATAAAACTCTAGTTAACATTAACCACAGTTTAAGGTTCAGGTAGTATATTAAACAGTGATGAAATGAAATAAGGAAGTCAATTTTTCAAACTGCTTGTAGCTGCAGTAGAGGAGAAGCAAGAGCCCATGCTCACCGCATTTCATTCTTGTCTCACTAAATTGTGTTTTTGCACAAGGATGCATACCCTTGGCCCATCCCCTTTCATCATTACCTATTAACTATGTTGGCCAAGGCTGGTGGGAATCAAATTCCAAGAACATCTGCCTACTGGTTTCCAGTCTCTGGTTTAACCTAGAATCCAAAAGTGACTGTTGTATGCTCAGATAATTACAGCAAACCAATGAATATACAGTACTGTATTGCTATTTTCAGTATGCTCAGGGTTGCTTTTTGCTGCTGCTGCTCCAGTGCTGTTGAAACTGGTCTATCACAACTTACTAATGTTCCTGGGTAACTTTTTAGATTTCCATGGAACACCAAAAGAAAAAAAACCACATAACATAAGTGAACAGGCAGAAGAATTATGACAGTGTTCTATCCGCTGCTATAAGATCTCTTTGTGGTTAGAAGAATCTGTGTTGCTGTAAGGAGTCCATATGTTCTGATGTTGCTCTTGATTTTAATGTATGAAGTGTTTGGATTAGACATGGGCACGACCAGAAAAAATGACGTTTCGAGTTTTTGTTTGTCGGAACGGGTCTGTTTCGGGTTGTTTCCGTTCGTCGTGAAATTTTTCAAAAATTTGTCGTTTCTGTTTGTCGTTTGTCGTTTCCACCGCGATTTAGTGTGATTTGACTTCCCAGAGCATAGGGGCGTCCTGCAATCAGGGCCGGCGCGAGGTGTTTTTGCGCCCTAGGCAGCGGGCAGTGCGGGCGGGCGGTGGCCGCGGGCAGGCGAGTGGGCAGGCGGGCAGCAGCGCGGGCCACAGGCGGGTGGCGGCGCGGGCAGACGGGCGAGTGGGCAGTTAGGATATCACTTAGGATAGAGGTTCTGTTCTTGACTTGCACCCCAAATGTGTGTGTGTGTGTGTGCAAGCAAATTGAAGTTGGGAAAATAGAAAATAAATGGTAGTATATAATATATTTTTAAAATAAATCCACACCTCCCACTCCCAGTTGAACCTCCCCCTTTATCCAATATCAGAAAAAAATCCTCACAAACTACCAGAGAAGAAATAAAGAATAAACTGCTATTCCCTTCAGCAGACAAAGCTGCAGGGAATCAAAGAAATTATTTTCTAAATTCAATTCCCTCCCTGCCTGCCTAACTTAAATCCTGAAGCCTCCAGCCTCCCTCCTCAATCTTGATCGGATCACACCAGCACCAGCAGCCAGCCCTCCTCCCTCAACCACATCCATACACCCGACTGCGATTTCTGGAAGGTGCCTCGGCTTTTTATGCCCTCCAAGACATCCAGAAGTGTCAGTCAAAAACCTGGCTATGCCATTGGTGGAATGGTTCAAAAAAATTGCATGATCCTATCCCATGCCCAGCCCAAATGGGCAGGTCTAAAAAAATAAAAAATAAAATAAAATAAAATAAAATCAATACGACGTTTTATTGCTATAAAAAACCCACTGCTGCTACTATTAAAATTCAGGCATTTAAAATAAATAAATTTCACATGTTTCTGTTGTGATTTGGTGTGTTTTTTGACCACGATTTCAAAAGAAAAATTGTGGTCGCCATTTTGGATCCCCCCCACCGCATGGCATGGCGAGACGATGAGAATGACCCCCCCCCAGCCTGGTGCAAGCAGCCCAGGACAGGAGAAGGGGGGGGGGAAAGGCCGGGGACCCCCAGAAACCACCCCTCTGGTAGGTGGCAAAGCCTCAGGCAGGCATATTTTCGCCTGCTTTTTTGGCCGGGAGTCGGGGTTTTTTAAAAAAACTTTTAAAAACCTTTTCTGTGCTTCGCATTGCGCGATCGCTGCGATGCCACAAACGGAAACGAAAAACCCGACCAAATTTTTTTTTTTCGGTTTGAGTTCGAGTTCTGACGGCTTAATTATCGTTACCGTTACGTAACGGAAACGATAACCGAAAACGGAAACGACAATTTCTCCCGAGTCGTGCCCATGTCTAGTTTGGATAAACATGGTATAATTTATTCAAGATTAAGATTATTTATTCATTTATTATAGTCATTTGACTGTGTCTTAGAATGTATTGTAAGTGATGTGATCAGCATTGTCTCTAGCTTACTTATCCTACTCATTTCAGGTTAATTTGATGGACATATTTAGTCTTTTTGATTCTTATTTGGACCAAGATTCTTGTTTGTACCAAAATTACAGCACTTTGAAACATTGCATAAACTTATAAGTTAGTCTTTAAGGTGCCGTAACATGTGTATATTCTTTTATTCTTACTTTTTATTTTATTTGGCTTTAAATATAGTTCCAAATACTGTTCTTGCCTAAAGCTTGTAGCTATTTTTGTAATTATGATTTTTGAAGTGTAAAAAAAGGAACATATACTTTCCCATTTCTCAATTTTCTCCACTATTTGTAGAGGTTACACTTCCATAACTATAAAACTAACTACAATATATGTTGCAGTTACACTACAAAAGGAATTATCAATTGATCAACTAATTACCGGCACCCAGTTTACTTCCCTGTATTTGAAAAGAGGAACATTTTTCTCATTACACTGTGTTCTTGCACATCATGAAAGGTTATCAACAGCACATCCTATAAGGTTCTACTATTCCGCCGCAGAAGTTATTTCACTGAACTTGTAAAATACACTGTAACCATTGTTCCATTATTTATGAAGACAGCCTTTCAGGTTGAGAATAAGCCAGCAGGTATTAACTTCTGTATCCTAATGGGCCATTTCTTTGAGAGGCCAATTCCTGCTTATCTGCAGTTTGCAAATGGCATGCAGGAAATGCCTTTTTGAATCCGTGATGCACACGAGGCCTTGATTAACTGAAATTGCCCATTGCTTGCTCACAGCTCCTTACATCACATTTGAATGGTGGCAAGTACATGGGAGGATGTGTAAAGAGATAGCACAGACTCATTCATCTGCACTGATATATGCTGAGGTGTTCACAATGGATATGTCCTTATATTGTGTCATGAAGAGGTCAAACAAGATAGGATTTTACGACTTAATACTTTGCCGCTGGTAGTTCATCATAGCTTGCGTTTGTTGTACTTGTTCATACTATGGGGATTCTTGTGAAATATAGTATATTAACCCAGAGGATTTGGCAATGAGATAGGTATATACATTTACTTTATTTCATTCATTTCCACACTTTTCTTCCCTAAGAGCTCTAGCAGTATATCTGATTCCCACAAGGTCTTCTATCTTATACACACATAGTCCAGATCCAGACTTGCTTGGTTTGAGCATCGGCGGTGCATCATGTGCCATCTGTTAACAGTCATGTGATCCACTACACCTACAATATTTGCTTCAGTTACCTGGTTAAAAAAAACCAAAACTGCTGTTCCCATAGTATTAGTAACGTAGGATTAGAAGACAATGAAAAGAGAACGGTCATGCACAACACATTTATATTGAGTACAGGTCATGGGCACACAACACATGAGATGCAAACTTAGTTGTATAGAAAGGCATTATAAGGATTGATTTTTATTGACTTTATTTTATTTCAAGGTACAGTAATCCCCCATTTATCATGGGGTTTAAGGACCTGACCTAATCCATGATAAAGGAAAATCCATGATATCTGGATGCTGAGCCAGGTTGGAACTGGGGGGGGGGCTATCTGGGGCCTCCTACACTTACCTTAGGTCTGGCACTGCCCCGAATGGGCCTCTGATGGGCTTCCCAGGCCTGTCAGAGGCCCCAGAAATGGTTTCAGGCAATCTAGAAGGCACTTCTGGTTTTTGGGAATTCACTTCCGGTTCACTGAAAACCAATTCTGGAGCCTCTGACAGGCCACGGAAGCCTGTCATAGGCCCGCTTGGGGCAGCGCCAGGCTTGGGATAAGTGCAGGAGGCCTCAAACAGGCCCACACAGCTTGCCACAGGGGCTCTTGCCATCATATACTGCAGTCCCGTGATATACCGGGACCACAGTATATGAACCAAGAAATGGCGGGGGACAACTCTGTTCTATGGGTCTGTCCACACTGGATGCTTTGGGTGTGGGCTGGATTAGGCTACAAAGGGTGTGTTGAGGTACAGGTTGTCAAGCCCCGCACACAGAATACACAGCAAACCAAGTTCAGTTCTTTGCCAGGAACTTTAGTTGTAATCCAGATAACGAACAAAGTACAGTCCGAATCAAAGCCAAAATACCTTACAGAGCCAAATGCCAAGTTCAAGGGTACAGAGAAACGTCGTAGTCAGAAAGCCGGTCCAAGGTCAGGAAACAGAGTCTGGATATACACAGGAACGTGGTGACAAGGTAAGTGACGCGTTGCTCCCACAGAGGTTTCAGGGTAAACTTGCTAGCTTTATCCTAAACCAGGGAACACACCCATATCTCTGGCAAGGCTCCTGCTAGAACTCAGGGCTTTCAGATCTAATTCTACGCCTATCATTAAAGATCCTTTCCCTGGCTCTCCTGTTAGTTCTTCTTTGCAGGATCCTGTTCCTAGCCCTCATAGGAGGAGGAGATGTGCCCTCAGCTGCGTCCTCAGACTCAGCTGCCTGCTGAGTTGAACTGCAAGGCTCCTCCTGCTGTTCTTCAGCATTTAACCCTTCACATTCAGGTTCTATGACAGGCAGGGTCCTGGCACTATCCCCCTCCCCATGGCCCCCCTCTTCCGATGGGCCAGGTTTATCTGGATAATTATCATGAAATTGCTGAATCAACTCCGGCGCATGCAAGTTAGATACCGGTTCCCAAGAACGATCTTCTGGTCCATACCCTTCCCAGTCCACTAAGTATTGTAACCCTCCCCCCCCCCCCGATGTATCCGGGAATCCAAAATTTGGCGGACCTCATACTCCTCTTCTCCTTCTACCAATATCGGTGGAGGAGGTTCAGGATTTGGTGGTCGGTTGGGGTCAGGGTCTTTAGCTGGGACCAAGAGAGAACGATGGAACACAGGATGAATATGAAGAGAAGCAGGTAATTGCAGACGGAACGCCACTGAGTTGATTTTTTTCTAGGATGGGGTAAGGGCCGATGAATCGAGGATCTAAAAGCAAAAGTGTTCTGCTTATATACCGCCCCATACCACTACAAGTAGTCTCTGGGCGGTTTACAATTTTGATTACAGTGTGCAGGCTACACATTGCCCCCCCAGCAAGCTGGGTACTCATTTTACCGACCTCGGAAGGATGGAAGGCTGAGTGAACCTTGAGCCTGCTACCGGGGATTGAACCCAGGTCGTGAGCACAGTTTTACCTGCAGTACAGGCATTTAACCACTGCGCCACGAGGCGCAGATCTAGTTTTCGGGATCGCCCAGGATGTCTCAAATATCGGGTAGAGAGCCAAACCTTCATGCCCGGATTCAACTGTGGACCTTCTTGCCTTTTCTTATCCGCTGCCCTCTTATATGCTTCCTTAGCATGATTAAGTTGTTCTTTTAATAGTTTTTGAATGCTATGAAGTTCTTGAAGGTAAGCATCGGTAGCTGGTACAGAGGTGGAAGGAAGGGTGGTGGGAAAGTACCGAGGATGGTATCCATAGTTGGCCATAAATGGGGTTTGACGAATGGATGAATGTACCGCATTATTGTATGCAAATTTGGCTAAAGGCAAAAAATCCGCCCAATTGTCCTGTTGATAACGTGTAGCAGCGTAAATATTGTTCCAAGGTGGCATTGGTGCGCTCAGTCTGACCATCTGACTGGGGGTGATAAGCGGATGACAGGTGGACTTGGGTTCCTAGTGCCTTGTGCATAGCTTGCCAGAAACGAGAGGTGAATTGGGGTCCACGATCCGAAATAAGGTGTTCAGGTAAACCATGAAGCCTGAAAAGGTGTTGTAAATAATGATGAGCTGTTTCTGCTGCAGTAGGAGGTTTAGGACAAGGAACGAAGTGGGCCATTTTGGTGAACAAATCTACGAAGACCAGGATGCAGGTAAATCCTTTGGAGCGAGGAAGATCTGTGATGAAATCCAGTGACACAGCATTCCAAGGACCAGAGGGTGTTGGCAAAGGATGCAACAGACCCGAAGCTTTAGCCACCACATCCTTTGCTCGCCGACACACTTCACAGGACCCCACATATCCGGTAACATCAGCTCGGACCTGTGGCCACCAGAACTCCCTTGTGAGAAGATGCAGGGTTTTATAAAGTCCAAAGTGTCCAGCAGGTAAAGAATCATGAGAAAGATGCAATACCTGATTACGAAGGGGACCAGCAGGAACATATAACCTTCCTCGATGTAGTAGTAACCCTTGTTGTGCAGAAAACTCTCCATGCTCCCCATTTTGAAGTTCTTGAAGACGTTGCTGAGTCCATGGATCTTGAGCTTGAGACTTCCGGATATCTTCTGCCAAGCTGGGACACGGACTTGTGGCTGCGAACACGGAGGGAGGCAAGATGGGTGTCACTAAGGTCTCTTTCACTGGTGCCGCATATTCAGGTTTTCTAGATAATGCATCAGCTTTCTTATTCTGAGCTTCAGGAATATACTTCATACGAAAATCAAACCGGGAAAAGAATAAAGACCACCGGATTTCTCGCTGAGACAATCGCCGAGCTGTTTGTAAATGTTCCAGGTTTCTGTGATCAGTTAGCACTTGCACAGGGTGTCGAACTCCCTCAAGGTAATGCCTCCATACATCAAAAGCTGTTTTGATGGCCAACAGTTCATGCTCCCAAATCGTATAATACTTTTCTGCAGGTTTTAATTGTCGAGAGTAGAAGGCACAGGGACGTGGGATTTGGGAGGGATCCTCTTGTTGAGATAATACTGCTCCCAAGGCAACACTAGATGCATCAGCCTCCACTATGAACAGCAGTTGTGGATCAGGGTAGCGAAGTATAGGCTCCGAAGTGAAGTGGGTCTTCAAGGTAGAGAAACCCTTCTCTGCTTCCGGAGTCCACTGGAAAGGTTCTTTGGGACGGAGGAGACGGTTTAAAGGTGCAGCAATGTCAGCGTAAGCAGGAATGAACTGACGATAGTATGTAGCGAAGCCAAGGAACCGCTGTAAGTCCTTACGATTTTGTGGTCGCTGCCATGACAACACAGCCTCTACTTTCTTGGGGTCCATGCGGATTCCCTGGGGAGAAATGATATGCCCCAGGAATTCACCCTCTTCAATGTTGAACTCACATTTTTCCAGTTTAGCATAGAGTCCGTTTTCCCAGAGACGCTGCAATACCTGACGAACATCTTTAACATGCTGAACTGGGTCAGCGGAGTAAATCAGAATGTCATCTAAATACACAACCACACAACGATCTAGGAGATCCTGGAAAATGTCATTCATCATCCGCTGAAACACACTGGGTGCATTGGTCAGACCAAAAGGCATTACTAAATGTTCATATTGGCCGTACCGGGTTCGGAATGCAGTTTTCCATTCATCTCCTTTGCGGATACGTACCAAATTATACGCCCCCCCCGAAGGTCCAGCTTAGTATAACACTTAGCCCCTTTTAACCGGTCCAAAAGTTCAGAGATTAAAGGTAAAGGGTACCGGTCCCTAATAGTGATCTTGTTGAGTGCTCTATAATCATTACAAGGACGAAGCTCCCCTCCCTTCTTCTTGACAAATATCACTGGTGCCGACAATGGTGATTTGGAAGGGCGTATGAATCCACGTCGAACATTTTTATCTAGAAAAGCCCTTAACGCTTCTAATTCAGGTTCAGACATGGGATAGACTCGTGCTACAGGAAGAGGTGCCCCAGGAATCAAATCAATGGCACAGTCATAGGGTCGATGTGAAGGTAGCTTGTCAGCCCCCTTTTCTTCAAATACATCGGCAAAGTCTTGATATGCATGGGGCAAGACAGGGTCAGATGTATCATGAGCAGATGCCAGTATAGTGGAGGAATGTTGCTTTGAACAAGGGACCTTGAAATATAATTCCCCTTGCACCCAATCCACCAGTGGATTATGAGCTCGCAACCAGGAAAGTCCCAAAACAAGAGGAAACCGGGGCATACGGGTTACATTAAAGCTAATCTGCTCATTATGATCCATTACCTGAAGGGTAAGGGGACAGGTTTCCTGAGCTACCGGCCCAGAACGAAGTAACCAACCCTCAATGGATTCCACCAGCAAAGGGGTGTCCTTATTTTGTACTGGAATCCGATGGTACCGCACAAACCCAGCATCCACAAAACAATGAGCTGCCCCAGAATCTACCATAGCATACACCGGAATCTCCCGACCATCAGGGAGCCCTAAAGTCACAGGTAGCAGAAAAGGTCCTTGAGGTGTAATAGTATTACCTGGGAACCTTTCGGTATGCTCTATTCCTCGAGGTTCCTTCAAGGATGGAGGTGCCCTTTTACTGCTGGAGAGATAGCAGCTCTAACTGAGGAACGCTTCAAAGGGCAATTAGAAGCAAAATGTCCTCCTCCCCCACAGTACAGGCAGAGATGATGAAAGCGTTGTCTTGCCTTTTCCTCTGGGGTAAGGCGTGGTCGAGCAGCTCCCAGTTGCATAGGTTCTGGATCTACTTCACGAGCCTCCCGGGATTGCAGATGAGACACAGCTGGCAGAGGTTGCTGGTTGCAGTTCTGGCCTCGGGAGAGATGACGGCTTTCCAGGCGTCCATCAATTCTCAAACACAGAGTAATGAGCTCCTGCAATGTGTTTGGTTGTTCTACCCTACAGAGTTCATTCAGCACTTCATCTGCCAAACCTTCCATATATTGAGAAATCAGTGCCGGCTCGTTCTACTGCAAATCCTGAGCTATCAAACGAAATGCAGTAGTGTAATTAAACACTGCGTCTTTGCCCTGTTTCAAGGCTCTGAGTCTCCTGTTGGCGGTAGCAGCCTGCACGGGATTCTGAAAGGCTGAAAAAATACGGTTCAGAAAAGCCTGGTAATTATCCAACAAAGGTGAAGCACTGAGGAGTAAAGGAGTCACCCATTTAGCTGCCTGACCTTTCAATAAACTGATAATGAAACAGACCTTAGACCTCTCAGTAGGAAATTCTTGAGCCCACACCTCAATGAACAGCTTGCATTGGGGCAAGAATGCAGGGAATTCCTCTAACTTGCCTTCAGATCGGTCAGGAGGCAGCAAAGGGCAATGAGGCTGTAATGATGCTGGAGCTTGCTGCAATTGAACAATTGCTTGAGACAAAAACAGTACTTGGTTTTGCAAAGCTTCCAGTGGAGTCATTCCAACAGCCCCCTCCTTCTCCATTCTGTTTGAATAAGTTTGGTGGGTGGGAGCAAACTGTCAAGCCCCGCACACAGAATACACAGCAAGCCAAGTTCAGTTCTTTGCCAGGAACTTTAGTTGTAATCCAGATAACGAACAAAGTACAGCCCGAATCAAAGCCAAAATACCTTACAGAGCCAAATGCCAAGTTCAAGGGTACAGAGAAACGTCGTAGTCAGAAAGCTGGTCCAAGGTCAGGAAAAAGAGAACGCCATAATCAGAAAGCCGGTCTAAGGTCAGGAAACAGAGTCTGGATACACAAAGGAACGTGGTGACAAAGTAAGTGACGTGTTGCTCCCACAGAGGTTTCAGGGTAAACTTGCTAGCTTTATCTTAAACCAGGGAACACACCCATATCTCTGGCAAGGCTCCTGCTAGAACTCAGGGCTTTCAGATCTAATTCTACGCCTATCATTAAAGATCCTTTCCCTGGCTCTCCTGTTAGTTCTTCTTTGCAGGATCCTGTTCCTAGCCCTCATAGGAGGAGGAGATGTGCCCTCAGCTGTGTCTTCAGACTTAGCTGCCTGCTGAGTTTAACTGCAAGGCTCCTCCTGCTGTTCTTCAGCATTTAACCCTTCACATTCAGGTTCTATGACAGGCAGGGTCCTGGCACAGGTGAGCATTGTACCATTTGGCACATCCCTCCAATCCTAGCAGCAAATAATTCCTTGTAGCCCTGGGCTCATTCCTGATTGTCTTCAGAGGGTCAGGGGAAGTGAAATAACTTTTTGCATTGCTGTCTCTGCTCTTGTGTTTTCTCCCACATACCCTGTCCCCACTCTTCTTCTCCCCCACTCTTGCTAGGAATATTTTCGCCTTTAATTGTGTTAAGATTCAAATCCCCCCTTATTGTAAGCCGTTTTAGGTCCTGTTCCAAGGAGAAAGGTGGAGTAAAAATATTCAGAGATGAATAAATAAATAAAATAAGAACACACAATACAATATTTGAAAAAAGTTCTCACCCAGCCAAAGGCATTGCAAGTCTATGAAGGAATTCTCATTGTTATTTTTTCTGGATGTGTTGCTGCATTGCTGCATGATATCAGTGTTATTGCTATTCAGTGTGTGCAGCACAATACAAAGCCATCTTGTTATGAATGAATACCCTGATGCATGGAGGTATGTTCCCCTCTCTCTACATATTTCTGGCTCCTACCTACCAATTGTTTCCATTCCCTCTTATTTTGTTTTAGTGACTGAGGATTTTCCACATTAAGAAACTCTCTGTCTTCTAGCCAAATTCAAATTCTCATTCATTTTGGTCCTCAGTTGACAAAATTTCTTTATGTAACATTTGTTATTTTGACTGTCTTTCAACTTTAGGAAAATTGTATGTTTGTTTTTGATACTTAAGTATAATGCATTGACAAGGTGCAAACACTCATACTGTTCCAAAAGATGGCATGTATATTCAATGAAAAATACACACACTTCACCTGATAGAAAATTGTTTCCAAACTGTGTAAACTATATTTGCAGTCAATTGTTTTTGTACACTTTAGAAGCATTGTGAAATAACTCATAGTAGCAGTTATTGACTGCTCTTTACTTTTGAGGCATAATCCTTTTAAATTCTTACAAAACACATAATTTCAAATACTGACAACAGCACCATAAAAATATTACAAACCACGGACACTTTCAGGTTTTCTCAAATGCTTCATTTGGCAAAGCGGTCCAAAATTTAGAGGCAAGAGAGGAAGCAAAGAGTCTGGCTGTTTGTGTGTCAGAGGCTTCCAAACACCACCTGGACTCGCACGGGTCATTTCAGAACCAGTGGGTTCTGAAACAAATTGTCCTTCCCTAATTTCTAATGCAACAAGCTATTTATTTAGCTAAGGATGAAGATGGCCAAATAAAATTTCAGTACTAAAGATGGATGCTAAAGGGAATGGAGCAAAAATAACCTGGAGAAAAATAAGACTTCTTAAGGCAAACACTTTTACATTGCAACTGTTGCTCCTGCCAAAGTCATATTCATTGCTTTGGTTTGTCAGAAACAGTGTGATAATATTTTTAAAGGATATATGAATTGACTCCTGAAGACAGTAGCCAATTTATCTAAAAAATACAAAATTGGGCCACCACCAACTTAAGAGCAGATCGACTTAAGAGCAATTCGACTTAAGAGCGGAAAACTGTTGGCATTTTAACTGCTGCCTTACAAATTTTAGATATGGTCTGCTCGACTTGCAATTTTTTCCTTTTGTTTTGATTTTTTAAACTTATTATTTTAAAAAAATTAGATAGGTACCCTGACTTAAGAGTAGTTTGACTTAAGAGCATGCATTCAGAACTGATTAAATTCGTAAGTCGAGGTACCACTGTATTTTGAAGTAACTTTCTGAATTGGGTTAATTCAAATGTCTGTGGTGCTTTTCAAAATAATTGCACAGATCCCAAACCCCATCACCATATACTTTCTGCTCACAGAAAGCATGGTTTTAATTCCTTGCCTTCTTGTGTGAGCTTTAAAGATTAAAAGCTCTTTATGGGTATGAGACCATCTCTATGTATAAGACTGTAAATTTATAGCAAATGTTTTCAGAGCCCTGTAAGTTATATGTCAACCCATGGTTTAATAATGATGGGACAGTATTTGAATTTGAAAGCAATATTAGGGATTGAAATATGCATGTCTCAGAATGTGTGTGTGTGTGTGTGTGTGTGTGTGTGTGTGTGTGTGTTCCTTGTTTACAGGTCAGTGAAACCTAGACACCTGAAATTCCGCTTGCACAATAACGAGATCTCATGAGAGAGAGAAAGAGAGAAAGATTGAAAAATGTTGCCTGTAACTCATGCAACGTATTGTAATGAGTTGTAACAGTGTTATCGTATTGTAAATAAATTGACAACCATTTTTCAAAAGGAACAATTTAAAATCTTACTGTTTCTGCCAAGTGTTTTAATAGCCATTAGACACAGTTCAACAAACAACGAAAATGTTTGCTAGGTCGAAGAAATAACTAGCCACATCACCCTTGGTTGGTGTCCTTTAAAGCCAATAAATTTGTTCCACTGTGGTTTCCATCCTGTTCCATCTCAGTAAGTATTATTCACGTGTGCCTGCCTTCATGTCCAAATTAGACACAGTCACCAAGCTTCTAGTGAGCACAGACTGACATATAGCCTTGGGTAAAATAGTGGTTACAGTTAATTATATTGGACAATGCACTCTATTGCACAGCCTCCTGGGAAGTCCTGGAATCCTTCAGGAGCTTTGTAAATCATGACAGTCCCAAAAATGTACAATGTGTGGAGATAATAGTAAAGAAGAGTCCAGCACATACCTCGATTATAAATTGAACTGGTGTGGCAATAGAGGCATTTTCCCTTTCTTATCAACCTGCACCATTGACCCAAATACTTGATTTTAGTGTTTTGTGATTATAGTAGTTCACGGGAAAGAAACATTAAGGCCTTGTATGTAAAGTGTTTAATCTCTAGGTTGAATTAATGCATCTCTATAGCCTGAGTTCCCTAGACAGCATTAATAAAGCCATATGTTTATGACAGATGTTTTCTCATGTATGTAACAATAAATAAAGCAAAAAAAAACCTTTCTTATTAGCATGGGAACCAAATATTTAACGTCTCTTTTAAGTAATGCCACATAGCTTATTTATGTGGTCTAACAAAGGTAGTCATTTCTACAAACTGACCACAATTATATTATTGGTGCCCAACAGGGCACTAATACATTATGCTTTAGCTGTATTCTGCATTTTGTAAGGAAAACATTTAAAAAATTATTTATTATTTCCAGTTATACACCACCCGACTTTCCCAGAAGAACTCTGGGTGGTGAACAATCAACCAATAACACTAAAAATAAAACAATAACAAATTTTAAAAAATTAAGACCAGCAAAGAAGGATGGTGGCGGCGAACAATTAGACAACAAATAAACAGAACAAAAGCCTCAGCAGTCACCAAAGGCGGCTCTAAACAGCCAAGCTTTGAGATGTTTTTTAAATATTGGAAGGGACTCAGCAAGCCTTATCCTGCTGGGTAGCTGATTCCAGAGGGTTGGGCCAGCCACCAAGAAAGCCCAATTCCAAGTAGAGGATTAACGGGCCTTTTTCAGTATGGCAATCTGAAGTGAGAAAGCTTGCGATGCTCTGGTGATCTTTGGGTGATACGCTTCGCCAGATACTCTGGTCCCAAGCCATGGAGGGTTTTGTAAATCAAAAGCAGTACCTTGAACCTTATCCGGGAGGCAATGGGTAACCAATTCAGGCCAGCCAGAATTGGGGTGATGCAATTGTACCTGCTCGCACCAACCACCAGTCCGGCTGCCGCATTTTGCACCTGCTGCAGTCGCCGAATAAGGGTCAAGGAAAGTCCCATGTAGAGAGCATTACAGTAGTCTATTCTCAAGATGACCAGTGCCAGAAGACATGCCCTCAGAGAGTCACCGTCAAGATACAGGCGAATCTGTGCGATAAGCCTAAGTTGGTAGAAAGCTGCCTGTCAGGCCTCACACACCCACACACGGATGAAGTCCAAGCTTTTACTGAGAACTCAGGATAAAGCACAGCACAGCAGGTTCAGGGTTAACAGAGTCCAAATGCAGGTAGCAAAAACACTGCCAAGTCCGATAGCTGAGCAAAATCCAAGATACAAAGTCCAAGGTTGAAAACCAGTATGCAACAGATTCTAACGCCAAATCCAAGTTTTTGGAGAATTCAGGAGAATTCAGAACCAAGGCAAGATCTAAGGTCAAGCCGAGCAAGAGACTGAGGTTCAGGAATCCAGGAACAAGGCACACGGGTAAGGGCAAGCCTTAGCGACATGTTGCTCTCACAAAGGTAGCCTGACCCCTGAACACTTGATTAGTCAAACTATGGGTCATGTGAATGTCAATGCCTCCAAGTCTCCTATAGTTTATCTCTCCTCTGCTTAGCTGTGAGTCTTTGCTTTCTGCGGCTGGCAGCTCTCTGGGGAGGAGAGGACTCTCCTGAGACAGATAAATCATTATTGGAGTCACCTGTTGGAGGATCTGCAGAAGCCTCTGAGGGTTCCTCTGACCTTAACCCCTCAGTGTCTGAGTCTGGCTCTGGCAAGGACCTAACACTGCCCTAGAAATGGCTGCCACCTGGGATTCCAGGGACAAAGCCAGATCAAGGACAACACCCATATTCCTCACTCTATCTGTCAGCTGGAGGGTGAATCCACCCAGACTGGGAAAAGGGCCACTATACCCATTTGCTCCCCCCCCCCCAAAGAACAGAACCTCAGTCTTTTCAGGGTTGAGCCTGAGGCTGTTACTCCTGGTCCATTCCATGACTGCAGCCAGGCAGTGGTCAAGGGTCCAAACAGCCTCCATTGCAGAGGTAGAGAAGGAGAGGTAGAGCTGTGTGTCATCGGCATACTGGTAGCAGCATGCCCCACCTCTCTGAACGACCTCAGCCAGAAGCCTTATGTAGGTGTTGAACAGCATGGGGGAGATTGCTGACCCCTGGGGCACCCCACAAGAGAGGGACCAATGGGCCGACAGCTCTCCACCCAGCTTTACTCACTGGGCACAGCCCCAGATGAAAGAGCAAAGCCAGCACAAAGCTGAACCACCAATCCCCACCTCTGAAAGCCTGCCCAGGAGGATACTGTGGTCAACAGTATCAAAGTTCGCAGACACATCGAGGAGGACCAACAGGGTAGAGCATCAGAACAGCATCAGGTTTGGCACAGATGTAGCAGAAAGGCTGCTGTTGCTCTTTGGTAAATTTGGGGATGTTTGGATGAAGAGATTGTGAGTTGTGGTTTTTAAAAATAATAACACTGCTTTAGCCTGGTGCAAAACAGAACTTCTGAGAATTCCGAAGTACCTATTTTGGTTTGTTCCAATCAGGGCCGATGCTAGGGTTTTTTGCGCCCTAGGCAAGGGGCGGGCGGCGGGGGCTGGGGCTGGGGCGGCAGGGGGCGGCGGATGACAGGGTATGGCGATGGGCGTGGGGGGGCGGACGGCTATGGGCGCAGGGGTGGGTGGTGATGGGTGTGGGGGGCAGACAGCGACGGGTGGCAGGGGGACAGACGGCGGTGGCCAGCGGCGAGGGGGGGGCAGCAGGCTGGCCAGCGCCCCCTTTCCATTTTGGCGCCCTAGGCAACTGCCTAGTTCGCCTTAATGGACACGCCAGCCCTGGTTCAAATATATGCAGGCCAGTGATGTGGAGAGGCTCATTGGAGAAGTGAGTCCAGCCACATATGTGCTGGATCTTTGCTGTATTTAATAAGTTGTTCAAATACCCAAGTTTCCCACAGCTGGGAATCACTGCTAAACCAGACTAAAGCCAACATCATTTACAAACATATGAAGAACAGCTCTGAAACATGAGACCACATGAAGCATCACTAAAAGTTTATCACCAGTGCTGAGCCTAGGTCTTCCTTTGTTTGGGAGGAAATTCCACAGTTTAAGTGATGGTGTTGTGATTTATGGATGAGCTGACCACTGCTTTTATAGGTACTGAAGTGAAAGTCAGTGAAGACTCTGGCTTTCTAGAAGCTTTTCAGCTTCTCCCTTCATTCTTTTTTTAAAAAAAGATGGAGAAGGAAGTGCCTGATTGACTTTTGGTAGATGTGAATGTGCTCTGGTCACAAAAGCATGAAATGTAAATATGAAGAGTGATCCTGTTGGTGAAGGGGTGCACTGTTGTTGATGTTTGTCTTTTTTTTTAATGTAATTTGTATATGCGTTTTAAATTAAAAATATTTAAAAAGCATGAAATCAAAGCTAGTTTCACTTAGAAGCAATTCTATCCAATTGTTGACATTCTAGCAGTAATACAAGCAAAGTTAAATAAATAGTGTTTTGGTTTTGTTTCAGTTTGCCTTGCAGTCTTCAGGATTATTCAGGTTTGCTAGTTTTGAATTAATAAAATGCTTTAAGAAAAAGTGTTTTTTTCATACCAGGAGGAATGTGGCTAGGGTGATTTGGTAGAGGAAATTTACGTATATTTTCCCGCAGTTTTACATTATTCCTTTTGCCACCATCACCACTTCAGATGAGAAATAATAATGAAATTCACCTAATCTGTTTCTGGACAACATATGAAGAAAGATGTAATTTTGTGCTGCCAGCATGTTAACTAAAGTGACGGCAACTGTGTTGGAAAAGGAATAATAAGCCATGCTTATGGAGCTGCTATACTTAGCACAGAGCTTAAATTTGGAGTTGTTGTTCTATCTCACATCCAATTAATTGGAATGGAGCTGAAGTTCAAGAATCTACAACATCATATTTTTATTGTAATTTCATGCTTGTTCCCTTTGAAATTGCACACTGTGTAAGGAGGAATATAAATGCAGCATTTCAGATCTAGGGTCTACAGGCTTTGTTGAAGCCATTGCTTTAATCTAGCAGTACAAAATTCCCTTGAAACCAACAGGACTGTTCACTTGAGTATATTTGTTCATGAGCTATTGGCTTGTCTCAAGCCTATGTTTTATCAAAGGACTCTACAGTTGTGTGTCACTTTTATGTGGCTACGTGCAGGAATAGGTTAGCGAGAATCATAGGAATGTTATTGCATAGGACCACATAATACACTAAACACTGAAGTTTATGCAGTCCAAATATCATTTTATTTAAGCTCTGGCCAGCTATTGAGAATGATAAGTGACTGGAGCTGCCATGATGGCAGGGATAACTCTGATGCATAGTGGCAACAGGTACTGAAAACTCAGTACCTTATATGACAAGCGGGTGTAATTTTGACACCTATTTATCTTGTGTTAGTGGATTTGTTCCAATTTGTGCAGGCCAGTGATGTGGACAGGCTCCTTGGAGAAGTGAGACCTGCCACAAGATCCCTGTGCTGGGTTTTTCCTGTTCCTGGCTCATAAAAAGTAGCTGAGAGAGGACTGGACAAGTGGATAAGGGGAGTAATGCATGTCCTGTAGCTCAAGATATAATTCTGTCTTGCTTAGAGAGGCAGTTGTAACTCCATTTTCAGAGTTAGAGACAGTTCTGTAGCCTTGATGGACAACCTACACCACAAACTGAACCGGCCCTTCCTGGAAGAGCAAGCTCGAAAGGTTGTGCTGGTTGACCCACATTTGATACCCTAGCCCAGAGATGGCGAAGCTATGGCATGAGTGCCAAAGGTGGCACACAGAGAGCTTTTGCCTGTCACGAGACATGCCCCCTGCCCCCCCTACTTTCCCCTCTAGCCATGAGGATTTTGCGGAGGAACAGAAGTAGGGTAGAAGCAGGGAGGGGGAGAGGACAAGGCAGGGGACCAGGAGTAAGGTGGGGAAGAGGGGGGAAGAGGATGGGGAGGAGGGAGTTTGAAAGGGAGTTCACCCCCAATCGGGCATGTAAGCCAGGGGTAGGGGTTTCAAACTGCCTTTGAGCCACTGAAACAAGCGGTGGTCACACCACGCCAAATTCAAAAAGGTCAAACAGCCTTCTTCCTCCTCCCCTTTCCTGAGTGAAGGGGAGAAGGACGGCTGCTTGATCCTTTTGAATTTAGTGTGGCACCACCGAGGGTGCTTGCACGGTGCCACATTCAAAAAGACCAAGCAGCCTTTCTCCTCCTCCCCTTTGCTCGGGTGAAGGGGAGGAGGGGGAAGACTGCTTGGTTCTTTTGAATTTGGTGACACTTCTTTCTCCACCTTGTGCCCCCAGGGTGATGATCCTGTTGCCAGGGAAGGGGGAAGGGGGGACTCCATTGCTGTTTCTCCCCCTGGTGCATCGCCAGGGCGATGATCCTCTGGCCGAGGAGGGGGTAGATGGGAGACTCCGCTGCCTCTTCTCCACCCGATGTGCTGCAGTGATTATCCTCTGCCTGGGGAGGGGGAATGGGGGACTCTGCTGTCACTACTTCCCCCCTGCACGCCGCGGGGCAATGATCCTCTAGCCAGAGAGGGGGAGAAGGGGGGACTTTGCTGCTGCTTCTCCCCCTGGCGCACCGCGGGGGCGATGATCCTCTGGCTGGGGAGGTGAGGGACAGGGAGAAGACCTTTACTACTTGCAACAACAAGAGAAAGAAGGATTAAACTCCCTAGGGGTGGGTTTGTTACAATAAATGAATGAGGTTTAAATGTGTTTTAGACAACTTGCAGAGTTGCATAGTGGTGCGGAAAGATGATTGCTAAATACTGATTGGAGCTGGGAGACAAAGGAACTTTTCATAAAAACTTATATACATCAAGATAAGACACACAGCATATATACAGAATAGTGGGAAACTGCTATCTCACCAAAAGAAGTCCCAAAGTAAATGGACTTCAATGCTGCGCCTTTTATACACATTGGCAACCTAGTTTAGGCCAATCACATGAGTGTTAGGTGATTATCCATGGCACCTGGACATAATCATTCTGACTTTTTCATGTGATTATTCCATACACCTGTGTCTAGCAAATGACTATGCCTTTTATGAAGAAACCATTGTATGAATCTGTTAAATACCATGTTGCAGCCATTTTGTCAAAACTACATTACTTGACAGAGTCCAATTGAGGAAAGGCCTTTTCAGTGTTGTCCCTTTCTCTAGAATCAGCTTCTACCAGAGGGGTTGCTGGGACATTTTCTTGAAGGCGTTCAGAATAGATATGATTATGAAGGCCTAGTTTTTTTGACTGGCCTTTCCCTGGATATACAGGGTGCTGGTTTTGTAAGGAGCTCCTGTTGTTTTACTTGATTGTTATTAGATTGTACTTCTTTTGTACTTGTGTGTGCTGCTTTGGAAGACTTGGTATTTAAAGGTAACCTAAAAGTAATCTGAAAGAAAGAAAGAAAGAAAGAAACCCACTGAATTTGTTAGAGGTTAGTTTAAGATGCTGGAGCATGTACTTTGTAATGAACAAAACCACAGCCAGCAAGTAATTTAAGATGCAACAATGGTCCATTGTCCACTACAGTGCTGCTGAAAATTTGTTAATCGATTTACAAAGAAGCTACCGGTAGTTTATTCAGTTAGAAAAATTAATTCCAAGTTTTCCTGCCATTGCTGGCTTGTCTGGATCAGGTTTTTAAAATATTGAGAACAGAGTGGAAAGTAACTAGTTGATGGAACATCATGTGGCTGCTTGTTCAAGCAATACAGTACAAGAAAATTGGCTTTCTTAAAATTTAGGCATGGTTTTTGTGCCAAATTTGTAGCATTTTCATTACATTTAATATAGCTGTTTCTTAGTATGTGCAGCAGGAGACAATAGCACTACCAAGTTGAAGCACATTTTGAATATGCTGCATTATATTAAATGAAAATACTGTATGGGCTTTGAAAATGTAGCAGGTCACAGATAGACATGATTAGGAGAAAGATCTGCAGTCATTAGGGTTCCAGAAAATACTTCCCTAGTGCAATTTTTGAAGAAACTGCTTAATGCAGCTGTACAGCCTGCACAACATGTCCCTTGATTATGGTTGACTCAGATCTTTTATTTATTTGGGTAAAAGCAGCTTTACTATTTTTCCATTCCTTGCGACCTTTATGTCTCATTTAGTCTGGAAATTGACTGCTGCTCAGCATTTTCTCTCCGTACTAAAAGCTGTTACTCTGCAGGGCTTATATTTAAAGCATGCCAAGCAGCTATTTGCTAGGCTGGAGGGGAGAAAGGGCTGCCTGTCATGCCACTTATGGGCTTTATTTATTGTAGCAGTTGCTTTGGGGGAAAAACTTTGCTGTTTCCACAGGATGGTGCATGCAGGAGGAAAGAATGGACTTTTCTTTGGACTTCATCATTTTTGCATTTAAATATCTGAAGTGTTTGGTATACTGGGCAACTTTCTTATGACGTCCTTGCTGCAAACATTGAAGAACAAAGTAGTAGGTGGTACACATGGGGCAAAATGACAGTTGTGCCACTGTGTGAGTGTCTGCTTGAGGCAAGAGAACTCACCCCTCCCCCACCCAATGCCTGATTTTACATTTCCAGGCAACATCTTCCTAAACTCGTCCAGGAATTCTAATTTATCCTTGAAAACCATTGAATTTGCCATCCTTTATCTACTTACATGGGGAAGTAAGTTGCATTGGATACTGATGGCACCTACCTTTCAGCAGACGTGTGCAGAATTGTAGTGTTAATTAGATACCAAACCACCCCATTTTACATTATGTAGAAATTTTTTGAGTATTTTGGCCCATTCAGTATGAAGCGTGGCTCAATATTGTTTATTGCCTAGTAGTGAATAGGAATTTTTGTCTCTCTGTTCAGTCAACCTTATCTGGAGATGCCTTATCGTGTTTATTACTGGAATCAAATGTCCTATACTTTCTCTTGAGGATATGGAGAAGAGATTGCTAATCTTCTGGGAGTTTTACATAGTGTATGTGCGAGAAAGAGGGAGGAAAAGATTGTAACCTATAAACTTAAAATCTTGTCACATGGTCAAAATCCTGTTGCAAAATAAAATGTCATTAAATAGTAATTGTTAATTCCACTAGCCACTATCATATTCCCAAGTGACCAAATATATATTCAAACCATGTTCAGGTGCACAAGATAGAAAATAAGATTGCGCACACCACTTGTACAATTTTTGGTTTACACTGTGCCATTCCAATAGGATTCTGGCTTGAAAGTTTACAACATGATAGACCAACGGAATAGGAAGGTTCCTTTAAACCCAAGAGTCATGATGAGTGATAAGCAGCAGTTGACTTTTGCCTCTGCAATCTTCAGCTGTGGTTTCCTGTCAAGTATTATTTGTAATCATTTGGATAACAATGATCTTCTCCATATAAACCAATAAATATTTGTGTTGAGCCAAAATACTTAGATTTGTATCATTTTTTTAATGAAATCATAGGACAAATTATCCAGGCTTTCTTTCTTCCTGGTCCCTTTTTCAAAACAGCAAAAGTGTCTAGGCTTCCAGCTGTATGAATCTGCATGAATGGCCAGGCTCTGTTTACTTTGCCAAAGATGTTCAGTGGGCACCTCTTAGAATTCTTCCATCCTTACAGCTGTCAGATGTATATAAAAGAAATTCTACATTTGGGCAGCTCAGATAAGAAATTATTTATTTCAAATGATTGCAGTTTTCACACAGTCCCCAGCCTTATGCCTTTATTAAGGCTTTATTATATTTGCAGCACAGAAAAACTCATACAAATTGTACTGCTGTAGCACTGAAGCTTTTGACTGCAAGCTTTATACAGAACAAAGCAGTTTTTTGATTGTGTGCCATTAGTTAATAATTCATTTTTCACAATGAGCAAGAGTTGTTTAGTGATCTCTTTGACATTCTGTGTGGCAGAATAACACATCCCTAGAAAAGATGTTGATCACAATCTCATATTTCTTTGAGATGAATTTCTCCTAAGGATGTCATTTGAAATTAACTTTTCAGTTTACATCTTACATATCAGTGCAGCGGCTTTCAAATAATTATTAATCATATCCTATCTCTGATACTGCAGCATCCGTCAGCAAGAAATATTATTCTTTCTTTCTTTCTTTCTTTCTTTCTTTCTTTCTTTCTTTCTTTCTTTCTTTCTTTCTTTCTTTCTTTCTTTCCATGAGTCATGCTGCAGCTGAAGCTGTAAAATGAATATACAATACATAATGAAAAC
The DNA here is from genome assembly GCA_037367245.1 of Phrynocephalus guinanensis. NCBI lineage: Eukaryota > Metazoa > Chordata > Lepidosauria > Squamata > Agamidae > Phrynocephalus > Phrynocephalus guinanensis. Next base: position 36,995,294 of record CM074739.1, on the reverse strand, counting down.
AAGCACAATAGAGCAGTTATAAACAAATAACATAACCAACATTTCTGGAAAAATTAAAAACCATAAAAGAAGCACCAACAGTGGACAAATCCCATTGAAAGAAGTCATGAACATAAGGGCAAGTGTAGAAACAGGTTTTTGCAGTGTGCAGTCTATTTGTTGTGCAACCAGGCATGTGAACAATTCCATGATTGGTTGTTCAACTAAAGGAAAATCTAGTGTGTGATGGATAACCCAGGAAATGGGTAGCTTGAGTTACATAGCTTCTGTTAACACCACTGAAGAAGTTAAATAAGTTTAACAATTAAAATTAATGCAGAGATAAACATGGAGAAGGGCAATTGTAAAACAATGTTTTAATCAAAGCAAAACAAAAAGTAGCTGGAAGTTAAAAGATCTTGAAATGATAAAGGACAATGCAGTCCTCTGGAAACCAAGCCCAGCGAAGAGAGAACTAGGTTTGGTTAGCCAAGGAAGGAGAAGACTGAGAACTGAGTTGTAACCTGGCCATCTTCAACTATTTGAATGACTATCAAGAGGTAGACAGAACAGGTTTATTTGAGAGAACTAGGTTTGTTTAGCCAAGGAAGGAGAAGACTGAGAACTGAGTTGTAACCTGGCCATCTTCAACTATTTGAATGACTATCAAGAGGTAGAAAGAACAGGTTTGTTTTCTGAGGCTTTAAAACAGTGTGTTGAAACAGTGGGTTCAAATTACAACAAACAGTTTGACTATATACTAAGAACTTCCTGAAGTTACGGAGTGTGACGAAGAATGTTGATCTAGCTGCTTATAGATATTCAGAAGTAGGGAACATATACATAATTTGGAACCTCTAGACATTTAAATGTGAAATCACAGGAGCCTTCACCAACATGGTCTGTTTGTTTGTTTGTTTGTTTGTTTGTATTATATCCTGCCTAAACTAGAACACAAGGCACCTTATAGTAGAATAAAAAACAAGTACAATTTAAAAACTGTGCATCATAAATATTATAATAACATAACCTATTTAATTGTCTTGTCTATAGTGGTTAAGATTATTGGACATGTAGACAGAACTTAGAAGGATCTACCTGTTGGATGGAAGTTCCCAGAATCTTCATCTGGAAGGATGAAACCTTTGGTAAAGCCACTGGTAGTTCAACTTAATCCAGCAAAAACAACATATTTTTCATCCTTTCCAGGACATCTGGAAGTCCAAAGTCCATTGCTATACTAAACTTTATGGAGGATTGGAGTAGTTGAGGGCAGAAGCTGGAGTCTTTGGGTTTCCAGGTGGTGAGACAAATCCCAGGGAAAGGAATGCTGAAAGAAGGAAAATATGTGATTAAAGGAGCTTTAAAACCTGGGCACCCATCTAGCAAGCACCAGGGTTCAATTGCCTGCACTACAACTGTCTTAGGAATTTCCACTAGTAACTCTGGGAAACTATCAAAGTTGTTTACATACTTTATGTAAGGCAATGTAGTGAAATGCAAACCATGAGCTACGGTGACAATTACGACAGTTTAAATTTTCCCAGTTCTGAGTTACCATGTTTACTGGATAGATTGATTCACCAAATGCTGGGCTCTTTTACCCAAGATTTTCTAGTTTCTTTTCTTTTTTTACTGCCACCTGTTCTAGAAGCAGTCTTGGCCTATAAGCAGACTGGTGTTTGGCCTACTTATTTAATAGCACAAGGTATCCCCCCGGAACTTCATAAGGCATGATATTTCATCGGTAAAACAAATATGTTGCCATGTTTTGATTCTTAATATCTATTATGTTATCAGAATATGAGATATCACAGTGGTTCCCAACCTTCCTAATGCCACAACCCTTTAATACAGTTTATCATGTTGTGGTGACCCCTTGCCCTGCTTGGAAGAGGGCACAAGCCCCCTTTGGCAGGCCACTGCCGCAGGTGCCATAGGGAATTTCTCTCTACAGGCACCTTCAGCCAATCGCAGCCTCCGGTGCCATTGACTGGCATCCCCTCCAACCTATCAAGCTGTAACTCACTCCCCCCCCCTTCCTCCCACTCCTCCTCCAGATCAAAGCCATTTGTGCCTTTTTCTTCACTGGCTCATGGTGACTCCTGTGAAATGGTCATTCGACCCCCAAAGGGGTCCCAGCCCCAGGTTGGGAACCACTGAGATATCAGAAGACTCTGAAATTTCAGGCAATGAGATGTTGCTGTTGAGTTGGCAACCCTAATTAAGATGCATCATAAAAGAAGAAGACTAGTAATAACTACATCCTTAAATATTGACATATTTGGCTGAAATCCTGTTGCTTGGCACAGTAAAATGCATTAGATCCCTCCTTCATAACTTCCATTACTTCAAAGAACCAACTTTAGCTGCAACTTACTTTGACAAAATAAGTCACAAAAAGAGTAGGTCCATTTGAATCAATGAAGGTTAGAGAGGAACAGTGATCCTACTCTAGCAACTTACTGTGTTAAGCAACAGGATTTCAGCCATTGTATGCTGGAATTGATAATCTTGCAATCTATGGGTCAGACAGTAATATTTGTTGATTTATTTTTTTTGTATTTCTATACCGCCCGTCTTCCAATGGAACTCCGGGCAGTCCACAACAAATTAAATGAAACAATAACATCAAATAAAGATAATAATAAAAAATAACCCAGTAAGATTTATGTAACCTGAGCTACGATTTTGCTTCTTTCTGACAGAGAATTGCTTCCCAGATATATGTGCAAGTAATACATTTGACATATTAATGGTGCAGATTTCTTTCTTTCATGTGTTCTTACATTTGCTTCATTACTAACACTTATTTGCCATTATTTGTATCTCTGAATGCTATTCCTCAGAAACTAATTAACATTTCACTGTTTGAGTACATAGTATTTTTGAACTAAGAATGTTGCTAATCTCATTGTAATATATGCTGAAATGTCAGAAATAATGTTTAAAAATCCCAGAGAAATTAGATGTCAGGTAACATTTTAGGATGATTGTATTTTAATTGCAAAATTACTAAGTAATTTCTGTAAATTACGTATCACATCTGCATAACTGTGAAGCAAATTATCTCATTATGATTAATGTAACTGCAAAATGCCACATGAATCAATGAAAATGATGTCCACTTTAAAAAAAATGATTTACAGATTAGGTTGACTACCTAAGCATATATTATTTTATTTACTAATTACATCAGTACTTCTGTAGCAGGCAGAGTCACTTTAATAAACAACTGAGAAGATTATGTTAAGTAGTGGGTATTTATAAATTGGAGACAAATCCAATGAAAAAGAATATTTTTAGTGTCCTGCTTCTTGGTGACTGTAATATTTCATGCAGATAAGAGTGATGCAAGAACAGAAACACATGTACAGTACTTCTGAACTGGCCTGGCAGTAGATCCTTTTGTTATGGAGAGCGGGGGCACCAGGACATAATATTTGTCTGCTGAAGCAGTGGTGCTACAAAGGTATTGCCTGTAGATTACTAGAAGGATGTGTTGTCCTAAGGCAAGGAGAGAGGAAAGGAAATAGGGAGCAGCTATTGGAACTGCAGTAGACAAATAAGTCAGAGAGAGAGAGAAGGCAAGTGTATTGTATCATTGTAGGAGCAGGAGAGCCACAGGGTGGTGTTTGCCCTCAAAATGACCTGTCATATACAGTAGATATCTGGATAGCCTTAATCATAATTCCCCTGAGTTAAAATGATGTTGTTAGTGCCAGGTCTGTGAATAGGAAAACACCCATCTAGGACTGTAACTATATGAGTGTACCAACCTGTCTGTATTAAGCAGACCCAGCAGGATCAAACTTGGGCAGTCTGTCAGTTTTGTCTCAGTGCAGCAGCAGCAGGTGAAACATACAAGAATGGAACTGGGAAGGGGGGGTTGCAATGGTCGGTCATGATTCCCTTCTCCTAGCAGCTAGCCCAATATCATTTCCCACAATGTTCTGAATTTGAATCTGTATATTTAATGTGGAAAGGAGTAGGAAGTTTATCATTGTGCTCCCCTACCCCACCCCAGTGTTAAGACGTTTGCTTTTCTGAGCTAGCTCAGTTTGTCTCAGGAATGGTGCAGCAGTAGCCTTGGCTTGTTGTCCTGGCAGAACTTCAACTTCCTTGTTGACATCAACTTGTCCACAGTAACTCAGGTCTACCACTTCAGGTCTGTTCCAATTCATTCGGGGCCTGGACCTGGCTATATTTAGACTATGAAGCTCTGAGAGGTTTGAGCCCTTCCTAAGATGGTCCAAATCCAGAGGCTGATAGATCCAGATTGTGCTCTGATCTCCTGGGAGTTTCCTATAACCTTGGCAAGCCCTGTTTGGTCTCTGGGACAGAGAAATGGCCAGGATGGTGGATGCCTTTGCCCCTAAAGCATTCTTTGCCATGCAGCTAAACCAAGCTAGTCCCTTCTTTTTTGAGGAGTTGGTGGTGATGAAATGAGTTCAATAGCAACTAGAGTTAAGATGGCAGAAAACTGAGACCACATCTGGCAGGAAAAGGTTATTAATTAATTATATACCTACCAGCTTTAGAGTCCATGGGAAGGCGTGCTTTGTGGTGGCAGCAATGGGAAAAATAATCTCTTTATGTATTTAAAATATTTCTATGGGCCTACTGTAGTGTGATTTATTAAGTTAAGCAACAGGATTTCGGCCATTGTTTTAGCAGTGTGCTTTATTGTGATTTTAACCACATCTGTTTTTAAAACATGTTGTGGGCTGCCTCAGGTCTTGTAAGGGAGAAAGACATAAATTAAATTGAACAAATAAATCTCCCTTAGTGGGTGAAAACTGTGCCACTGATGAAAGAGTCTTTTCATATTTCTCCTTGGCCAGTGTTGAGCAACCCTGGAAGATCTGGGGTCCAGTTTTATCAACCAGGATTTTCCCCTCAGACTTGTGTGTGTTAAATTGTGCAGGGGGCTTCCTAGGGGGCTTCTCAGTTAAGTCAGAATTGACCTGATGGCACAAAAGATGCACACACATTCGTGAGAGTGCTTACGAATATACACAATAAAAGGACGCCTTGGGTCCTTTTCCAAGGAGAAAGGCAGGGTATAAATACTCAAAATAAATAAATAAATAAATAAATAAATAAATAAATAAATAAATTCCTTAATTGTCTTCCATATCACCAGACAACCATGCCCTCTCACTAAATTCTAAGTGTTACAAATTACAGAGAATGGTACACAGACAAAATCCATAGACTACCACTCCCTCTTCCATCATACAGCAGGATCTCCATATGGGGTAACTTCTGCAGTCCAGTCTCATGCACTTTGTGACTATAACAAGCTGTGCATATTTTCCAGATGCTGGAGTGGTGACAGTCTGTTAACAGATTCTGAAACATGGCAGTAGCTCTGATGTTGAGTTTTCCATGCAGAGATGTAGGTGGACAGCTCAGTCAATAAAAGACTGCTCTTCCAGACCCCAGCTCTCTGTCACATGGAACGTTTGTGTGTAACGTACAGGAAGGTCTCAAAGGGACATCTTTGTCATGATATATATAAGCTTGGACATCTGTTCCGTCTCATTAATCAGGCTTTGGAAAATGACAGGAAGTATTGTGATGTAGCTACCTGCGGATCTGTGCTGGAGAGGAGATAATGCAAAACAGGCTCTTGAGTTTTAAATATGTTGTGGGTATATTTAAATTGCCTTAAAACATTTGTTTGCTTACTTAATTTAGTAAATGGCAAACCACTTCTCGATTTTTATAACTTGCAAAATTGGGAAGCTGCCATATAATAACCATAAAATATACTGTTCAAAATAGAATAAAATTATCGCTAAACCCTACAAAATATCACTTAGGAAAGTTAATGCAAATGAATAAATTGCAAGCATTAAATATTTGTCTGAAATAAGAATAGACAGCTGTGTTGCTGCTGTTGCTATTTATTCTCCACTATTTGCAAAGTGCTAATGGCATCTTGCTCTATTTTTTTTAAAATCCAAAATGCAAATCCAAAAATAAAACAATTGGAATACTAAAAACCACAAAAAGAAACAAGTAGAAAAACAATGAGAAGACATTAAAAACCACATCCTAGAAGATTAAATGCCTATCTCAATGAAGATATCTTGATCAGATAGTTACAAAAGGGACATATGAGAACAATTAAGATCAGATCAGATAAGATAAATCTTTATTGATCCCACATCTGGGGAAATTTACTTGTTACACAGCTCCCAATATAAAAAACAAGTAAAGATGGGTAGGTGCACATAAAAAAATAAGTTCTCCTGACATACAGAATTGAGCTCAGTTGCTTTAATTATGGACTTAAAGGACCCTGTTAGCCAGGCCTGGGAGATATCAAGCAGAAAGAAATGTTGCTAATCCTGAGGCCACCACTGAGAAGTCTCTGTTGGCTTTAGAACAGTAGTTTACAACCTTGGAGAAGCCAGGTGTTTTTGAACTGAAGCTCCCAGAAGCCTTCACCATTAATTGTGCTGGCTGGAGTTTTAGAATATAATCTCATTACTGCCAGTAGTATCATGCACCACTTAATCTGATTACTATCAGTTTATAGATGGGAAGTTTCATATGAGTGATAAAGTAATCCCCCACCTATCGCAGGGGTTAGGGACCCAACCTGACCTGCGATAATTGAAAATCCATGATATGGGGATGCTGAGTCAGGTCAGGGCTGGGGAGGCCTCTCTGGGGCCTCCTACACTTACCTGAGGCCTGGTGCTGCCCTGAAGGGGCCTCCAATGGGCTTCCTGGGCCTGTCAGAAATGGTTTCTTGCAATCCGGAAGTCACTTCCGTTTTTTCAGAAGTCACTTCCAGTTTGTCGGAGACCACTTCTGGGGCTTCTGATGAGCCCGGGGAGCTCGTGGGAGGCCCATTTGGGGAAGCCCGTCAGGCCTGGGTTAAGTGCAGTAGGCCTCAAACAGGCCAAGCTCCTTACCCCAGGGGGCCTTGCAATATACCGGGACCGCAGTATATGAACCGCCAAATGGTGGGGGACCACTGTATGAATATCCAGACTGTGCTTTAAATATTAAGGCCTGCTCATTGAATTTAGCCTACAGTCATTTAGTGGACAGTAAGACTGTGCAGAATTGACACTGTATTCCTCCTGTAGTTAACAGTAATATAGAGGCTGCATTCTGGACCAGTTAAGCTTTAAGGGCAGCCCTAGGATATAATGCTTATAGTGATCAGGTTGGGAAGTTATCCAGAGAATGAATGAATGAATGAATGAATGAATGAATGAATGAATGAATGAATGAATGAATTGCACTTTTATACCTCCCATCTGGCAACAAGCCTAGCACAGCATCACTTCTTTATTTGGAAAAATTGCTGTAGGTGTCATACCACCTGAAGATGCTAGAAGGTATTCAGTGCCATAGTGCTAGTTATCCGCAAAAAAAATAAAAAAAAAAAATCCCAAGCTGTGATCCTTATCCTGGATTTCTGGACTGATCAGTTGTAAAAGCACAAAATTCCCTTTGAAATGTACAAAAGTAGGAATCTGCGCCTTTCCGTCCACATGTATTCTGAAAGGAGGTATGACTATATTTATACGTGTTCACCCTCTTCATATCACCCACTTAAGCTTTCTAATTAATTGTCCAACTTTTTATTATTGAAAAACGATCTTCCTGTACTTTATACTGATTGCATTATAAATACATGTCACACTATTATTAGGCTTTTTAAAAAGAACATATTTTCCCAGATGGTAAATGAAATGAAATCATTTTGAATTAATTCACCATTATGTTTAAGGCTATGTTGGACTTGTTGCTACTTCTGTATCCTTGTTTCCCTTATCCTTCTAAACTACTTCTACTATACTTCTATACTACTTCTATATCCACTACTATTTCTCCTTCTTCTATATTTCTTTTTACTTTTTTATCCATTACATCACCCAAAAGCAAAGGCTTCTTGTTGACATAGTGAGGTTTCCAATGCAATGCAGTGGAAAAAGAAACAACGAAAACAGCTAATAAGAGCTGTTTCAAGCGGTGTAGTATTTCTGAATAACTCGAGTTTCAGTAAGGCAGTCTTATTTTAGATCCTCATCAGGTGAACTGATAAAATAAAGATTCCAACTGGGATTTATATCTACAGCAGTTTTGCGTAATGATGGGCTCCCTCTTGGCAAAGGTAGCATGCAGTCTGAGCCTGGAAGATGTGTTTGTTTTGCTTGTTGGTTCAAGCTGTTTTTTGCTCATTGTTAATGGACAACTTAAAACAGTCAACTTAAAACTCTTCATATAGAAAAGATTGTGTAATATATCCTTACATCAGCACGAACGTAACATGACTATTAAAATAAGAGTTTATATAATCAGTTCATTTCTGTCAATCTTCTTTTCTTGAAGTAATGCACCCCAACAGTCCTTCTAGACAGGTTTGTACACAACAGACAATATGTAAAACCTGTCCCTTTTAGATACACACATGCACACATACATACATACATACATACAGAGAGAGAGAGAGAGAGAGAGAGAGAGAGAGAGAGAGAGAACAATTTGGGTTGTGAATGCCTGTAATGTTGTTGCAGTTGAGACCAATCTGAGATCTTATGTTTTAAAAGTTATGTGAATCCATTTCATTGAAAGATAGCATGTACCAGGGTACTACAAACTGTAAATATATATCCATCATGGTGTATTTCTGACATACCAGAAACATTGTTTGTGTGTGCCAGAATCAGAATTTGATTAGATGGATCTTAACTTCACACGGAAGACTATGCTTCTGTTCTTAACATATTGTTTGATGCTTTTACCCAGATAAGCATTTGATACTGGAAGAGCCACTACCCTTGTGCTTTTGTTTGCTCATTTTACAGTAATTTCAGAATTCTATTCATGTAATTGTAGATGTCAATTATTATTATTATTAGAGTAACCCGATGCCTATCACAGGGGTTAGGGATCTGATCTGACCTGACCCGCGATAATTGAAAATCCATGATATGCAGATGCAGGGTCAGGTCGGGACTGGGGGGCCTCTTTGGGGCCTCCTCTACTTACCCAGGCCTCGCACTGCCCCAAATGGGCCTGCAACAGCCTTCCAGGGCTATCAGAGGCCACAAAAGTGCTTCTCATCAAACCGGAAGTGACCTTCATATCACTAGAAAGCACTTTCAGGGCCTCCAAGGTCCTTTCTGGGCATGTCGGAGGACTCAGAAATGCTTTTCTGCGAACCGGAAGCCCATCAGGCCTGGGGTAAGTGCAGCAGGCTTCAAACAGGCCCAAGCAGCTTACCCCAGGGGGCTTTGCCTTTCATATACTGTGGTCCCGTGATATATTGAGACCGCAGTATATAAACCGCAAAATGGCGGGGAACCACTGCATTTAGTTTTTGCATGTCTCAAGTTTGTGCAATAACAGTTTTTGGCTTAAAAGTGTATTGAAACAAGTATCAAAATATGTAATTTAGATTAAAAGGAAAGGAAAGGAAATAAATCATGTTTGAACAGAAAATGGATTTCAAGAAAATAAATATTTGTGTCGCATTTTACAAAAAATATGCATATTTTAAACAGTGGTTGAAATCTTAATTTCTTATCATAAGACCATTTGTAACTTTCAGTCTCTTCCTAGCAGCATTTACTCTCATCACTACAGATTCATGTAGAAATTAGGAACACTGTCAATGCACAATTACAAAATCATCATAGGTAGAAGAAATAATTTGATCTATTCCAACAAGAAGATCATAGAACTGAGTGGAAGGAGCTTCACAAAGAATCACAAAATGAAGACTCAAATTGTGTGAGAAGAAACGTTATGTATGTTATTTTACCTGTGATACAGAAGATACTTCAAAATACTTGTATACAGTGGAACCTTGACTTACATGCTGCTTGACTTGCAGCATATTTGACTTGCAGCAAGAAGGGGCCTGTTTGACTTGAGTCGCAGGCTTTGACTTACAGTGCGGAGCCCCGGTGGAAGGCACCGGAATTGGGCGGCAGCCACGAGCCAGCATCGCAGCTGCCATCTCCAAACTGCTCCTGTCTTCTTCCGGCAGTGGTGGCTTTGGCGAGGCCAGCTCCGAGCACCTGGAGCTGGTCCTCGGCCTCACCGAAGCTGCCGCTGCTGCTGGAGGAGAAGAAGGGCCGGGAGCTCGGGGCTGGCCTCGCTGGTTAGACAGTCAGCTCAGTCTTGTAAAACATCTGGCTGCAGAAGTCTGGTCCACAATGGAAGCATTTTAGTTGGGGAGCTGTACAGTTGTGGGACTCTAATGGTAAGCATAGAGTTGTTCAGAACTTGGAACGTCAGGTTAAAAATCAGTAAAACTTAAATGTTAGACATTGTTGCTATGAACATTAAAAAGTGGAGGCATATAACTTGTGGACTATAATTCCACTGCCTCCTCCTCTCTTTGAAGAGACATTTCATTTACATCCCTGGAAGGAATCTCCTATCCCAGTCAAATTTGTGTTAAATTGCTGTTTTCAGGGGTCTTTTTCATCATCTGGAACGGATTAATCCACTTTCCCATTACTTTCTATGGGAAAAGTTCATTTGACTTAAGTCATGTTTGACTTATGTCTAGACCTTCGGAACAGATTAATGACGTAAGTCAAGGTTCCACTGTAGAAGCCTCATGGTGCTGTGGTTAAACTGTAGAACTGGTCAAGTATCTGCTCATGACCTAATTTCAATCTGAATGGGTTCAGATAGCTGGCTTACCGTTGACTCAGCCTTCCTTCCTTCTGAAGTTTTTCAAATGTGTACCCAACTCGTTGAGGGGCAAAGTAGTTGTTTGCATAATTATGTTGTAAACTGCCCAGAGTCATTTAGTGCTATCGAGTGGTAGATAAGTCAAAACAACAACAGCAAACAACAACAAACAACATAAAATTGAAATAATAATATATATATACAGAACTCATTAAAATAATAATGAAATATCCACAGATAAGGAAAGGGACAAAGAACACTCTCACCAGTTCCTAAGTGATAAACCAGTCAATTGATTGCAGCTTGGAAAAAAGTACTTTGTTAAAATAGAAATGTCAAGAGTACCTGCTACCTATTTCATTGCTGATAATTTTTTGTTAGTGTACATAAGCTATCTCAACTAGATGAGACACATCAAGGAGGGAAGAGTCCTAACCTGCAGGTGAAAGCAAAACAAGGAATGCATTTTTTCTTAGTGAGGTTTGCATAACTTCTGCATAACTTCTGTTTGTGTAAAAATCGTGGCCTTGTAATTTGGAAAGCAAAGAGTGTGCATATGTGCATGTGTCCACATGCACGCACAAAGAGTAATGGCTAATGTGCCTTATTTTAAAATGCCTGTTTTACGAAGCAGCAACCATCAACATTTTGCTCAAGCTACAGCTCAACAATATTTTTTGCTTAATTTGTGCAAAAAAAAGGGTGGGTCTTGTTCTCATCCTTTATTCTTGTCAAGAATAAATTTAAAGTTGCTCATCTTCACTAATGAGGACAAGACAAGTGAGAATTTGCATCCCAAAAATCAATGAATAATTTTAGTTTTGTCCACCATCTTGAATTTTTTTCGTATTCTATCAAGAGGGTAGAGGCTGTATTCACAGTTTCATATAATTGTTGATTTGTCTAGGGATGGGGGGGGGTCAAGGATTTTATGTAAACTCAAATCAATCTCTTGGAAATGATCAGAATGCAGTTTCAAAAACCTCATTATGTCTGGACAAGTGTGAGGAGCTGATTAGACTATATGCTAGATGTTTTGTATATAGCATTGCTTGTCCCCAGTTTGGCATTGACACTGCTTTTAGAATACATTCAGAAATTGCTTTTGTGATGAATACTTTTCAGCTGGGTGGCCAGAGAATGTGGTTGCTTGGAGGTCTGAGAGCAATCATTTGTATGCTGAGTGGTTAGCTGAATTGCTGCATTCTTTTTTTTAAAAGGCTGCTTTATTATTTTGAAAGCCCTTAATAAAAGAAGCTTTAACTCTACAGTCTCACTGTACCACTTTTAATCACCCAACATACTTGAACTTTTCTCATTTGTGGGTATTGGGAAAAGATGTGCCTAAAGTTATGTTAGTCAGTAACGAGACAATATTAGGCTATGTGAATCCAATGTCTAAATCATCTATTCTAAACTTCTCTTTTTTTGGCCACATCTATAAATACAGTGTGAAAGAAATATCAGTCAAATCATGATTTCATATGTGTAATAACCAACTTCATTAGTTGGTTCATTAGGTCTTTCTCATCTGCAGTCTTCTTCAAATGTGCAACATTTCCCCTCCCAGGGGCCCACATGGCCTCCACTGAGAATGGTGACTCCAATTTAGAGAGTCTCCTCTTTCCTGTGTACCTGTGAGGTTGAATGGAGAGGGGAAGGGTGATGGGGGGGGGCAATTTCAATGAGCTGGGATATCACATATTGACACCTATCATTTTTTGCACTAGGTTATGGGTCCCAGTAGAGCTGCCTAGATGCCCTAAGCACATCCGATCTCGCCTGATTTCGGAAGCTAAGCAGGGTTGGCCCTGGTTAGTACTTACATGGGAGACCACCAGGAAATACCAGGTGCTGTAGGCACCTGGAGTATGAACTGGCAAACCACTCCAGTATTCCTGCCAAGAAAACTCCATGGATATGGGGTCACGAAGAGTCGGTCACGACTGTAACGATGCAACACACACACACACACACATGGGTCCCAGTAAGAGATCCTCATCAGTAACACTGCCAAGAAAACTCCGTGGACATGGGATCACAAAGAGTTAGTCATGATTGTAATGATACAACAACAACAACAACAACAACAACATTAGGTCATGATTGGAAGAATGATATTCGAAGGGCATATGTATTTGATTTCTCAAAAAAAGTAAAATGTTTTCAGTAAATTCTGGATGTTCATGCATAGAAGCAATATGAATGAATAGAGCTTGTAGAATTAGACAAGCTAACATTGCCTGGACTTATTTGTGTGTGTGTGTGTGAAAAGAATGGTTATTCCTATCTTGTGAAAAAAATATGGTGCAAGCCTGGATATTGGCTACCTGGTAAAGTAGGCAGGAGCACATAAATGACTTATACAGTGGTACCTCTACTTATGAGTTTAATCTGTTCCAAATGCATGCTCATACGTCGAACAACTCGTAAGTAGAGCAGCCTCATCTAAATAAATAAATAAATAAATAAATAAATAAATAAATAAATAAATAAATGTAAGAGGAGCAGACCGCATCTAAAATTTGTAAGGCAGCAGTTAAAACGGCAATGATTTTCCGTTCTTAAGTCGAATTGCTCGTAAGTAGAGGTATCACTGTATCTTGATGCTCGGATGAACTTTAAAGTGATTCTCATGATTATCTGGTCCACACTGATATTTAACACTTTCTGGGAGAAGTTGTAACTGTGATGTACCTCCTCAGCTTCAAACTACAAAGGAGTGTTATGAAGTTCTGTTGTGCTATGAATCTTTGTTCAGTTCATACTTTTGATCTTTACAGGAAGTCACCAATTTAATACAGTATATGTATTCTAATGTGGCTTGAGATTATTTTTAAGCAAAACATAAACTTATTTTAAGTTGCTACAGTCACTACCATCAAAAAAGAAACTAGTATTCCTTTTAGGAGCCAGAATTATGTAGTATTTAGAGTATGTTGTCTCAACTAAGAGAAAGAATATATGACCTCTGCCTCTTCAAAGGGATTTCCTAGAGGCCATATAACAAACCGTCATTTTTGTTATTTAACTAGAAATATATTTCTGAAGTCAGAATAGCCAGGAAAAAGGAGGGTGCTAACTGTGGGCATTCTAGCATGCAGAAACATACCCATGTATGTCAAGGAGATTTATCAGAACAAACCAGACTCCAAGCAAACACCAGCTGAGACACTGATTGACACATAAAGTGATTATTTTTGGACAATCACCACCAGTCAAACTGGGTTCTCTTCATTCCTCTCTTTTCATTGTCTTTTTACTTATTGAACTTTGAGTTGTGCCAAAGAACTGACAGGTATCTTCCCCAGAGGAGGTATAAATTCTTACACACCCATTATCTGACAGTGCTAAGGTCTCTCACCCACCCCCACTGCCCCCAGATCTGAGATAGAAAGGCTATTGGACAAGCAGGCAAAACAATTGCATTCGATGCAGCATTGCAAAGAGAGGGAACAGTCAATCTCAAAACACTAGCCTGACACTATCCAGCTATTTTGCAAAGTGTACTCAAAAGTTCAGACCGGGAACTGTGTTGATTGACTACTGCTAAGCAGAGACTGAATGTCAGCCTTTCCAGTCTAAATTTGCCATAGCTCTCCAACCGGATGACAGATGGAGTGAAGTCTAGAATGAGAACTGACAAAAGAATTAAAGATAAGGGAAAGGATGGCTGTCAGGGAAATGGGGGGGGTTCCTGGTTTTGGATGTCTGTTTGAAACACAGGCCCGTTAGTTCATACCTGAGCAGGAGGGGGAGAGAGAATGCCTATACCACCTGTGTCTTTTTGCTGTGGGCAAGGAATCTCCAAAACTCATTGATACAGCTAATTAGCAACTTATGGTTTCAGCTGAAGAGAAGAGAGAGGAAAAGAAGTTACTTTTAGGATATTTTCTTTGAGAAGTTTCAGGGCAGTTGAGCATGTGAGTGTCAGTCAAAAACCTGGCGATGCCATTGGTGGAATGGTTCAAAAAATTTGCATGGTCCCAGCCCATGCCCAGCCCAAATGGGCAGGTCTAAATAAAATAAAATAAAATAAAATAAAATCAATACGACATTTTATTGCTATAAAAAAAACCACTGCTGCTACTATAAATATTCAGGCATTTAAAATAAATAAATTTCACATGTTTGTGTGGTGATTTGGTGTGTTTTTTTACCACAATTTCAAAAGAAAAATTGCGGTCGCCATTTTGGATCCCCCCCCCCAATCGCATGGCATGCAGCGAGACAGACAACAAGGATGCCCCCCCCCAGCCTGGTGCAAGCAGCCCAGGACAGGAGAAGAGGGGGGGAAAGGCCAGGGACCCTCCAGAAACCACCCCTCTGGTAGGTGGCAAAGCCTCAGGCAGGCATATTTTCGCCTGCTTTTTTGGCCGGGAGTCAGGGTTTTTTAAAAAAAAACTTTTAAAAACTTTTTCTGTGCTTCACATCGCGTGATCGCCGCGGTGCCACAAACGGAAACGGAAAACACAACCAAATTTTTCTTTTTTCGTTTCGAGTCCGAGTTCTGACGGCTTAATTATCGTTACCGTTTCTGTTACATAA
The DNA here is from genome assembly GCA_037367245.1 of Phrynocephalus guinanensis. Lineage (NCBI taxonomy): Eukaryota > Metazoa > Chordata > Lepidosauria > Squamata > Agamidae > Phrynocephalus > Phrynocephalus guinanensis. Next base: position 36,980,087 of record CM074739.1, on the reverse strand, counting down.
CAGAAACGATAACCAAAACGGAAACGACAATTTCGCCGAGTCGTGCCCATGTCTAGCCGCTATATCCTTTGGACTAGCCTCAAGCGAAGCCCTACGAAGATAGCATTGTAGTAGTCAAACCAGAAAATAACAACGCATGCATCAGCCTCCTGATCAAACATTTGTCTAGGTCAGGGTACAACTTGGCAGTCAGCCTCCGTTGATTAAAGGCAGATCTGGACACAGCTGCATTCTGAGAATGCCAAAAGAGAGTCAACACCAATACTAGAAACAGTAGCCCACAGAATTTTAACCCAGAATCCTGTCACTTTGCATAGTAAATCACACTAGAGCAGAGCTATTGATTCAGTGGTAATTGGGTGAGTTAAGTCATCTCCAAATCCCATTGCTTCTACTGCACCCACTCTAATTGTGACTTAACTGTGCTAAAGTAGGTTGCATTGGAATAAGTCAATGAGTTGACTTACCAAATCCCCATTGTTTCAATAGGCCTACTCTAATGCAGTCCTACAGTGCTAAGCAACAGACCTTTGGCTTCTGAGTACCACTAATTCTTTCTATATATAAACATTTTTTTATTTAGAGCTGACCCTCCCGTGAGACTAGGTGAGGCAGTCACCTCATTTGGCGGGACATTATGAACAGCAAATTTGTTGCTGGACACATCCAGGAGTAGTCCTGTTGCTGTCTGCACATATCTGGTCCTTTCTGTTTCCGAGCAGTGATGACTCCAGCTGCAACTAGGTATGCCAATAAAAGAGAAGAGGGGGGAGGAGGAAGCCAACAAGCTGCAGGAGTCAAGTAGCAGGCTCAAGGTTCACTCAGCCTTCTATCCTTCTGAGTTGGGTAAAATGAGCACCCAGCTTGCAGGGAGGGGGAATGTGTAGCCTACGTAATTACTTGTAAACTGCCCTGCGAGTGCTTTAAGCGCTACGGGGTGGTATATAAGCAGCATGTTTTGCTTTCCCTACCACGAACATGCTCTATATAGCAGGACATTAAATATCTGTCTCTGAGGAGGTCTTCGAGCCAAGACACCATAGAAGAGATGACCAGGCAATTTTCCAGGTCTGAGATATTCTGTTTGCCTTGTGTGAAATTCCCTGGGTCAGCATAGAACCAGAAACCCTGAAAAACATGGTGATCTTTTGTGAGCATAGCCAGGGTTAAAGAGTGTCTCATTCATTAGCTGGCCTTGGGATTTCTCCCCTCTCCACTCAATATATGTTCCATGTAGAAGCTTATTTTTAAAAAATTAAATAGGAAATAATTCCAGTTGTGTAGAAATTGTGATGAGAAAACCTAATGTATTATTGCCGTTTTCAGTAGATGACTGTGGGCTGATTAAGGTCTGTTTTGATAATTGACCTCAGGCAGCAGAGCAGAATAGTTCTGGAGTTCCTGATGAGCCATAGCAGTTTACATCTGGGCTTTCATCAGACGGGTGGAGAACTAATTGGTCTATCCTGATTTATTCACATCAGTAGCTGCTTAAGCGATTCTGTGCTTTTTATTCATTTGGAACAAATGTACTGTATAATCGCAAAATTTTTGATAAGGTACAAGGTGTTGTTTCCCTCCTTCCATAAAGATCAGATAACAATAGACATTTTCTTTATAATTTTTAGTGACTCAGCTATAAATAACACCAGTGCTCATTATTAGATAGTACTACTTAGCAAAAGGAAGGAAGAAGGAGGCGGGGAGAGGCAGAATAAGTTCATTCCTAGAACTGACACAGAAATATAATCCAGTAATGCAACCTATCAGGAAGCTTAACAGCTATTAAATACTGGATCTTTTTGTCTAAGGTAGAGGTCACACAGAGTTCAGGAACCCTGTGGCAATCATATTCCACAAGATACTTAACCACAGTCATGTTTAATGGGATTAAAAAATGAATGGAAAGAAATACATAGTATTTTCTCGAAGAGCAAGCAGAAGGCTACATTTGCATATTATACAGTTGGATGCAAAGCCATCAATCATCACATTATCTGTACATTGAGGATGATAAATGGCTTTCATTGTGATGAGAGAATTTAATCACAGGGAGAACTGAAGAGGGCACACAGCACAGAAGATTCATCTGCAGAGGAAATAGTTTATCATTAGGCTTTTATCTCTAAGCTTGTTTCCAAAACAGCGCCAGTCATTTGCATGCTTGTGCAAGAAACTTTGGAGAAAGATCAAAAAGTAGCCATGCTTTCCGAGATTATTTAATTGGGTGTACAGGGCCCAGAACTCCCAGCCAGCATCACCAGTGTGCATGCTGGCTGTGGAACCTGGGAGCTGTAGTCGAAAATATTTGGACTACAAAGTTTAATTGAAAGGACAAACATTAGAAATGGCTGAAAGGATTTGAAATGTTTATACTGCATCACGCTTTGTTACATCTATCCTCGTCCTGCTGTTTTGATTCGCAGCTAGAGATGGGCACAAAACGAGCGATTTTTCATTTTCATTTTTGTTTTTTTGTTTCATTACGCAACGAAAATGAAACGAATTTTTTAAAAACAAAACGAAAACAAAACGACCAAATTTGCCGTGTTTTTCGTTTTTGTTGCAGCAGATGAATTGAACTAAAAAGAATGCTAACGAAACAGCAATTTTTCGTTTTCGTTTTCATTTTTTCGTTTCATTGCCTAACGAAACGAAAATGAAATTTTTTGCAAAAACCGTCACGAAAATGAAAACGAACCGAAACGGACCCCTAAACGACCAAATGACAAACGAAACACCATTTTTTTGAGTCGTGCCCATCTCTATTCGCAGCGGCTCTTAGGCAGATACAGTTACTAGTATCTGCTGTGTGATACTAGTAAACCGGGGTGGCCAAAGTGATAGCTGCACACAGCTTCCAAGGGCTAAACTGCATCCTCCCCCTAAAATTACTGAATTTCCAAGATCCCCATTTTGCTTCTTTTTAAATATATTGCTTCTAATTTATTAATTTCTCAGGGCCAGGACCACGTTACTACATTGTAAGCAATCTGAGCAATCCTTTTCTCATTTTATCCCATTCTCCACCTGCAAAGAACAGGATTGTGTGCTGAAACATATCGGAATTCAGAAAAGCATCAAGGGCCAAGATACAACTTGCATAATGCATCAATGGCTTATTCCGATAGCCTGTATGGTGTTTGCCATTTCAAAGGCTTTTCCTAGAAAATGCTTGTGCACTTTTAAGTGTGTGTAGTGCATGCTGGGTAACTCGCCAAGTTAGTATGTGGTCATGGAGCCAGAGGTAGATTGCCCACTGTGCTTCCTGGGCAGAAAAGCTAACCTTGGAAGTCTTGGTAAAGCTGCACAGGTCCCAAAGTGCACTCAGAAGAAGGAAATGGTAGACAGTTTCTGAGTAACGTATACCAAGAAAGCCTGACAAGAGTCACAATATGTCATAATTAACTTGAAGACACACAATTCAATATTAGTTGGTGTGACTTCTAGGTGCTGCCATGTGATTTTTGCTGAGACGCAGTTTACGTGAAAGACAAGGATGTATTTTTTTTCCACAAAAAAGGAGATGAACATTTTTTTTGCTTGTCGCCCAAAACACAGGAGACGCCTGCTGTTGACAGTTGAGTCACGTTAGTAACATGAAATTGAATGGTGATGCAGGACGACTCTCAAAGAAAGGAAGGACTTGTTTTTTTATGGTCTGAGCTGTGGACACAATCTACTGAAAATGTTTTTTTTGTAAGTCCTATTAAAATGACATGGGCAAGGGTTGCAGTTACAAGGTTAAGGCTTCCAGCTAAAGAAAGTTGATGCATTTCCAAATGAGCATGATTTGAATCAGATTATTCAGCATAAAACAATACCCACAGGTCGTGATTCTTTTATTAAGATCAACTGTAACTACGCAAAACAGGCATTTGCAAAGGATTTTAATAAAATTAATTACACTTACAATTGAACTTATAAAAAGTCACTGCCCATCTATAGATGCCGGGTTTTTATTTATTCT